>BROE01000019.1:5585773-5643418 GCA_036571765.1 Plecoglossus altivelis
TCTCCCTGCCCGCCACCCTCGCTCCCCTCCCCGTCCCTCCCTCCCCCTTCCCTTCCTTCCTTCCGTTCCTTTCGCCACCCACCCTTCTCTCCTGTTGCCGTTTCATCTCATTTGCCGCCTCATTTAAGAGAGTTAATTAGTATTCAGGAATAATAAAAAGGATTGGAGCAGCTTGCGCCTTTAGACTCCTCCTGCCCCCCCCCCCCCCGCCGCCCCCTCCCCCACCTCCCCCGCACACGTACGCAACACATCCTCAGACAGAACCCACCCTCCTGCACACGCACATACGCACTCACGCATACATCCATGCACGCACACATGCTCGCACATACACGTACATGCGCACACGTGCACACACACTTTGAATGGTGCTTTATTCTCTGTTTTATTACAAAAGATACCAGAATCTGTGCGCCAGGTCCTCAGGGTCTGGCTCCTCTACAGTGACTGCTTTTCTTTGCTTCCGGGAAAATTGTCTTTTTCATCCAATTAGCAGCTCTCCTCTGAGACACTATCCAATATCGACCAATCCCCTGCTATTTCCACTCCTGTCCTACCGTAACCTTCTTAAACAAATGTTTACGCGGAGCTCAACGTGTGTTTCAGGCTCGCCGATCAGAGCACAGGCTGGACGCGGCTGAGCGTGCAGCGGCCCAACCGGTGCAGCGGCAGCCCAGAAGCCCCGCCCGCCAGCCACTGTCCTATCAGGAGTGGGTGTGTCATCAGAACGGCGCCGACCGCGTGTACATCAACCACCGGGAACACTACGTGTGATGGATATCATCCCTAGCCACTCCCACCATGGACCTGTCAATCATCCACCCCAACCAATACCAAGCTTGTCGAGTCCACTCTTTTCACTGTGTTGAGCACAAGCAACCAATCAGCAGGTGCCATGACAGGACAGCCTATCACCTTAACCGTCACACACCTGGTTGTCACCTCTCCTCCGCCTCAGCATAGAGCAGAAAATGCCATAGCCACTCTTACAGGCTCTTTGAAATGGCCCATTCTGGGCTCAGTAATGCACATCGGCAGTGAGAAAAGCTGTTGTGGTTGTGGTATTATGTTCTTGGCTGTAATTCTATCTGTCAGACATGGTAACATTGTCTGAAGGAGCTAAAACAAAGTGTTATTGTATCTGAGAGTCAAACAAGGCAGTGTTTGGATGAGCACAGAAGCTAAATGTATTCACTGTTATCTCGAAAATGTGAAAATCTGCCTGCATGTACTGTATATGTTGAACGTACACTGTAGCCAACGTGCTTGGAAAGTTTGAACAAAGTGATAGAAAAAACCCCTCCTGCACTTGAAACTGAAATGTGAATTGTTTTTTTTTTGTTATTCCAACTGGATTTGACTGTGATAATATAGACTTTCCGTCAACTGATTAAGTGCCATATTAATATTAGTGGCGTTCCGTTGGTGTAGAACTGATCATCTTTTATATTATTTTTTCCATCGCGTGTATTGTAGGTAATATGCAGTGTTTTCTTGTTTGATTTTGATATTAAATAGACTGTAAATTATACATGCAGCAAATGTTTCTGCCTCTTGTATAGAAGGTTGACGTGTTTAGCTGTGAGTGGCAGTAAAAGCATCCCAAATGAACAAAGTGACTCTGAGTTCCAACAAGGCATCTGCTTGGCCTACTAGGATGGAGCCAGTCAGTCCCAACAGAGTGTTAACGAGCAAGGCCCCTCTAGGGAGGGGCAAGACTCTCCTGGCTAGCCTGCTAGGGAACCAGCCTGGCTCCAAACCACAATCAGGCCATTGTTTGTTTCCCTTGTCTCTGCTGAATAAGCTTTCAGGAATGTGTTAACTATTGAAATATAAAAATGTGTCAGTTCCTGGCCAATGTCCCTCTGTTTCCACCAGTGTGCTAACCCTAGGGGCTTCATAGTGGCTGTTTGCAGTTGTTTGTGTCTGTGTTGAGGGCAGTTTAGGACTGTGACCTAATGTGTCCGCAGACTGTTGGATAGTAAAGCACTGGGTTACTGAATCAGGAGAATGGTTTTGAGTGGCCAAACATTGTTCATGTACTTCACCTGTGTGAGGGAGGGAGGGAGGGACGGAGGGAAGGAATGAGGGAGAGAGTGAGCGAATGAGTGAGTGAGGGAGGGGTGAGTGAGGGAGGGAATGAGGGAGATAATGAGTGAGTGAGGGAGGGAAGCAGGGAGTCAGCTAGCGAGCGAGCCAGTGAGTGCTTGTGTGTGTGTAAAGGTTGTGCGTTAGGGGTTTCTAGCCTCAGCAGATTAGAACATATCCTGCTCAAGGCACCTTATGAATAGTTAAACCTAATGTTTCATTCAGACTGGCCTTAAAGGGCAACGAGACCTTTCAGGAATGTAACGTACCAGTGGAAGTTGATGACTATATAGGCACTGCATGTAGTCATGCTCGTCTCCAGCCCTCCTAACACCAGCGCGATCCCTGCGCTCTGGTCTCTAGGGTTTCCAGAACCCTCTGTGGCGTTGATGTCATCCTCCAGGCCACAGCTTCTGACTTGTATGTCTCCATTCATCTGAAGCCACTTACAAACTGCACAGAATCTCCAGGCAGTGTGAAGAACAACCCACAAAGAAATGAACCCACAGCGTAGCTTGACAGGATGGAATTTTCCTTTCTCGGGTGAACCCAAAGATCCAGCGTGCTCAGGGCACATGACAGAATGACAGCCTTATCGCAGTGGGTCTCCTAGGAGCTTCATCTAATGATAGGAAGGCCTGGGAGGGCAGTGACTCTCCTCCAGAATGCAGATGCGGCTAGTGTATGGAGAGGCATCGTAAACAGTGTCACGTCTGCAGAGACACGGAGGGCAGCCCTGTGTATGACAAGCGGCCAGCTCCCTGTCTGGGAGAGAGATAACCTCCCTGGGTTAGGTCAGTGAAAGTCTCTCATCACACCCGCCCACGCCAGTCTGGGGCCATGGAAGATTCCAGCATGTAAGACACACAGCAGTAAAAAGGTGATGGTGATGATGAAATATGTGTCCCACAGCACCGGACCTTTGAAGGGTTGTAAAACTAACTGGCGACATATTTCCGTGCCGATGACTCAACCTGAGATGTTGTTGGCGTGGTGCTGGACAGCCAGCAACCACTGTCTGCTTAACTTCATTATGACTCTGGCCTTTAAAAGTTTATCCCTGTTTTGAAAAACACCTCCCCCTCCCTCTCTCTCTCCCTCTCTCTCTCCCTCTCTCTCTCTCTCTCTCTCTCTCTCTCTCTCGCTCTCCCTCTCTCTCTCTCAGATGGTCTATGGCTCTTTCCCTTGTTGCTCTCTCTGTCTTTCAGGCTCTGTCTGTCTCTTGGCCGAGACATTGTCCTTAGTGGCTGCACTGGCCACCTGCCATCCTTTTTTCTCCTGTCAGACTCTTAGTGTGCGTGCAGGCCAGTGGGTGAGGTGGGGGAGGGGATTTAGAGTACTGTGGAGAGAGACGTGGGGGTGGGGAGAGGGGTGGGGGTTGGGGGTGGGGGTGGGATGGTGGACAAGGGGGTTAAGCAGAGGCAGATTTACGGGCCCAAAGGGGAGGGGCTGGCCCCCTTTCTCCCCCCCCCCCCTCCCCTCCCCCTGAGCAGTTTGTCACATCATTTGCTTTACGTCTGAAGGTGGATAAAGAAGTACAGTGCCATGGAGATGGGGCTGGGCTGTGGAATAATAGATGGGTCTGTGGAAAAGCGATGCGAGGCAGGCAGAAGGGAGGGGATGAAGAGAGGGGCACAGCTTCAATGGCTTCTCTGCAATTCAGTGGTGATCATGGGCAACATAGTTTGTGACGCGCCATCTGTTGGGTGTGTGTGTGTGTGTGTGTGAGAGAGAGTGTGTTTGAGAGAGAGAGGGTGTGCGTGTGTGTGCGTGCGCGTGAGGGAGAGTGTCTGTGAGTAAGAGTGAGTGAGCATGTGTGCGTTGGTCTGCGGGTGACAGCATGTGTTCGCACGGGAGTGCGGCTCTCCGATGCATTGAGCTGGATGTACTCACATCACACCCTCTGGGTGACTCAATCAACCTCCCTGAGAGCCAGCCATGCTCTTCAGCAAGCCACGCCACGCCAGAGAAGAGCTAGGAAGACCACAGCGCAGCACCAAAGTCATAGCAATTATGAATCCATCTCAGTATTGATCTCTGCCAGTTTAGCAGTGACGTATCTTTGAAGAGGAGCTCGAGGACTTGTGCGCAGGGCACACCACAGCAGGGGCTCTTACGCCGCTAGCCAAGCCCAGCTCAAGGCATCTCTGCGGAGGACGACATTGTTTACGATCGCTTATCTAGACACCACAGCCGCATACCAAAACACAACAGCTGCAAATGCTCAGTTGAGTGATAGAAAGTCATTCAACAAGGCTCAGAACTCTACTGTGTGTTTTTGTATTCCAATGTGTCCGAGTGCCTCATCCATAATTATACAATGCTTTGAAAATGGATAGAATGAGGAAAATGACCGTTGAAATATACCAACATATTTATTAACGTATGCTACTAAGTGCTGACCTTCTGAGAGGTCATGTTGGTTGTTTAAGGACATGCTAGCAACAGGAACATGAGTGCATAGAGAGGTGTCTGAGAAGCTTCCAGTAAAGCAATGAGACATGTTGCCCAGGCTTTTCCCTAATCATTATTTATGAGTCCAGGCCCAGACTCCCGCTGTACAGTGAGGAAAAAGTGCCTTTTCACAGGCGTACAAAAATAGCTGCCATTATTCTTTGTTAGTGTGTGTCTAGACATTTGCAAGATCTACACAACACCTTTAGGAGGCCCAGCGTGCATGTCTTTGTGTGTGTTTGTGTGTGTTTGTGTGTGTTTGCGTGTTTGTGCGCGCGTGCGTGTATGATTGTACACGCGTGCATGTATATTTGTCAGAGGATTGATTCTGTGTAGTTGGACCATCCATCACTTTCGTCAGACCTCCACGTCTCCCTTAACCCTGTTATCTCACGCTCCCTTCTTCCTCCCTCTCTGTCTCTTCTCATATCCTTTCGTGTCCACCCCCCACCCCCCCCCACCCCCCACCCTCCCCCCCACCCCCCACCCACCCTCCCCCCACCCCACCTCCCACCCTCCCTCCCAGCTCCAGTCTGTGATAACCCACCACACGCATTCACTCCTGTTACTCCGAGCCACAAAAGAGGAGTGTTTCTGCACATTTCCGCTCGCAGTACAATTCTCTGCCAGCGCGTTCGGCGCCGGTTGAGCTCTTCTACGTGCCTCTGTGCTCGCTCCTGACAAGCCCACTCAGTCTGTCCTTCCCGGACCCTGGAGGCAGCGCTCGAGCTGCGGAGCTCTGCTTCCCCTGCCCATCGCTCCTCCCCGAGGCCTCATCATATATTTATGACAGCTGAGCTGAACTCTTCGTCTGGGTGTTAAGCGGACAACCGCACACACCGAGACCTGAGCGCCTCGCCGCCGCCGCCGCACCGCGCGGAGTCATTTCTCTTCCCCTGTGACGTGGCGGCGGCGGTGGCGTGGTGATCAGAGCAGGATTGGTGCGGCTCGGCTCAGACGTGTCCATGCATCAGGGGGGGAGAGAGCAGCGGTGTTCTCCCTTCCTGCCAGAGCCTCATCTCAGCCTTAGCTGCCAGCCATAAGACTAGACCATCTTCTTTCCATCTCATATGTCCACTCCGTGCGCGTGTGCGCGCGCGTGTGGATTTCCATGCGGTTGAATGTGATTTATGAGAGTTTCCAGTCGCTGTATTTAATGACTGAATGTAAAATGAAGGCCTGTTTGTATTTTTCTGTTTCTGTGTCAGATTTGATGTTTTTCATGAAACTGCATTCATGACTAATGGATTTTATGACAATTTGTATTATTTTACAAAATGTCATCAGGGTCATCTGTGTTCCAGCCAACATTTCCAGGAGAGATCAGGCGAAAGTTGATGAGTTTTGGCAAACATTAAGGAGATAAAGAGATTTCAAACAGCCCCAACACATTACTCATTCAGTCCCAGACGTATAACTATAGAAGTAGGACAACCAATATTTTCAGCCTTTGTAAAACCAAAAAAGACAAAACACATAACAACAACTTTCAAACAAAGACTAAGTTTGAGTGTCTGTTGGCAGGAACAGCAGGTCTCTATATCTTATGTTCAGCCAGCCATCCTGTGCAGTGTGTGCTTGAGGTATCAAACCTTGGCAGGGATGAGTCATTGCGCGCGCGTGTGTGCGTGTGTGCGTGTGTGTTTAAACTGAACAGCAGTGAGGCAACATCGCAGGAGACAGGACACAAAAATCTGGGGATGAGACAAACATACTCAGGAAATAGAATGTTTTGTTTTGTTTTTTTGTCTTAACATGTTATTAATGCATTTGTGACGTGAAGTCCCTGCTCACGAGTGCTACAATACCTCGTTTGAAGTGATTGTTTTGCTCTTTTCTAATTAGGTTTTGGATCATTCTGCTGAACATTGATTCCTAATTCTGAGCAAAGTGTCGTGGTCACGTAAGGACACCCTGGGGATCACCAACAGGTCAAATCTCACAAACGGTTGCAGTTACACCACATATGAATGAACGTCCTAGATTTAGTTCACCTACTAGCTCATCATGGCCTATAGCGGCCCCTCCCCATGTGTGTGTGTGTGTGTGTGTGTGTGTGTGTGTGTGTGTGTGTGTGTGTGTGTGTGTGTGTGTGTGCGTGTGTGCGTGCTCCTCTGCACGTGCTTTCAGCGAAGCCTGACTCAGCAGAGCTGCGGCCCAGCTGTTGTCTAGTCGCATGCACCCATCCCTTTGGATCTCCACAGGTCAGAGGTCATGATATTAGTCCTGCTGGGCTCTCATGACTGCCTGCCTCTCAAGGACACACTCACACACACACACACACACACTCACACTCACACGCACTAGACTGGTAATTCTGTTTGTAACGTCACACACCAATGATCCAGAGCCATTAGGGCTGAGTTACAGAGTGTTGGTGCTCTAGTGATTTCTGCTTCCATTTACACTTCAGGGGATCAGATATCAATGAAGCCGGTCATGTGATGGAAATAACTCCATCTTATCTGATCTCTATTCCATCTAAGTGGAAGCTTAGGAAGGGTACGAAGACTCAAATGTGGATCCATTTCTGAGTCAGAAGTTCTGAAATGTCCAGCAGAGTATCTATTACCCTGATTTCACTGTGTTTACCTGTATCAATGACACTCACGCCTACCTGTGGTAAAGTAATGGAATGTTACAACACAATAAATGGTCAACTGTTTCAACGTAAACTCCGGCCTTTGGAGCGATATTACCACCATCAATCAAGTTTACAACATCTAAACATTTGAATGCTGCACAATTACTTTCAGTTGACCATTAACCCTCAACACTGATCAGCCTGTAGGTGGAAGAGGTAACATAAGTAGTCAGGAAGCCACGTGTGGTTGATTGTAATGGCCTTACTACGCCCTCTAGTGGGAGTAAGGTAACAGCGGCACAAAGACAAGCCAATCGGCATTCTACTGAACCAGTTTGAACCATTTACTTTGAGGACGAACGTTATCTTAAAAAGTATTTTTTTTATTGTTATATTGAATTCTATGTCACAGAATTTCAGTGGCAGTTCACCAGTTCGGCATCATTAAATTACATCTACTACACACACTGATGCGTTTCACAGATAGGCAGGTCACATGTAAGATCAGAATCCAGATATATGCATCTAACAAAAACATACACACAAACACATTTGAAAAATGTACTTATATGAACTGTCTTAAATATGAATTATTCATCATTGTGCTTTACAGTGAGTACACACTGTAGTTAACTCAACCATTGGAGTGCATCACCACTCTTCAATATGCGCCTATTACATCATTTACACACATGGCCTTAATAATGCTTCAACAGTCACTGCACAATACCCTCCACATGAACACGGTAGAGCACGCGCTCGCCCTAATCTCAGGTCAGCAATGACCATCAAATCTATTGCACACTTTGTAATTAATATATATATATATATATATCATAGGCATTGCTTACAATGAAAATGTTCAGTCGGTAAACACAGTCATATGGTTGAAGCATGACCCAAACTGCTCAAGGTCAGTTGACACATATACATATTCACACTGTGTCGTAGGAATAGGCCCACTGGATCACGTTTATTGGGACTATCGTAGCTAAAGATCGGACGTCATTATCACATATGTTATTGTATACTTCTGTTGGATTCATATCTACATTATCTCACAGTTTCGTCAGCAGGATCAATAAATAGACTCTGGGGTCCCGTCCAATGACAGACCAGGTGCTCCCTGCCTCTGCCTTCAGAGACGATGACCATCTCTGCGGTTCCAACCCTCCCTCCTCCAGGCCTCCAGGTGACAGCAGGGAGCAACAACACCAAATCAAACTCCTGTTGTACTGCAAGTGTCTCTAGGCTGAGCTCTGATTGGCCAGGCGTTTGTGTCATTTGTCGTCGCCAGGGCAACCCAGAGCAGAATGCTGAGACAGAAAGGGCCAGGAGGAGAGTGCCTCGGTGACTTGACCCAGATGCCATGTCCACCACAGCTCCTGGTCACCATGCTTATCTAGCCAAAAGGTCCACACGGGCTTTCCCCAGCCGTCGTTCAGGGGCAGGGGTCAAAGGTCACAGAGGCAATCCTACTTAGGCCGGAGTGAGAGAAGACAACGGTAGCAGAGCTGCACACCAGGCCCTGTGGGAGGAGTCTAAAACAGGAAACGAGAAGTCAGGAAAGAGGAAGTCTAAGTTAACAACAGATGGATGCTTTTCATATCCATCCCCCACAATACAGCTGTGAAAGAGGAGATATGCATGTTACCTGAAAACTGGGGCAGTGTGTATCTTGGGGGGGACTGTTAGCCTTCCTAACAGTTGCACTGCTCCCTGGCCTGGGCAGAGCCTCCCTGTGGCGACTGGCGAAGCTGCCTCACCGTCGTGTCTCCATACTGGATCCCTGAGCCCATCCTCTCTGGGTCCAGCTCACCTACAGGGACACATCCACACACGGGTCAGAACGCCCTCACTCTGCCCCATCTCGCTCTCGCTTGCACGCCGTGAGAAGGTCTGCGTGCCGCTTAGCGCTCACCTGACTCGATCTTGTTGAGGATGGTGCGGGCGCATTTGAGAAAGGCCTCCTCCACATTCTCTCCAGTGAGCGCGCTCGTCTCCAAGAACATCAGCTCTGTGGAGACAACCAAGCACAGGCAGCACTGTCATCTGCCCACTCCCATGCTGAAGCCCAGGCTGAGGCCCAGGCTGAGGCCCAGGCTGAGGCCCAGGCTGAGGCCCAGGCCTGTCCAGCCTGGCTGGTGCCAGCTCTACGGTACCATACCGTTCTCCTGAGCGAAGCGGGACGCCTCCAGAAAGGTGACCTCTCGCTCAGCCTCCAGGTCCTTTTTGTTCCCACAGAGGATGATGACGATGTTGGGACTGGCCAGCGTCCGCGCGTCCGTCAGCCAGTTTGTTAGCGCATTGTAGGTTTCCCGACTTGATGACAGACAGACAGACAGACAGACCGACCAGAGATTAGGATGGATAGATACAGATTGAGGCTGGTTAGTAGGTTCATAGCAGGGCGACATTAGAACTAGAGCCATGTCTTACCTGGTGATGTCATACACCAGGAGAGCCCCTGCTGCTCCTCTGTAGTAGCTGCGGGTCACAGACCTGGGAGCCCAAGAGTACACCACGTCTCAGAACACGCTGCTCACAGGTTCCACCAAGGCAGTAAGAGGTCTCAACAGTCCACATCATCAGACACTACCTGAATCGCTCCTGCCCCGCTGTGTCCCAAATCTGCAGCTTCACCGTCTTGCCAGCCACCATCACCACACGCGAGCCAAACTCCACCCCGATGGTGTGGCTGGAGTCCTGCTTAACTAGGTTGACGACAATACAAAGAACAGGTCAGTCTGAACCGCCTTGAGGAGATAAGCTCTGCGCAGGCTTTGCATGGGTGATGCTCGTTCACTGTTAAAGCTCTGGGTGTGTTTGCCTTTACAAGTGGGTTACAGAGGCACGTGAAGGGTGTGAGTAGGAATGCTCCAGCTAATGCGGATCTTACATTTGTTCTCTATGAACTGGTGGAGTATACAGGATTTCCCTGATCCAGCACTCCCAATCACCAAGAACTTGAAAAGGAAATCTGACGAGGAGAGAATGATTAAATAAACATGAAAAGATACTGACATTAGCATTGTGTCTGGCGATCAGTCTAGTTCTCTTTAAGAGTCGTTTCTTATTTCCAGAGTCAAGGCCTCGTCCTTTACATGAACTACTCTTCTACTGAGCCCTGCTCAGATGGCAAGCTAGCAAGGGTAGATTTAGCTTCGTCTTCGTAAGCTTTAACTAGCTAGCTAGCTAGCTAGCTGGGTACCAATTGAGGAGAGGCTTGGCAGCTGATGTTAAAATTCATTGACTTTAAAAGAACCCAAATGACACAATAACGACGCGGCAAATAACACACTCGAAAACATAGCAAGTTAACTTTGCTCGACAAGACGCTTAATCTCCAGACGTTGTCGTACAAATGATTGACTGCCTAGACGTGTCTATTTGCTAGCTAGCTTGGGCTACCGCTAAATAAACAGGCTCGAGTCGGGCTTCACACTAAGACTTTCCTTACCATACGTCTCTGTCATTATCCTTGCCGGATTCAAGTTCACCAGTAGCTGAAACGTTATTTATGAAGAGCAGATACGGTGTATAGTTAGCTCGATAGCAAGTGTGTTTGGTATTATTTGGCGTTGATTCTGGGGGACTCATACATCTCTAGCTGGCTAGCTTAATAGCTACATTACATTGACCAGGACAGGAGTTAGCGCAGGGTTGATGGAACGTGATGACGATATTGCGACGTTGCATGAGTCTATTTTACCTACAACCTTTTAAAGAAGTGTTAAATGAGGTATCACCTTCCTGTGGATGAGCTAACGCTAAATTTCATCTAAGTTGCCCGGTGTTCACCTGTTCAGCAGTTCAGCACCAGATGTTCAGTAAAACGCTACGCAAGAATTGTTCAGATCTTTATTAAATCAGAATGGTATGCAAAAATTGAAGAATCGTTAACAAATGCATCTTTATCACGCTTTTGTTTCAGTTACATTAACCACACGATCAGATTTAGTCCAGCCATTCTGTATTTTGTGATGGCGATTCATTTGTCATATAAAAATACCCCTAGCCCATTTGACCAAGTGCCTTCTACTCCAAATATTGCATCCTCTTGTAGCATAAGTATGCGCCGAAATCAAAATATGTTTTGTAATTCTTGCTCCCGTTAACGGACAAATATGGGAAAATGGTAACAAAAGCACGTCCACCAAAATAACCTTCTCTCCAGTGCCCCCCTCCCCCATTAGGTCCCTATAGCCTCATCCAGGATAGTCCAGGACAGTCCAGAGCAGTCCAGGACAGTCCAGGACCTGATAAGACATGTGAGTGACCCCCATCCTCTACTGCAGCAGCCCCTTCTACTCATCACTTGGACTTTGGTTTTTGTTTGGGGGCAGAGGCAGGCAGGGGGGCAGACGCAGGGGCAACGTCAGAGTCACCAGCAGGGGCAGCCACAGGTCTAATCTTTCTGTACATTCTTTTAAACCTGGGAAGACCAGAAATAAACCAGTAAACCAGAAGTATAGGCCTGAACATCACAGTTTGTGTCATGAGATTAGCATCTTTCATCAAATACATCTAGAATGATTGGACCGTTTTGACCTGAATTTGGGAAAAACTGAATATTTAATGTCCCTATAGGGTGTGCGCCTAAAAATAAATAGGAGAAAAACTAGCACATCATCCCAGTCAAATAGGGCTCACATGTTTTTGATTCTCCTCAGGAAAACCTTGACCGCTCTCACCAGCCTCTTGATCCGGCCCTGCAGCCCAAAACAACAGCTAGTTAGCCAGCTTTCCAGTGGATGCTGTCAAACACTGCCACTTCGATGTGTCCCTTCGATGATGACCGGTTTAATACCTTACCTGCTGCTTTTTGTAAAGTAGCGGAAAAGAGAAGAGACAGATGACACCTGAGAAAAGATAACGAATTGATGAGTCATCTGTGTGAGTCATCTGTGAGCAGAGTTACATAATATGTAGACGTGGACCGGAGGAGTCTCACCAGCAATCACCAGGGTCAGTCCGTTGGTCAGTATCCCCACATAGGACAACAGGTACAACAACACTGCAAACTGACGGAAAAAAAGAGATGACGATAGTTTGATTTCACTCGAGGAACATATCTGTGGGCCACTGTGTCTAGCATGCCCCTGAAACACAATACATCCCAATGCTTTTAAGGTACTGGAGTAGAAGATTGGTGACCTCTAACCTTCAGAGAATCTGTGATGCTGCCAATGAACAGCAGGCGTTTGAGCTCTGTAAGAGCAAATGCAACCAGCAGCACCGCCTTCTCCACCAACACCACTGTATCTTCATTTGTCAGAGAGCTGTCCTCATCCAGATAACTCCTAAAGGAAACACACACACACACACATACACACTATTGTGTTTGTGTGTATTGAGTCTGAGCGAAGGATATGACACTGTAAACAGCAGCATGGTGGTTTCTCCTCAAGGACTTTGAGGTCTGAACTCACTGGAAGGGTTTTTCCTTTTCAGGGTTCCAGTGAAGGAGCTCCAGCAACTTGTAGTAGAAGCGCAGGGGGAAGGTGACGCACAGGATGCCCAGGCCCAGGTAGGACAGCACTGTGAGGGCACTGAGCTGGAACAGGCTGGCCAGGCCCACCACCAGCCCAGTGAACACCACTCCTGTCTTCCCCATGTTCTTCCAGTACACCAACTCCACAACTGGCCACAGGTGATATGGGTTCACGGATGAGCGAGGGAAAGAACAGTGCCCTGACTGTTCTAAAAGGATCATCTTAAGAGACAAGCTGATGAACTCTCTAGAAGCTGCAGCTGAAAGGATTTAGCATGGAATGCTTTTGTTTTTGTTTGTGCGAGAGAGTCAAACCCTTTTGTCTGCTGTCATGGTTGGAATGATGATTATATGCCAGCTAAACGTCCTTGTTACGATTTAGATGATGATGAAGATTTAGAATCCAGAGTTAATGAACAGAGATCGATATAAACCATCTGAATATCAATCTAGGACAGCAATCCACCAATGGCTATTTTGTGATCCCTCATTGATGACACTGTATATCGAGGGTGACAACTGGAGCTTGTTTCTGTAGCAACCAAAGTAACATACGGTGTCGTTACCCAGTAACACAGTAAACACAGATGTTCACGACCCAAATTCCCACTTCTCGTACCGACTCACGCATACCTACCTTTCCCAGGCCTGATGTGTGCAGAACATAAATGGTTTGTATTTCCAATCAGAGGGAAAGGAAAGGAGAGCGCAGACATGTTTACACACAAGCATGCACAGGCGAGCACACGCACAGTCAATCAGCGAGAGGCATGTGCTAGAAGATCTGTTTAGCCATGTTAGAGCTGGTATAGCACTGTCCCCAACAGCTGAAGCTTCAAATGAGCTCCCTAACACCAGTGTAAATCTAGAGAGGTCATTATCTCATTAAAATGAACATCAAGGAATCCTTATGCCCACACTCGCAGCTCTTCTCTGGTCCCAACTCTTAGCCCCGCATTGTGTCCACAACAGCTGTACCCGGCGTGATTCAACATGGCCTGGCCGGATTAAATCTCCGAGCAGTCATCAATCTACCGAGCCAGATCAGGGAGATGAAGACTCCTGTGGTGGCATTCTGTTCAAAACGATCTTTCCCTCCCGTTCACTGTATGTCTGAACATCGATTCTAACTCAGCGGGATGTTACAGTAGCGATCTCTTTCAGCCTATCTAGCTATAGATTCTTCAGTGGTCAGTCTGGCTCCACCTGATTTGGCCCTAGGAGGTCCCCACTTTAGGTCCTTCACGGCCAGCCACACCCCTCCGGTCCCTTCCCCTCCTACCCCCCACTACAGTCCAGTCTACCTGGAATCACACACCCTTTGCCAGCTTACCTTTGGTGGCCATCTCAGCAGCTGTTGTCTTGCTGCTCAGCCCTCTCCTTAAGCCCCCTGCACTCCCACTGCATGAGCCCGCTCCCCAGGCTTTTTTTGGCCACCCCAGCCCTGTCAGCAGTATAAGGTCTGGCTGGCCTAATTTTATCCTGTATTGGATACCCTGTTTGAGGGCTCTCTCTCTCTCGCTCGCTCGATCACACGGGCACTCTCTCGTTCACACACTCTCTCTCGTGTGCGCACTTTCTCTTGCTCTCTCTCCCCTCTTACACACACACACACACACACACAACCTGAGGAACCTGAGATGTCACCATGTGCTGGAGCGCAGACAGTTCCTTGGTCTCTGGAGAGAGCCCCGCTTTAGTGTGATTGGTTGATTATCCAAAATAAGTAGTCTTCCTCCAGTCAGACAGAGGGACCGGTTAGTAAAAACAACTATACTTGCTACCCATACCCTAAACAAAACATTTCAGACTTGCCGCATGTTTTTAGAGGAATGTGAAGACACTTTTCAAAATGGATCAATAAACAATATAAGAATGTAAAAATACGTTATTGAATTTGCGTATGAAATAAACATATAAATAGGTCTAATTGTTCCAAATGAATGACCGCGACCACCAAGTGCGTCATTCACAGCTTTCGCTCGAGGCACGCACCACAAACACATGACTCATATATTCTAAAGGGAGCATCATTGTGCATAAAATGAGCCCTCTCTCTTCTCCGTTCCTCTCGCTTATCACTCTCCTCCCTTCCAACCCCCCTGTCTGTTTTCCCTCCTGTCCTCCCTGTCTCTCCCCACCTCCTCCCCCTCTTCTCTCCCACATGCAGTACTATGTGCTGCTGTATATAGAGGACTGACGCTCCTGTAATCCCCAGGAGTAGATGCCGGGTAATCCAGCCTCATCAAAGGTCGAGATTAACCAAAGTGGAAAGGGAGGGATGAGAACCAGAGCTGCAGATAACAGGAAAGGGAGGGGGAGAGAGGGAGGGAACAGGAGGGAGGGAGAGCGATAGCGCATGCATGACAGGGGCGAGCTCTTCTGCTTACGGATTGGTGCACAGAAATAGCCAGCCAATTGGACGGAAGGAAGGGAAAATAACAGGACTAAGGGCGAGCTGGAGAAAGAGGGAAGAGCTATGAAAAAGAGAGGGAGAAGGTGAGATCACAGGACTACAGTAGAGAGGAATAAACCTAGCGTGGATCAAGGATGAGCAGCGGAGTGATAAAGAATCGCTGAGAGAACACAGGCCAGGGGAGAGGAGAGAGCCTGAGAGGAGGGAGATGGGCGGAGAGAGAAAGATTCGCAGCCGTCACGGAGAAAATCAATCAGCCAGACAAACAGCAACCGACTGGGCAGCCATGCACTGAGGCCTGGAGCTGCAGGACTCGGCAAACACGGCTCAGGCCCAGCACCAGGCACCAGGGCCTGCTGGCCCCGGCTCCCAACAGCAGGCCAAGCCCTCGACAAGAAAGAAGATCCCCATTGGTCCGCTGCACAGAGCAGCCATGAGGACGGCCAGGAAGGGCAACGTGGAGATGCCTGCTTTCGTGCGGCAGCTGGTGAAGGAGACGGAGAAGAGGGTTAGCTCCTTCTTCAAAGGAGGCCGTGGGGGAGCCGAGCCTACGGACGGGGAAGCAGAGGAGGTGATCCCCAGTCCCTACCTAGACCGCCCTGTCCTGGATAAACTGACCGAGGAGGGCTGCTCCAGGTGGGGTCTTAACTACGCCCTGGGCAGCATGCAGGGCTGGAGGGCCAACATGGAGGACTTCCACAACTGTGTGCCACAGCTCGGAGGACAGATGGCTGACTGGGGCTTCTTTGCTGTCTTTGATGGCCACGCAGGCAACTCTGTGGCACATTACTGCTCCCAACATCTGCTGACTCAGATCTTGACCACAGGTGACGCTGATTGAGAATGATCGGTGCCTCGGCATCTTTTCACCATCATCATTTCTCATCACAAGCCTCCTTAAAATGTGGATCTGTATATGTTTCATTTATCCTTTCCCATTGAGGTTCAATTATTGGCAAAACATTTATGGCAACAACAACTGTTTGATTTAGCTGTTATGTAGGGGTGATGCTCTGAAAATATGTGATATATATTTGTGATATATTAACGTTTTCATGTACGTTTGGTTGTTTGTGCAGGAGCCATCGGCCCTGAGGACGATGCTGAGAAGGTGAGAGGAGGTCTCATCGAGGGCTTCCTGCAGACCGACAAGCAGCTGCACACGGTGGCCCGGCGTGAGGGCTGGGAGCGAGGCGGCACCACCGTGGTCGCCACGCTCATCTCGCCGCGCTACATCTACTTCGCCAACTGTGGCGACTCAAGAGCCATGCTGTGCCGGGGGGGCCAGGTGTGCTTCTCCACAGAGGACCACAAGCCCTTCAGCCCTCTGGAGAGGGAGCGCATCGAGAGCGCCGGCGGCTCCGTTTCCCTGCAGCGCATCAACGGCTCCCTGGCCGTGTCCCGAGCTCTGGGAGACTTCAACTACAAAGGAGCAGAGAACCGGGAGCCCACCCAGCAGATGGTGTCCCCGGAGCCTGAGGTGTGTGTGCTGGAGCGCTCCCTGGCAGACGAGTTCCTGGTGCTGGCCTGCGATGGGGTGTGGGACACCATCACCAACGAGGAGCTGTGTGCATTCATCCGCAGTCGGCTGTGTGTCTGCACTGACCTCAGGGAAGTCTGTTCGCAGGTCATCGATCTCTGCCTCTATAAGGTTGGTAACTGGGACCATGTGCTTGGTAAATAGAGTGAGAGATAGACATGTGAGAGTGAGAGATAAATATTAATAGACAAGGATTGGTTAACATGAAACATTATCAATACAATGGGAGATTCGGGAATGAGTTGAATATAATTTTGTTCTTATTGCAATTTACTTCAAATATCAAATTTACATTTTAAATCCGAGCTTGTCAGATGCATGTCCTGAGTCAAAGATACACAGAACTACATTTACACAGTTTTTTAAAAGCCTGCAGTTACACTTATTGCTAAGAACGTTCTATGATGTAATGGCATAATCCCTTAGATTATGTTTTTGGGCGCAAAAAATGATTGGGATCTTATCCAATACCTGCAACAGGGCCTTGGACTTAACGTGACCGCAGCGGTCCAAACACACTAACATAATCTCTTTGTCCAAAGCAGAGGCCACACAAAGAGGCCATCAAGGGACAAGTTGGCAACCTTGTGCACGTGGGGTGACTGAGCCGTGCTGGCTTTGGCTGTCATGTCATCGTCTTAGCGTGGCCTCAATGTTGTGTAACAGCCCCGCTAGCTTAGACCTGCCCAACGACCTGAAAATGTCACAGTTTCTCCCTTTCTCAAAACCCCATGCCCACGCTTCACCGTTCAGGTGGCATCTTGTTTGGTTGGACGTAACGGCAGTCGTCCGTGTTGTGGGAGAGGAACCGAAGTGGTTTTAGATGGGCAGGGTGTGCGTTAGACACTAAATTAGGCTAATTTGGCATCCGCCGTCTGTTTGAGTCAGAGGCTTTTTTTATCTTATCCAACCCTTTACTGTAGTACTCTGGGCACCTTGTACTTTATGCACACAGACACAGACACTCACAAACTACTGGCAACACGACGCAATACCCACTTAACCCTGAAACAAAGCCACCTGTGGCTAAACTGAGTAAACACAGGGACAGTGAGCTTGTGGACATGACAACATGGATAAGGAGGTCTGCAAGAGAGAATGGGAGGGCAATAGGCCCTGCTTACCACCTGAACCAATTATCCTTCTTGTGACTCGCGGAGGCTAAGCCTTTCACTCGCACTCTAGACATGGACACATGACACGCAGCTCTGATTGAGTGACAATTACTATCATCCTCAAGGAGGCGCATTGCCAGAATGTTATTTGATTGGCTGTCCATGTTGCTGTGTAATTTAAGGCGCTGCACGA
This sequence comes from Plecoglossus altivelis, assembly GCA_036571765.1. Taxonomy (NCBI): domain Eukaryota; kingdom Metazoa; phylum Chordata; class Actinopteri; order Osmeriformes; family Plecoglossidae; genus Plecoglossus; species Plecoglossus altivelis. The sequence continues at coordinate 5,603,658 of BROE01000019.1, forward strand.
TAATACATGTATTGTTTATATATGTTACATGCGCACTCTTATGCAAACAGCTTGTGTTCTCTGTGGTGACCCGATGCTTCGTTCTGTAGGGAAGTCTGGACAACATCAGCATCATACTGCTCTGCTTCCCTGGCGCCCCCCAGCTGTCAGCTGAGGCACTGCACCAAGAGGCCGAACTGGAGGACCTGCTGGAGTCCAAAGTGGCAGGTGCAGAGATGACACACTCACTCACACACTCACTCACACACGCAGCCACTCACACACACACTCACTCACACAGATACACTCACACACACACTCATTCACACACAGACACGCACACTCCCTGGCCGTTCAAACACCACAGCTGTGATGTAACCGTTCTATTGAACTTGAAGGGTGTTCATACCGGCAATCCAGTACAAATCCCATTTAAAAATACCAAGTGCACTGGGATGCATGTCCGCTCTCACTCTCAACACTAACAGCTATATCTGTCTGAGAACTTACTGTAATCTGGGCACTGACACGACTTCTCTCTTCCGCAGAGATTTTTGAGGAGCTGAGTGGCCGAGGGGAGGAGCCTGACCTGCTGGCTGTCCTCACGGTGTTGGCGTCCACAGCCATCCCCGGTTTGCCCCCAGGAGGAGGCCTGCAGAGCAAGTAAGACCGCAAGAGTGTGTGTGTGTGTGTTTGCATGTCTGTGTGTGTGTGTGTTTATGTGGGTAGGGAGAAGAAATAATCATTTGCAACGTAAACAGGCCAGGCGATGGATGCAGGGTCGATAGAGAAACCTGATTCGTTTGGAAAAGGAAACGTTGCCTGCTCGTTCTCTGATGGGTGGTGGTTTTGTTTCAGGAGGAACTGCATCATCTCTGCCTATTACCAACAGAAGGAGGCTCACAAACCCTCTCAACCCAATGTGAGTAAGTAAACTGTGACATCATCAGACTGTTGCGTAACTACATCACGGATACTCAGGAAGCCATCTGACTTTCAATCAGATAGTGTCTCTTCCACGGCTTGACAGTTGTTGTTTTTTTCATCTAGGAAGCAGGTGGTCCTGAGAAGCCCGTGTAAGGCTTGCAGTGTGACCAAACCGTTTGCGGCGAGTCGACCGATCACACAAGAGGAACCGTCGAAGGAAGGATTTTGTTTCATCAACTCAGAACATCAGTAACCGGTACAATGCACACTGAAGAAACCACAGATGTAATATATTTCTACAAGGGGGATATTTTGTACGATTCAGAACGTAGAGCAGCAGCAGCAGCATGACCTTGTAGTTCCAGCAACCACATGTCTGCCTCATAATCATTCATTATGAACTACAGTCTCGATGAATGAAACGATGAAGGTTGATGTTTTTAAAACGGGATTTATAACTGTACTTCAGGAAATCACAGGTCATGGAAGTACAATTGACCATGTGATACTTGAGGTTGTATTTCAGATTGATGTTTTACGATTATTGTTATCCATAAGTTCCCAAACCTCTCAGTCCTATGTTTGGTCTGGTTTGCATGACCTGTACTGTGCTGCCTTACTGACCTCTTTCGCACTAGATTTAACATGTTACATGACCAGCCAACAGTCCATAAGCAGTTTGTAGACTCACTAACATGTTATCGTTTATCGTACAAGATTTCCATGTACTTCAATTATATACTGTGTATAGCTATTTCATGTTTAAAGTATTGACTGTTCTCAGCCTAAATAAAGATTATTTGACTGACAGAGCATGTCAGTAGATTCTTCAAAATAACACGCGAAACAAACTCAGATTCCAGTCAAACTCCATTTTCATTGTTTAAAGCCGAAATGATTTTCCTGTATCAGTTTAGTTCATAATATATCCACTAGGTGGAGACATTTCTCTTCTAGTTGCCACCTGGTGTTCAGTGTGCGCATGAAATCCAATCACACAAATCCTATCACTTCTAGTAAAGTGATGCTTTGATAAGCACAGTGTCAACAAATAACAGCTACATATTAGTAATAAATACAAATATTAATAATAATACCATCATGAAAGAACTAACAGATGATAAACGGCTGTTTTTTTGTCCATGTTGGTTTCTTGACTGTTTGTATTGCACTTCCTGGTGCACTCTTTAGCATAAGGGCATTCACCCCAAGCCTCACTAGACTACATTACTCTTTAAAATATGATTTCTCACAAACATCATGATTGCACCGAACTTCGATGAGACACGGCATTAGATGTACTGTCCCTCCTCGAGTTACTGCGGAATAATTAAAGCTGTCCTCACAGCTTCCATACCATTCTTCTGAGGGATGTGTAATTAAGCCACATCATTCAACAGTGATACATATTCATCAGGTGCTCCTGCAGACTTCAGATGGCTGAGAATGCAAATACAAAACGCAGCCACCTCTTTTTATTCACTGATCGCAGACAGACCCTAACGCTCAACCATTGTGCTGTTTAAGGATCCCAGGGGACATCTGCAGTGCTCTCATGAATCAGGCCTTCTTCTCAAGTGGCCCTCAGAATCTCCCACTGTCTGATTGCCTTCAGCACGGGCCAATCACTTGAACGTCTCAGACCCCTCTCCAGACTGATGTTCTCTGAATGACACGCATCTGGCAAACGCTTTATCTCCACGCAAGAAAATAGGGATATTCAAGTATTGTCTGGAGTTCGGTGATATTGATGAATGTCTGGAATTCATGTCAGAGGTGGGTTCGACTTCGGAGGCCTCGATCAGAATAGAAGTGCGTATATCTCCAGTAATCTCTGAATCGGGTGGAAATGCACGGTCTTTGGCAGCGAGTTACTGTGGTTCTCTAAAACGATTTTTCTTCATGTTTCATCAAGAATGAGCAAGTCACGGTAACGACCATCCAGGTCCACAGTTCAATCACCGAAGGATATTGCAAAGTCAAATGCGCTTTTTTCAGTGCATTTCTACATTTAAGCAGAGATGGTGCATCTTGAGGGACTTTCCATTAATAAAAATTGAAAAGGTTTAAAGAAAGTGTTTGTTGTCCCCCCCCCTTGTGAGCAGAGGCAGGCTGGGGAAGGGACTACCTGTCCACACTGGTCTCCTGAAGGCGGTTGTTCATGATTGCGAAGGCGCCCACCCCTCCAGAGAAGCCGTTGTGGCGGGCCTGGCTTTGCCGGGGGCCCTGATGTGCCGTCTCACACAGCTGCTTCTGCAGCAGAGCTAAGGAAACCTTATTAGAGGCCGTGAAGTCGTTCACCGAGATCATCTCCCCAGAGAGCCGGCGGCCGACGCCGTAGGCCCCGTCAGGCCCCGCTCCCGCGTCCGTCTCGCTGTCGCACACCGTCTCCACCGAGGCGTCCGTGTAGCGGTGCCGGCCCGCCGGGCAGTGGGATGGTGCGGGCTGCACCGCGTTGCGTTTGAGACGCTGCTGGCGGAGCCTGGCGGGCGGGGGCCTGAGGCCGGGGTGCTTGTTAGGGAGGCAGAGGCAGCACAGCCTCCAGCAGCCCCTCAGCGAGGGGCAGGAGCAGGAGCAGCAGTGTCCTGGACAGGCCAGCTTGGCCAGGATCCAGTTGAGCGTCTGCTTGATGATGATGGAGATGACGTTGAAGAGCGAGTAGATGCAACACACTCCCATGAGGATGAAGAGGCAGTTCCCAAGGCGGTAGGCTTCCTGGGCCTCGTAGTGCTGCCTCTGGCTACTCACCAGGTCCCCGAAGCCGATGGTGCTGAAGGCCACGAAGCAGAAGTAGAGGGAGTCCACGTAGCTCCAGTCCTCCATGGTGCAGTAGAGGGTGGAGGCGCTGCAGGCTATCAGCACCGAGGCCACCCCCAGGATCAGCATCACATAGTAGACTGAGGGCTTCCAGCCCTCCAGACTGTCCTCCTCGCTGCGGGGTTCCTCTCCCCCCGACGAGCCCCCGACGCCAGCGCGCCTCAGTCGCCGCTCGTGGCACCAGCGCATGATATAGGCGAGCATGGTGATGATTCTCTCCAGAAAGAGGTTGAAGAACAGGATGGTGGCAGCACAGCCAATGAGGCCATAGAAAATAAGGAATATTTTCCCAGCTATGGTGGCTGGAGTGGTCATTCCAAAGCCTGGAAGGCGGGAAACAGAGTGTATAACCATTGGAAAGACATTCAGAGCAGATAAAGAGTGGAGAAGAGAAGAGAGGAGAAGAGAAGAGGGGGAGTTGAGATAAACAGAGAGACGGACTTCTGTTCCGTCACAGGTAAAGATGATCACACGCAGTGTTATCCCAGTGAGAAACATATTGACCTCCTGCCTCAGAATAGACCTGCTAGAGAATCTCTCAACCAGTCTCTCCAGACGCTCACCTTAACAGCCTCAATGCTCTCTCTCTCTCTCTATTCTGAATCCTCTGATCCTCCTTTAATATCATCTTCTGCCACAGACAAACCTAAAGGGGGGGGTGGGGGGGAGAGAAAAGGAAACGCAGTTGCTCAGCTCACCGATTGTGGAGACCACCGTGCCCACAAAGTAGAAGGCTCCAGAAAAATCCCATCTTGGCCGGAGAGCGTCCACTCTGATGCCCGCCCCGTTGGCCTCTTCATACTGGCGCAGCAGCATGTGCAGGTCTTTCCTGCTCACCCTGTGGTGCCGAGTGAAGTTGGCCAGCTGTTGGTCCCAGAGCCGGCGGGCCAGCAGCTCGGAGGGTCGCTCCAGAGCGGAGAAGATGGCCGCTCCGCATATCAGGTAGAACAGGATGAGCCCGGCCAGAAGACAGAAACGTGCGTTGTCTTCGTTTAGAGGCAGCCGGGAGCAGCAGCCACCACCGCGCCTACGAGCCATTACTGTGGTTGGCCCGGCAAAGAAACACCACAGCACTAACATGCACCACCCACACTGATCTGCTCTTTCCCTGCTAACCCACTACACACTGTAAAACACACACAACACATACTGCACTGACTGCAACATGTACAACAGATATCCATTGGGGGCTTAAATCACAGAGCTGCAGGTTCTTCCAAAAGCCGTTCTGTGATTCAAGAAGCGTCCAGGTTTAAAGACTAAGACAAGGATAGTTTCATAAACAAGGAGTAGTCCTATAGGCTGGTAGGGAGGAGCCAGATGATCTTGACAGGAGGTTAAAACAGGTTGGTAGCAATGAGGCTTTACAGCAGACTGTGAAGCGATGTCCATTAGGTTGAATGGCCAGACAACTACTCTGGAATTTTCTGTCCTCCAACAAATTGTTTAGCATGTTTATTGTTCTACGTTGATCTATGTTCTGACCTGAAATAAATGAAATCAATGAAGATGCATAATTATAGACTCCACAAAACTCCTAAACTATGTTAAACACTATGTCTAATACCAATCAGAACAAACGGCAGATTGATTCAACCGTTTTAAATTATTGACGGTTTTGGATTATGCATCTGCAAAATCAAATGGACTCACATGAAGACATCTCTGTTTTGTCTTTAAAATAAAGCAAATTGAAACGTGACAAAATATCTTACTCTTCAAAGGAATCAGACTTCTTCCATACGCAATTTGGCAAGAAAACTTACCGGTGCGTCGAGTTCCACGGTCTCTAGAGACAAGTTGACTCCTTACACGATCACAAGTGATGAAGTGATAGTTTCACTTAGGAGGATTCACATGTTTTGTTCACAAGTGAACGGCTCTATGACTCAATGTTGACATCATATATTAATTAAGTACAATACTCCCCACGGTATGTATGTGTTTGTGTGTGCGTGAGGAACGCTAGAGAATAGAGAGCGGAGGAAAGCGATAGAGGAGAGAGAGAGAGAGGGAGAGAGGGAGAGCGAGAGAGAGAGAAAGAGAGAGAGAGAAAAAGAAAGAGAGAGAGAGGACCACCTTGATTGGCGTAATCATCTCTTGATTTTAGGACCGGTCCTCCAGCCTAATCAATGTTCAGTCTAGTTTCCTTCTGACTTTCCTCATGTTCAATATATTATGCAGAAATCAAAATACAGGTTGGTGCGTTCTTTAATTTTAGGGATTTTTTCGCAATTGACAACAAATTGGTGACCATTAGCATATTTCCAATGCGCACCCGAAAGCCGGTTCATGATTAAATCCAATAGTAAGCGTGGCGCACTGCTACTGGAAAGTCTAGCCTCATCTGCTCTGTAGACAGAGTGGGAGGATCTGCTTTGTTCACCCTGATTGTTGTCTGCGTCTGTCCCTTCCTTTAATCTTGGATGTAGGATGAGCGAGAGGCCAGGGCCTCCTCCTTTTTGGATTCTGTTGTCAGCAGGACAAAGTGCCCAGGTGTGGAAGAAAGAGACCACATATGTAAACGTGGTGACACTTGCTTTAAAAACACCTGGAACATTCCCTCGGAAAATCTCTTCGTGAATCATGTTTTCTCCCGTCATTAAGTGCATTTGTCATGCTAGATTTGAATCATAAACAACATTGATTTTAGTACCAACTATTTGAAATGAATATCAAGAGAGTTTTGTTTATTTGTGCATTTTTTAATTTTGAACCTCTTCGTTTAAGCATCTTTTATTTTACATATATTGTTTTAAATAATTTGAGAATAATGTTTCAACACACAGTGACAAGGTTAATATTATACAACTGCCAATCTACAGTGGCATGGAATTATAAGGATGAATAAAACAAGCATATATTTGAAAGCATAATTATCTGCAATTATGACGTACTGTGGAAATGTGATGGGACCCAGTTGGGCACTTAGTGGACAACGTAAAGCGTCAATATTTTTTGGAAGGCTTTGTAAACAAACAGTATACACAGATCCAAAAACAGAATGACAGCAAAGGCACAAATAAACACAGACAGGAATGGACAGATTCGGAGCCACAGTCTCAGAGCAGTGGGGAAGATTCAAGAGCTTGAACTCGAGCAGCAAATATCAGCACGTGCTTTTCAACTTCTGTGTTTATATCCTGCTGTGAGGCATTTGGATTCTTCTGCAAAAAGTCAACAATGCCCTGAATACATTCTGCCTGTGTGAACAGAAGAACAGTGAGTTTAGAATTTGAATCACAAGCGCCGTCTTCCAATTCAAACTAATTACCTGTGCACAAAGCATCACGTTCACCCCATCGTCTATACCTTAAAGTACACAAACCTTATAGGCATCCACTTTCCCTTGACCAGTAATCCGGTTCATGAGCTCTCGTGCCACCTGAATACCTGTGACAGCCGTCAAGATCCCCTTATCCTTCTCATCGTCAGAACGGAGCCAGCCAAGAAAGGCCAACTGGAAAATGACAAAGACCAAGGAGAGATATCAGGAACAGCGAAACAAATGTACAATTTATCATGTGTAAATAAGCAGGCCTGTTTTAGTGAAGATAGATTAAACGCCCTGATACATTTGATCAGCTTCAACAAACTAGTGACGTTATCAGAGAACTTATGTCATTTCTGCAGAGGTGGAAAACAACCTTAGCAATATAGCAGTTTACCTGTTGAAGTAACTGCGAATTTGACATTTCACCCCCTGAGCTGGTTGGCGTCGACATATTCTTAATTTTCTGTTTCAGTGGGTAACGTTCTTTACTTTGTAATTGGTAGCAAACTATACATATATATGTAGCTAAATACAATAATCTTGAACAACATTAACTAGATACTCTTGCCAGCTAAAAGTGCACTACACCCCTTGCAGACGAACTTCCTGTTTATTTTTTCTTCGTGTGTTCAAATTTACGTTGAGATCCTTATACTCTCTACTGCCACCTACTGGTTAATTCTGTCACAGGACGCAATCAACACTGCCAGGAGCAGATAAGGTATTCCCAAAAGACATGCTAGGATACGTTAAATTATTACAAATAATGTGACAAAATATTTAACACATTCATCAGACATAGTTTTTATTCTGAAAACAAATACAATTAAATGTTGATAAAGTATAACGGCACGACAAGAGCATTCAATATGCTCAACACCACAGCTGAATACTGAATACTCTTCAAGTCATCATTATTTTATACAGCACTGACAATTGAGGTATAATAGAGAGTAAAATGAACATATTGGTCAGCTCTCTCCTTTTGATTTGGAAAACGTGCCAAGCTGCTTTGTGTTCACATCTTTCAGTTGTTCAAGCTGCCGTTGCCCACGCCTGAAAAGGTATTCTATGTGCATCACATCAGTCTTTTTGAGACGGGAGTTTTCTCGAAATTCATCCCGTATCCTGGGTAAGAAGCCTGGCTTGTCCTGGCCAGCTCGGAGGAACTGTCGATAGAGAGACAACACCTGCTTCTGCAGTTTGCTGTGGCGCACCATAGTGTGGGTCACTCGGCTCTAGGAGAGGCTGCTGCCGATACTTTAGGAAGCACCAACCAGAGATTTGGCCAGGAGGAGGAATCTACTGACGTCTGTCAAAAGTCAAGCATCAGTCCAAGTGCCACCTAAGAAAACGGGTAAAATACATTAGTGGCTGAATGACATTGGATGCTTATCTACAGAATACCTGAGGTTATTAAATGATCACGATGGAAATCGCCTGTTTGCCCAAAGCTAGCTATTAATATAGATTATACAAATACCAAAAGGACACATTGGCAAAAAGCGTTTGTTTCATGAATAAATATAACTGGTACATAATGCAACAGCTATTATGGTATTGTCACTATCTGCTAGCTCTTAGTTTGAAAGTTGAAGTTAGCTTGCGAACGTGAGCATTCGCTACTTACCCTGTACCACTCAATGTCAACCTAGAACGGTGGTTCAGTTACCCTGGAATGTTGATATAAGGAGAGGATCTTTCATTTATTCATTCTAGGGGGGCTCCTAAACAATATACATTTTGTCCTCTTCTAGCACCACTGCTGCTCGACCTCAGTGAGCATGGTTGTTGTTACGAAACCCAAAGACGACGAGCGTACTGAGGTTACACTGCCCTCTAGTGACGTGGCTGTTCGTATGCGAAACGCTCCAAATCCCTGCAACTAAAAACAATAGATCAAACCTATTCGGTTGGCAGTTAATCTTTATTTATTTAATAAAATATATATTTTTGCACAGCTCTATACGCCACCATTAACTTTTCATAATACCAATTCACAGTAATATAAACATTACAGTAGATGCCAGGTTCGTAAGTGCAATTCAATAGGTTTAAGATACAGTACAGTATACCTGATATGGACGTGCGACTCACATGGCAATAGTTATCACTCATTAGCAAAGCAGTCAGTCATCAGGTTGAATTAGATTAGATTGTAGTTACTGAATGTAGTATTGACCATCCAGCTATCTGTGTTCCAGACTTTATGTCAAAGCATGTCTTGCCGATGTACGCTGTAATATACAGTAGAATATCAATTGCATCTTAATTTGCATTAACTCTTGTTTAGCAAGTAATTCACACTAATGACTAAGTATAGGGCTAAGGTTTGAAGTTAACTGGGGTTTCAATGACTCTTCCATAAGACATTGGTACATAAGAGAAAATGCATAATCTTTACATTGTATGTACACTAATAGATGCGCTGACATCAATACATTTGGTTACACTACATGTCTTCTTTACTTTAAAGTCTAAGTAGTTGGAAAAGGGGTATTACATAGTTTTATGTGTATTCACCATCTACACACATCATTATCTTCAACATCTTCAACATCATGTTACAGTTCACATTTTACCACCACATACTATGGGTTTAACCATATTAGTAATATTACAGTACCCATTGTTTGAGAAAGGTTTCTGATCTATACCAAACCGGTTGCAATAAATATAACATCAGTGCTAAACAGTCTTCGGACATGAGTCCTACTGGCTCAGAGCCCCAGGTACTCAGCCAGGAACACCACCACTACCTTGACGAGGTTCTCCACGGTCGCAGAATGGATGTGCTGCGTCGTGTCCTCCACAGTGTGGAGAAAGGAAGGGAAGGGCGTTGGGATCATATGCAGCACGGGGACACCTGCAGGCATGGGAGGTGGACGTGTGAAGGGTAAAGAGACAGGGTAGGGGAGTAGACTGATGAGAGGAAGGCGGAGGGCACTCAGGATAAGCAAGGGGAAAGGACGTTCATTAATCTAACTAAGCTTAACTTAACCCAACCTATCCTTGGCTATATGGACTGTTACACATGTAGATACCCTATAAGCAAACACGGGCTCCTACTCGGGACATATAAGAATATAAAATCCAACAGTCTATCCATGAGTGTTTGTATGTGCTCCCTCACCCCTTTGCAGGAAGGGCAGGTGGTCATCGTCTACCGGACCCATCTGAATGTCCTTCCTAAAGTAGCTCTGCTCTCTGGGATGTGAGGCTAGCAGACCCAGCTTGTGAAGCTTCTTTTCTGTCAGGAGCAACACCAGACCACCACACCACGCCATGCCAGACCACCACACACACCACACCAGACCATCACACATCATGCCAGACCACCACACACCACGCCAGACCACCACACACCCCACCACGCCAGACCACCACACACAGCACCAGAGAACAGGGAAGAAGGAGGGACCACCAGAGACAGAAACAGAAAAGAGAGAGAATGTATTTACCACGAACCATGGTCTATAGTTTCAGTGACATTTTGCCTATTAAATGCAAATGCAACAGAAGAGAGGGAAGGTGTGGAGGATCTTCCTACCAATGGATATGAGTCGATCAAACCAGCGGACTGTGTCATCAAAATGGCTGATGAATGTTGGGTCAGGGGCACCAATGAGATTTAACAGAACAAATAGATCCTGAGAATTAGAATGAGAATTTAGCACCCATCCCACGGCTCAGGAAGGGTAGAGAGATGCAGGCCTCCTCGGCATCGCCACCTCACCAGAGCCTGAAGGAGGGTGGTGTCTTTAGCTCCGGAGGGGTGGGGGGTGCGGGACATTTGGTCAGCGAGGTAACGGGAGCCGTAAAGAGAGTCAGCCGGGGTCCACTCCCCGAACGCCTCCTCGCCATCGAAGAACACCAGCTGCAAGGTCACCTGCGACATCTTTAGCAAACGGGGACACAAAATGTGTCTGTAAACTGTTCTGTCACAATATCCTAGTTCTGGTGATGATATGGTGAATCCCAGGCAGATTTGTGACATGGTGTTAATGATTAAATAAGAATCCATGCATAATTTGCGACCCAGGGTCAGATTTTCTATGAATAGACAGACATCCCAGAAGAGACGTAAATGCTTCAGCAGGCAGGGTACACTGTGAATCCTCATCCGGTCATCAGTTTTCCCCCAGCTTTCCACAAAACTGACATCTAATATCCTGCTGCAGACAGGAACTCTAGAGGGTCTGGCCAGTCATCACTTTCTGTGCAGCCTTCAAAGTTTGCTCACATCCCAACGGACAGGAAAACACATTACCTGTTGTTTAAGCCCTCTGAGGTGGATATCCAGAGCGGTGACCATCTCCAGTATCATAGCGCACGGGACAGCAGCGTCACTGGCCCCTAGAAATCTCCTGAGAGGGCCATCGAGGGTTTTAGAGGAGGCAGGGATGTCTTTGGAGTCGTAGTGGCAGGCCAGCAGAAGACGGCGAGGGGCTGAGGGGTCCAGAACTGCCAGCACGTTGGAGAAGTTGATTGGTCCTTTCGAGGTGGGTGAGTTGAAAGAGTCAATCTCCAAAGACCAACCAGCTGAGAGCGACTCCAGATGGGAATAGATGTGCTGAAGGCAGACAGTAAAAAGCGTAATAACACTGCAATAACAATACCAGTGAAACCAACTCTTGTGAGACATAGAAATAAATAGAGATGGGTTAAATTGAACTTATTATAGTGGTGTCTATCTGAAAAGTACACTTGGGAAACTAAGGTGTCTGTATTAAAATAAAGGCATGTTTACCTCCCGGACCATACGGCTGCCTTTGGTGCCAGGCAATCTCTCAACCAACATGGGTCTAAGATGAAAGTACCATAGCCTTCCTCCTTTGACTAGGCCCACCAACCGCTTCACTTGGGCAATGGTGGGTCTACTGGGTTTATGACTCAACTGTGTAGGAAGATAAGAAGCAACATATAAGTCGGTTTTCATCTATTTTAAATATGTATGATTACTTATACTATCTTGTCAGCCACTATACCTTGTCCTTTAAAAGGTCTGGCTCACGAAAATGTATGCTATCATCACCATGAATAAGATCATCGTCGCTCTCTTCATACGATGAGAGGGAAACCCCAAGGGCTAAAGCCATGGCCAGCATCCCGCATAAACAGATGAGAAGCAGTCGAACACGGGACATCCTGAACCCGTGACAGCGTCCCACGCTGCACTGACAGCCTGCCGCCGGCTTGTTCCTTCGAACGGTACTCAACATCTTTTTGCAGCGAATTCAGACACCGTAGACCTCCATGCCCTAAATACTGTGTGTGTGGGCAACACACAGAGTGGGGGATTAATGTCACCAAACGACTGGACGCCCATTGCCTGCGAATGAAACTAGAAATAAAATCGGAACAGTTCATTCAATTGTCTACATTCAATCCGATTCATACATCAAATTAAAATTCCACATCGTATTGAGTTGTAGCTTTCTTTACCTGAATCGTGCAAGCGCACTGTCATCGTGCTGAAATATGGAACGTGTCGTAACCTATAATTGTTAATCTCCCGGTATGCCCAAATCATCCAGCTGTCTCTTCAGAATAGCCCTTTCCAACGTTAACCTACAGAAACGTGCCGGAGACCGAGAGAACTGAAGCTGAGCCACGGTACAGCTCAGAATGTTCTTGCGTTGATGACTGGCGAAAACGTGCGTGCTGAGTCTGAAGACTGACAGCTGTAGCTATTTCTTTTAAAATGTTTATGTTTTGTCTCACGAAATTAATATAAATAATTAAACTAAATGAGTATCTTAAAGACCCATGGTGTAAGTATTTGGGAACACGCGACTGTAAATATCAACAAATATGCACAATTCACGTTTTTTAACAATACGCATTCAAATACTCTATGTAAGATATCTATTTTAGAATATGTAAATATCTATTTCAAATTATTTCCGCCATGCAACCATGTAGTTACGTCGGTGTCCAATGATCTTTCAATAGAACGCTCCATTTTAGCCATTCAAAACTCGTGCTTAAAGGAGATTGGTCAGGGTGTCCATAAAAACTATTGTGGTCTGGCAGAAATCTTAAATCACTGTGTTCCAGATAAGGAATTGAGGCTAATTTAGTTAATTTAAACTGCTATAATTTCCTCCCTTGGTAAGGAACTGCGTACTTGATCTTAATAATAAGGAACCTATCTTTATCTAACAATATCTCTTGCTACTTTTATTGTAGTGCACCTTATTTTTGTGTGCTCTATTTTAAAGACTGTACTGTAGGTATAGCTAGCTACACACTTGCTAGTTGGATAGCTAACTTGGTTAGTTACACCCGCCTCCAACTTTCCTTGTAGGCCTACACAAGCTAGCCATCGGACTGAATCTGAATGAAGCCAGCCTAGCTACCATGTTTTAAATTGAAAAAATATCTAGCCAGTCAACGAAATACAGTAGGATCAGGTGAAGAAGGACATCTTTACTACCGGATCTTGCCATCCCGTTCAAACAAAGGGCGCTAACTATCTTGATCTAGACTCGAGAAGGCCTTATGTATTTATTATTTATTTTTTAATTTTATTTGTCAATCCTTCAGATATTTGTGACGCCTCCTTGCGGGAGTTTAGAGTAATGGCACCTGGACCCAAGGCGAGAGAGACAACTCGGAGGAGAAGGTAAACAGGCGCGTGGAGTGTTACATAACGTGTGTGTCAAATGGATGAAAGAAAAACAGAGTGCAGCAGCATTTGTACAATACTATGATTTATACTTCCTGTATTTGGCTAATGCATCACAGAAAGACTAAACTTGATTGGAGCACGTGCTGGAGCAACAGTCTGAAAGAGGTGGCTGGTCTTCTGCCTATCACTGAGCCTAGACGTGGCAGAACTCTAACAAAGGTCTACTTTCATGTTTTGATTCGAAATACATCATTATAATTTGGTACACATTTGAATGGGTAATAACGTACTTAGTAACTAGTACAGTACAGTCATATAGTAGCATTAATCGTGAAATCTGCGTTCCTAGTTGGTCACTTCCTCCATTTTGCTCTTTAGAAAGAGACGCTGATCCACATGCTCCGTTACTTTGACTTCCTTCATGATAAGATCCAGAAGCTTCAGAATAGTCTACCTCCACACTGCCTCCCTCAGGAGCCAGACACAGGTACATTAAGCGGTCATGTCCCGCCCATCTGCTGGACTGGTGAGACTCTGAGATGTTGACGCTTATGGTTGTTTAGTCCATGTGTGTGTCCATCTAGGTTCAGGGTCAGAAAGCGAAGAGAATACCCCCTCAGAGCCCTGCACCCCTCCTCAAACTCTGAGGGCTAAACGCAAATATCTGTGTAGCCGTGCACGCAAGAAGTCCACAGGTAGGCCTCAGGTTCCCCCTCCCTGACTCTCCTGGACGATCCGAGATGATCTGAACACTAAAGAAATCTGCAAGTGTGACCGGGTCAAGTGGTTGCCGCAATAAACCCTCATGTTTTTACCTTTGCAGAAACAAAGTTGGAGTTTCAGGATGAGAGGAGACAAATCAGAGAGAGGAGTACCAGACCCTACATCTTTGAGGAGGAGGGGCAGTCTCCTCCCATGTGGAGCATGTTCTCTGATTGGTCAGACTTCCAGCCCAGCAACAGCTATGAGCAGTGGTATGTGTGTGACAGCGACTCTGTTCCGAGCTCTATGGATTCAGCCTTCAGCCTCAGTGAGACTCCTCTTCTCTTGCCCACGCCGCTGGAAGGTGCGTGGGTTAGAAGGGTTCCTTAGAGGCTACAGCTGTGTCTGTGTAGGCGATCTCTTTCCGAAATCGGTCGTTTTCTCTCTTAGGGAACGGTGGGGTTCTGTGGTCTCCTCTGGGAGGGCACTGCTCAGTGTGTCAGGATGTGACAGTCAGTGAGAGCAGCCAAGGCAGCGTGGTCTTTGACACGCCCCCAACAGGGTGAGTTCCACACACAGGACAGTAGTATGTATGTGCGTGTGGTCCATCCTAACAAGGGCGTATGTGTGTGTTTCCAGGCCAGGATCGCTCCTTGTGAAGGACCGTATGCTCGGAACAGTTCTGCCCATGGGAGGGCGAAGGTTACCCCTCCTCAGCCCTGCTGCCATGTCCAGACAGCCCCCCCCGCTGTTACCCCTGATCCCTCTCTTAGGAGCAGGAGACAGTCTGAACCTCAGCCCCTCCCTCCTCACCTCTCCTGCCAGGGGCCTCAACCACTGCCTGCTGCCAGAGGGCCAAGAGGAACTCCAGGGTAACACCCACACACCAGCGCTCTCCCACAGCCAACATCTGGCCCTCTGATGGGGCTTTGGAGTTCAGGGTTAAACTAGGTCATCTTACAGTTTCTTTTCACCATGAATTTAGGACACAAAGCTCTGCATTGTGCATGTTAGACCACATATGTTAACGCAGGACCATTAACATCAAGACTCTCCAAAACAAACATCTGAATGTTTTGGCAGCTCTGTTTGAGGATGTTTGGGTCACCCCCAAAACCAGCCACACCCGAGTGTCCATCCGCCCACGCCAAGACCCTACTGACTCGGTAAGGCCCATCGTCCCACATCAAGAGTGATCCAGCAGTATGTTACTGCATGCGCTGCACACTACACGTGTACACAGTGGATCAGGTGCTCATCATAGTGCTGCGTCGCTGCTACGCCCCAGGTAGAGGAGGAGGCAGTCGTGCCACCTGAGGCGTGGCCGTCGTCCCAGAGCGAGGGGGAGGAGGGGGACGCCACCTGGACCCCCAAGCTGCAAGGCCCTGTGAAGAAGACAAGTAAACGCCGCCGCCGCCGCAGAACCAAGGCAGCCAGCAGGGGGCCTCAGCGTGCCCCTCCCAGGCTCAAGAAGAAGTGTGTCAACGGCTTCATCATGTTCTGCCGCGTCAACAGGAAGACCTACCTCCGGTGAGAGACCTGTTTGCCTCTAATCTCCAGCCAGAGACGAAGCTACGTCTGTGGATGTTTGCTAACATGGCTGCTGTGTTTGGTCCCAGCTCCCATCCTGGCACCCCCTCCACTGTGGTCACCAAGGAGCTGGCCAGCTTATGGCACATGATGCCCAAGCAAGAGAAGAGAGTATACTGGTCAGTATCACCATGGGTGAACAGGAGTCACATACTACTGGATGACTTGTAGGAAGGAGTTTCCTTCTTGTCAGTCAGCTGTGATGCAGTTAGAACTGCATTTCTTGTCCTTGATTACCTGCAGCCTTTACTTGATGCCCGTCCGTACATCTCTGTCGGTGAAGGTGGCTGATGGCTGAATACATGTGGGTGGCTGCTTCTGATCTGCGTTCTGTTTGCTTCCCTGCAGTCTGAAAGCTCGCACGTTCAGCCGCCAGCAGAACCGCAACGTGAGGATCGAGGGTATGGAGGAGGACGAGGAGGAGGACGACGACTGTGTGCCCAGCCCCCTCCACATGCTGCTGGCTCACAGAGACCTGTGTGCTGCTACCAGGGGAGGGGTCTAGATCATTCTCCACACACACACACTCAGGCCACAGCATATGAAACCATCCACGCGTGTTATAAAGGACCAAAACACTCACTCAATATTAAAGCGACTTGATGTCAGCGATGATAAACATTCATAGAGATGTTATGCATGACACTTCAGTGCCATACGTGTTGCTGGGCATGAGTGCATTTTGCAGTGGTGTCCAAAAGACCATGTGTTTATGACCATATGCATCCTGCACTAGAAGTTTATATTTATTATGGGCATATTCAAATCAACGACACTGGTTTATTCACGAGCCACATATTAGTTAATTATGAGTTCTTTATAAAGACCTTCATCAACCTCACTCTGCAGAAGATTCAGCACACATTTTGAAAGGTTGCAGTTGTTTTTTGTAAATTGTTCCTGTATTGTTCGAATCTTAGACAGATATCTTTAATGACTAGTTATCTTTAAATGGGATTCCTCCGTAGGTTTTGTTGGTTACTATGCCAAGCCAGTTTTTGATTTGCTATCTGGGTTTTGAAGTCATGTCTATTTTTTAATGCAAAGCATCAGAGGAAGTATACTGCTCATAGACTGCAACCACTTACACCATTGATTGAAAGTAAAATGTATTATATATTTATAAATGTTCTTACTGTTCATTCATATTTAACATAAATACATATACTTTAGGCAGGAACGGAGAGCAACATGTTTTTAAAGTTCAACCAATTGTGAAATGTGTGTTATTTGTGTTATATATTATATTGTGTTGCTATAACGTTTCATAACCTTATACTGTATGACGTGTTTGTTTTGAAAATAAAGTTAGATTTGTTGCCACAAAGTCTTAAAAATCTATCACATATAGAATCAAGCAAAGACCTCCAACTTGCATAGAAGATTTAGGTCCAATTGTATCGGTTACAGAAAGACAGGTACATGTGTAAGTTACGTGATACCTAACATTGAGCAAAAACAGGAAAGGTAACATAACCATTTAAAGAATATGTGAAAAGAATAGAAATACGAAATGTTTCTGTTTTATATTTAAGGTTTATAGAAGCCATCCATCACCTCAGAGCAGACCCCTTTGCAGGTTAGTCATGTGGTCAACAGTGATATTGACAAGTAGCACAATGTTCTAGAACTCCAGCTTTTCCTCAGCTATTAACCTCAGCAGACCTTGGTCCACTTTATCAATGCTTGAACCTGTCTCTTCTTTACTTCCTGTCTGCGCGACTCAGTGTACCAGGTGCCACGTTGAACAACAGGGTAAGCTTCCGAAGCTGCTCATTGGCTGCGAGAGACTCCTCCCAAAGACGCTGGTTGGTGTCCCTCAGAACAGTCACCTCCTCCAGAAGGGCCATCTTGTCCTGCCTCTCCTGACAGAACAAAGAGGAAGATGGCAGTTAACCACAGTTGAGAGGGAACAGGAGAAAGAAGGGTCAGATAAATGTAGTTATGGAATATTTCTCCAGGATCTTTCCTCACCTTTTCCAGGTTGCTCTCTAAGTGTCTCAGTAGTGCCTCAAGGTAGTGGAGTCGTTTAGAGAGATCACTGGGAACCTCACTAAGGATGAAGAGAACGTGTTAAGATACCATCAGTTCAAATGTGTGCGAGCGAGAGACAGGCTACGGAGACAATACCTTCCCAGGTTTCTGTGATGAGGAGGACAGGGATTAGAAAAGCAGGAGGCGGTGTCATCCAATGTTCCATGTTCACAGGGCTTGATGAGAGACAGCTGGTTTATGTTCCTTCGTACTATAGCAATAAATAAGAAACACAACATGAAACTAAGGCATCAAAATTAATGTTGAAAATCAATCTCAACAAAATGGACACACCAAAGACACACACAGAAGAAAAGCCTTCCTTACTCTCACAGGCTTTGGCAGCATTGACCAGGTTGCTCCACTCCAGGCCCCAGGCTGGGTCTGGCTGGGGTGGGAGACCAGGTTCCCAGTCCGCTATCAGGGAGAGGTCAGAGGCCGAAAGGTTTTCCAGCTCTGGGCAGTCAGACACAGGGGAGCAGGCCAGACTGGAGTCCAGTGGGCCACTGCCCAGACTGTTCTCGATGGATGGACTCCGAACGCTCTGACCGTACGATTAGGAGAGGTTGAGGTAGAAATGAAAGCCAATTAAACGTGAGTAAATACCTGCCCTTGATTGTGCAAACTCCAGCTAAATAGAAAAATATATCTTTTCATCAGCTTTGTAGCATAGCTCACTGCGTTTCTGTCAGAGTTGCCACTTGAGTTATCGGGTGTGTCCAGAATGATGAGTCTCCTCAGCTCCTCCTCCAGGTTGCTCTTGTGGTTCTGACGAGGGGAGACGGGCTCTCGCAAAGAGGCTTGGAGTCTGGGCTGACCAAATACATTCTGGGAGGCCATGTCCACCTGCCTGCTAAGTCATTCCACAAAATCCCTTAGATGCATCGGTCCTGCTAGTGCTCAACAATTCAAATCAGTAGTCAGCTCAGTCTGTCATGAAGGAATTATTTCCATTATGAACTCCAGCTTTGCACTCTAAAGTTACTCTCTCTAACCATAATATCACAGCATAGCGTGGCAGAAACATTTGTATTTACAAATACATCAAAAGAGACTCAATTTACGGTTCCTACTTTTACAATGAATTTGGAAATTCAGAGAGACACTTAACCTTTTGCTGCTGTTGCTGACAGTGTTGGTGTCTGTCTTGGTGGTTTTGCTGTCTATCCCGGTCTTCTCTCTGGACTGCAACACAGGAGTTGTCCAGGGGTGGACAGGCTGCGGGCTGGTCTGGTTCTGGGAGGACTGATCCTGGTGGTTTTCTGTAGGCTGGCCTTGGTCCAAGTCCTGGTCTTTGGGGATCTGAAGAGCCTGCTTCTGACTGCTTTGCCTTGAAGCAGAGGAGCTGGAAGTGATGGTGGCTCTAAGCATGCGAGGCTTGTCCACAGTTGAGGTCTTATATCCCTGAGGGATACTGTGGACCCTGCAGACCAAACAAGCACACACATAGCAGAGCCACAGGTACGGCACAAACACAAATACACTCAGTGCAAATAAACACACGCTGCAAGTAAATGCATGAAGGCACAGACAGGCAAACGCCAAAGAGGTCCACACGCAGAGCAGGCACACATAATCATGCATTGCATGCAGTCAGGATCCACCTTCTATGACATGTAAAGTCCATCGAGACTTACCCAAGTATTAACCCAATTAGCTATGGTCCTAACTGGTTCCACAATGCCCCACCCATTGTGTTAGAGTGTGTCACACAGTTAGAGTTCCAGAGAAGAGTGTCCCACATTCCCACTAAACCCCTCCCCCCGGCCCCCCCTCCCCCCGTGGGAGCCTCTGACTCTCAGCTGACCTGGAATCTTCACACACAACACATCATGTTGTCCACACATTTGTTCTCTCACATACACACTCTCTGTATCTCTCTCTCTCTGTCTCTCCCTCTTTCCTTCCCTCCCAGATCTCACTCACCAAGGTTTAAAGACAGCCAGCCCCCTTCTGGGTAAGGGCAGGGTGTGAGCATGGAAACCTGGCCTTGGAGGCTTGACAGGGATGCCTCCAGCTGGACTCACATCTCCGGGGTTAGGGTCTCTAGGGTTTGGGCCGGGTCTCTGAGGAGGGGGGCTGTACGTGCCCCAGCTATGCAGGGATCTAGGGGGGGTTCTGGGGCAGGCATAGTGAGATGCATGCTCTTGTTGAGCTGCACTGGGAACATGGACAACAGGTCTGACAAAAGCCCGGTTACTGAAAAAGATTGAGTCAAGTCCATTGTTGATACTCCTCTCAAGAAACCAGCCCTCCTGGGTGGGACGAGAGGAGGCCATGATAGGAGTGCTACCCTGGAGGAGTGGAGACAGAACGACACCTTGACCTGAAAGACAGAGACAGGGAGAGAGAGAGAGAGAGAGAGAGAGAGAGAGAGAGAGAGAGAGAGAGAGAGAGAGAGATTGGCTGTCTGAGTCAGCGATCGAATAACTAAATAAATGACTGAGAGACTGGAATATAGACAACCAGCATGTTCCCCAGAGCATCATTATGATGTGACACAGCCAAGAGAGTGTTAAACCATAGTCAATATCGGTGCATACGAAAAAAAGGCAACTATGTTGGTTATGTCTGACACAGTCATTGTAGATGTTAGAAATCCAAGCATATCCAGCTGTAGCCTTGTGAGGTCTAGTTATCTTGTCACAAAGTAACGTTCAGCTACTGTCATGGCTCCACATGTGAGGACCAACTGTCCCTGACTAGTCTAGAACAGAGACAGGCTATATGTCGAATAGAGAAGGGATTGTTCACTCAGAGCGCCTGTGTGCAGTCAGTGCTCTCCTTGTTAACACCAAGCTACATTGTGCCAAACTAGCGTTCGATTTGTTAAAGTCAGACTAAACCATTAATTTGTAAAATATCATCTTGGTACCAAGTGGGAGGAACCATGGACCCACAAAGCAAGCATGAGTGAAAGTATTTTTTCAAATTAACAAAATTCGTTGCTGCCAATATCTTTCATTCATTCTAAATTTCCATAAAATCCTAAGAACAAATCATAACTGCAGCCAATGGGAGGACACCCACAAAAAGCCCTCAGCTAAAATGACAGTGACAAAAGAATAAAACACAATTCTTCAGCAGTAATGCTGTTACAAAATTCAAATTTCAAATATTTTATACAACCAAGCACAAATCATATGTGACAGATAGGTGATAAAAGTGATTGAGTTTCCATTTACATTCACAAAAGTGCATTGATTATTGCTGAAAAGACAGAGAATATTCTCAAATATTATTGTATATGCTGTAGATATTCTACAAATGTATACATACCACTACTTACCAATACTAGTCAACATTAACACTCCTTAACAGACAAAACTTCAGGAATCATTAAAGTGCTCTGCCTCGGTGCCTATACAATTAGCTGACTTCTGTGTCTGTGCGCGCTCGAGTTAATTTGTGTGCGCGCTGAATGGTGAATAACTGATCTGACTCGAACACTGGATTAACGCCAAAGCCCGTAGTAATTCAAACGAATGAAAAATTCAAACGCTGCATATCTTTTTAAATTACGTGTCGAATTTGTTCTGCACTCAGGCCGTCTTAGAAAAATAAATGAATGAATATCGTGAATAACGTAAAAAAATCCCTGCCTTTTTTATTATATAAAGAATGATGCTGTTCAATAAACAACAATAGCGTTCCATCGTCGCTCGTCACTAAAATTCGATTGTTCTGTTGAAGTGTAATTCAAAGGATCACTTCATGGAAAGAATATAAACTGTGTTGTCGTTCCTGTGTAAAACTGTATTTTTATTTTTTGCAAACATGGGACCCATGAAAGAAATTACACCAGACAGGAAAGCAGTTTTACCTTATCTGAAACGAACAATACAGGTATATTGTTTAAATATATTTTCACTAATAGCTACTATGGCCTGCTTGAAAGTGGGTTGAAATGATACTCTCATTCTACAGGAAAAGGAGAATGAGGGGGTCCAGACCAAGTCCATGGAGATTTGTGAAGATGAGGAAGGAGTACCTCCAACCTACTTGGATGCCTCTCCCAGCATGCAATTCCACTACACCTGCACACCGCACTACCTTCAGAGTATGACTGTCTTCTCAGGAATCAGCGGCACTACTGTGGTTGGCTTCCAATGGGGACATGCTCTGCTTAGCAACAAGGTATGTAACCCAGTAGGATTGATAGAAATCAGAAATCAGACACATATGCAGAGTTGGGACATTGACCTTGTCTCGACCTTCCTTTCTGTCTGTCTGTAGATGGACGTGTGGGCAGACAATGGTAAGGGCCAATTGAGGCGATGCCTAAGTGTTCCCATGGAGAACGAGTACAAAGTCGAGCATCTACAGTTTGTTCCAACCCAGCGTGTACTGGTGGGGGCCTGCAATGATATGTCTCTGAGGGTCTTCACTGACATCACCCAGAAGATGAGGGTGCTTTACCAAGCGTCCTGTCCTGCCTTCGTGATCTGCATGCACTTCTGCCCAGACACCAATCAACTGTTGACTGGCAGCATGGGCCTCATTGCCTTCTGGGGCTTCAAGACCTCCCCGGACATACCTTTAGGGCTGGTGAGGGTGCTGGACTGGAACTGCTGCTCTCTGAGCCAGAACACCCTGGTGGGGGGCCTGGTGACCGAGCCTCAGACCTCCTCTGTCTACGCCCTCTGCAGCAACCGCCTCAAGGTCTTCGAGCACGCGGGCCAGAGGGAGCTGCTGCAGTTCAAGGGCTGCAGCCGCGGCAGGCTGCAGTGCATCGCCGCAGACGAGGTGCACAGGTGCATCTACTCGGGGGACGCTTGCGGCTTCGTGCAGATATGGAGCCGAGACATTGCGGGACTGCTGCATGAGTTCCGAGCCCACACCCATCCTGTGAGCTCCCTGCTGCTGCGCTCCGACACCGGCAGCTTTCTGACGGCCTGCACAGGCGGCTGGGTGAAGGAGTGGAGCTCGGGGGGAAACCTGCTGTTGAAACTGTACGTGGATGAGCCTGGAGGGGTTCGGAGCCTGTCACTTCTGGGGAAGGACTGCCTCCTGTGTCAGTCTCCCTCGTCCATGGTGGTCTGGCAGCTGTGCGGCCTCTACCGCCTCTACAACGACACAGGCGGTGACTTTCAGATCACTCAGAGGGTGGAGCGTGGACGGGGCAGGGCCTGGTTTCTATCGGTGACTGATTACAGAATGGCAACACTCCTGTGCCCAGTTAGTGGGCAGCTGCTGCTGCTATCCTGGCCCCTCCCACACATAGAAAATGCCCTTGGCTTTGCTTACAACCCCAGCAGGGAGGAGCTATTTGTTGCCTATGGGACACCAGAAGTTCTTGTGCTGGACACGTCTAAGAGTCGCTATTTAGCTAAGCACCTCATCTGCACCTCAGCGGACTACGACGACTCCGTGACATGCGTAGAGGGAGTGGAGGTAGACGTGGCAGAGTGGCCAGGGGTCAACTACCTGGTGTTCAGCGGCCACCGCAGTGGGAAGCTACACTTGCTGTCCCCCGCTGAGCTGCACTGCCAGGTTGATCAAGAGCACTCAGGAGCCATCACCCAGAGCAGCAGCCTTCCGGGTCGCGTCCCTGTTCTGTGTTGCTATGGCACCGACAAACAGTTTAGCGTGTGGTCGGTCAGGCTGGAAACAGAAGGGGTGAGATTGATCCTAAACACCAGAGTGAGCTGTGCTTCCACCCCGCTGCTCTCCCGCCTGCTCCCTGGCTGGGTGTGCGCCATCTCTCCCCATCATAACCTGCTGCTGCTCTCCCTGTCTGGAGGGAAGGATGTCGAGAGGAAGAGGAACCGTGCGGAGCCAGTCTGCTGCCTCGACTATTGTCCCCTCCTGGATCTCCTGGCCTTGTGTGGTCCTGGTGGGACTGTGGAGATATGGGACTGCACAGGCAACATGCTGAGTGAGATCAGGCTGGGCTCGGCCGTGAGCCAGGTGTGCTTTGCCAACACAAGGGGAGACATCCTAGTCAGCTTTCGAGGCAGCGTCTACCTCCTCCCCAGCCTGCACTTCCTGCCTGTCAGGCTACTGAAAGCTTTGCCAGAGCAGGACTCAGATGAAGAGATCCCAGAGTACCCCATACCTTTCCTCCCCAAAGCCCCAGGGAGCTACGATGTCTCCAGGGTGCCCAGACTCCACCCAGGGCCTGAGGGGAACATGTCCATCACCATTCATTTGGTGAACACAGTGACTGAGAAGGCTAAGGTGTCTCTTCTATCATTGAAGAAGAAATTAAACGTCACACCTAAAAGTGCAACACTAAAAGGTAAGCACTCCTGTAACCCTACAGCCGCAGAGACAAACATGGAAGATTCAGAACAAGAACATGCTGTCAATACTGTAGGTTAACTCTGTGCTTTTGTTCTATGTGATGTTCTACATTAAATACATAACAAGGCTCATTTAACTCCATATTTTCACATGCTTATTTTGGTTGACAGTGGTGGAGTGGCCTGCACCTGCTGGAGAGAGAGAGGAGGTGGTAGAGGATGTAGCTGATTGTAACCTCACTCCACTCATGGCTCTGGCTGCCGAAACAGAACATGATATGTTGGTGTGGCCTGTCGCCCCAGATGGGTATCTTCCTAACTCAGTTCTACGGGGTCACGGTCAGAAGCAGGAAAAGCCTGCGCTGCTTGACCCTAATGCTCAAGTTTTCCAGTTGAAGTTCAGGGAGGAAACGGACATCAGAACGTCCTCGCAGACATCAGACATTCTGTCTTTGCCCAAAGCTGCATCAAGCATCCAGCATCTTCATTTCCCGTTGCCAAAGATTATTTGGGATGACCCAGTTACAGATTCTGAGCCTGAGGACGATGTGATGGACGAGCATGAGAATCTAAAGACAACAACCCAGAATCTTCTTGACAACCTGCTGCAGGCAGACAGTCACATGTCTGATAAGCACAGCTGGGCCCTGCAGGAGTTGATCCAGTCGAACAGTTTGAATCCAGAACTCAAGCAGATTGTCAAGAAGTCGTTACTGGACCAAGCACACAGTGGGCTGCCCAAGTGGCAGCAGCTGCAGAACTGGGAGACCCTGGCCAGCCTGAATCTCATCTGTGAAGGGGACCAGAGCCTGCTGGCCTTGCCACTGCTCAATCCACATCCTGAGATGCGGAACCTGGCCCAACACATCCTTAAAACAGTCTTCAACATCACCGATAAGGAGACACTCCAAAATGAGCTTCAAAAGCACATGACGTGAGAGTTCTTCGTCTTGTGTAGAAGTCGCCATTCTAAATTCTGTTCTGTCTATCTCTTGATATTCATTCATTTGATCCTTTGTCTATTCAGTCAGAAACAGATCAAGGAACTGCTGGACCAGCTCAATGAGGACTTGGAGTTGATAGTGGATGTGGACCGGAGGTCAGAGGCCCAAAAAACTAAAGAAAACCTGCCACTCCCCCATGTCACTCCACCACTCCCCCATGTCACTCCACCACTCCCCCTAGTCACTCCACCACTCCAACTAGTCACTCCACCACTCCCCTTAGTCACTCCACCACTCCCACTTGAAACCTCGACACAACCTCCTGCCACCCCGACACTCCGCCCTGAAACTCTAACACTCTACCCTGAAACTCTAACACTCTACCCTGAAACTCTAACACTCCACCCTGAA
Source organism: Plecoglossus altivelis (assembly GCA_036571765.1). Classification (NCBI taxonomy): domain Eukaryota; kingdom Metazoa; phylum Chordata; class Actinopteri; order Osmeriformes; family Plecoglossidae; genus Plecoglossus; species Plecoglossus altivelis. The sequence continues at coordinate 5,629,215 of BROE01000019.1, forward strand.
ACTCTAACACTCCGCCCTGAAACTTCGATCACATGTAAGTATAATAAAATAAAAGGTTAATGTTCAAGTTGTGTAAAAAAAAAAATTCAGACAAATGAACTTCCCATTTCTACAATCCTGGGTTGTTAAATCTAAACTTTTTGCAGGTACGACACCCATTACTCAACAGTCAGTTTTATCAGTTATCGATGTGCCAGATCAAGATCAAGGTACCATATCCATTATATGTAAACCAAAATATGAACAGTGTTAGCAGTGAAAGCAGCAGTGATAAGTCCTTGTGCATGACCGCTTACATAATTCTGTCACTATCAATCCCTCCAGAAAAAACACAGCGGAAGGCAAACCTACCCTGTGTCCGACAGCCATCTGTTAGGGAATTACCTCACGTGGAGATGAAGAGGAGCAAAGCTCTGGTTGTTCAAGCAGATGTACATGAGAAGAAGAGACACTCTTTCCTTCCACCTGTGTCTCCTCCCTGTGAAGCCAGACAGCACATCCACCTCAAGTCCTCGCATCTGCGGGAGACCCAGAGGAGCGTAGTCGAGATTAAGAAACAGACGGCACTGCTTCGTGATGATCCTCTGATGTATCTTTACAGTAAGTCCCGGAGTGACATACCAAGTGCCCTGGGTCTGGGCCAGCTCCCTAGCCAGCAGACCTCCTCTCTACAGACCCTGCTCTCTCCCTCACGGCACCCTGAATACTGCCGCATCCAGCCGAGCTGTGGCGAGGGGGACGCCGACTGGAGGGCGAGCCTCCACAAGTTAGTCTCGCTTTACGGCTTCCGCTCCAAGGATGCCCTGTCTTACTCCCCAGGGTATCAAGCGCCCCCTGCCTCTCGCATTCCCTCAGAGGCCATGTCCCCAGTCTTCCAGGTGCCCAAGCCCCCCTCCAGGCCCCCAGGACAAAGTGCGCTTGGTCAGAGGGTCCTCCACAGGACCCAGCTGAGGGGGACGTGGGAGAGAACGCCGACTCATTTCCAGCATGAGGTCTCTCTCCCCTGGCAGCTGAGCAGCTACACTCTGAGTGCTCAGGGGAAGAGCAGGTATGGGAGGCTGGAGCTGGACTGGGTCAGGAGCCCAGATAGAGACTTCACAGCACCACGTGTACCAGCCAGTCTGACACCTGCCTGCCAAGCACTTTGAGGACTACAGTCATACAAACCAACAGAAGTGAAGATAATAGAATTACTTGGAGTATATTTTTTACACTACAGAAAAGGAATATATATATATGCATTTAAAAAAATGAATACTTTTGTTATCCCTACAGCCCTTACTTGTATTACCAGTTTCTAATTAATAAACCACGGTTTGCTTATTATCCCGCCTATGTTATTGTGTGTGGTTTGTTCTGGTGTGTAACATAGCTCAAGAACAACTGCCAGGAGGTAGAAATGAGTTGGTCCACATTTTAATGTCATCCACTTCAACAGTCTGATCTAGGAAATGAATAAATTAACTACTGTCATCGGTACAATTTGAATCCAGATACAGTCATTTGATGCACGCTCTCCAAAACTGATCAACTTTCACTCTCAATGCTATGAGTATTAACACAAGTATGGTTGGACATGGAAGTTATCACATTGCCACATCTGTGTTGTATGATAAATTGGAAGAAGATTTAAAAAAAAAGATTTAAAAAGCTACTAGCGGGGAAAAAAAGAGCTAGACTTTAAATAAAAATGTATGAAGTCATTCGATTTCTGTATGGGGATGACAAGGGTTAGAGCACTCTGCCATATCTCCAGTCAGGTGATTCATAATAAGTAAAACTTGCAAGATGGCTCATGAGAACCACGAGGATGTCTCTACAGCTGTACAAACTTCTGCCTTGCTCACGTAGGGAGCACAGAGACAGCGTTCATTATCAAAACATGTCAGCTATGTTTCCTTCTGCACAAGAAATAATAAAATCCCAAATAAAAAGGCAGTGTTTTATTTGTCTTCAGCGCGGTTAATCTCCCAGCTGGCTGTGGTCGTGGTCAACTTTGACCGTCACATATTGTACTGCAGGGCTGTCTGCCCTACACTTAACCTTAGACTTGAGTTATTTACAGCGGTCCAAGCAGTCCCAAAGGTCGCCACAGAATTGAAGTCCCGTGGTTTTTGCGCATTAGACATGCTCCTAGCAGAGGAAGGCCAGAGCGTTTCACATCCGGTGCTGGTGGGGAGGACTGGTGAGCACAGAAACATCCTTCCGTGGAAGACTGGGACTCAGGTGACAGGGAGCAAGCTGGACAGGATGTCGATGAGGTTGTCCAGCCCCCACAGGTAGCCGTCCTCCCGGTTCCCCTCCACCCAGGGGGTGCGGTGGTCCAGGGTCAGCGGAGGTGGCAGAGGAACAGTCTTTCCAAAATCAATCATCCAGACCCCCACCTTCCCTGTACCATCATGTACAAACAGCAGGGAGCTGCCCACCACCTGGAGACAAGCTAGGGTTAGCGCCTTTAATGCTACAGTACTGTACTGTTTGAAAGCAGTACTGTTCAGAAGATACACAAGACAGGCAAACAATAGACATCTTACTTCATAAGTTCTGAAGAAGTCTGAGGTCTCCAAAACTGTCCGAAGCTCCTTCAGCCGTTTCAGATAACCTCTCTGACAGCAGACAGGAATGACAAGTATTTTTATGAGAAAACTGAGACTTGAACACATGGACGAGCATGTGATTGAAAAAACAGTTCTACTAACTCACCACTATTTGGATATTACAGTCTACAAAGTCCTTCAGCGCTTCCAACACCTGCTCTCTGCTCTTGGTCCTTTTGAAGTTTGTGTTGCACATCCCATCGGTTTTCTTCAAATGGATGAGAAAAGGTTTATGGTCAGTTTTACTGTGACTGCCTCTGTCCTAGGATCACAACACTGCAGTACTCATTTACTTATTTAATTTAGCTCTTTGTTTTAGAAAACAACAAAGTACTTCACTGTTCACTTAAAATCTCAATAAGATTTCCCCCTGGAAATCTTCCAGCCGGATTTCCCCCCTGAAGGTCCACCGGACTGCATTTCTCACCACTGCTTGTATGTGTTTGAATTTTGCATGCAAGAGTATATAGTGGTTTATACCTTGACCCCTTCGATGCGGAAGCCCAGGGTAGTTGTGGAGCTCAGGGTCTCCCTCCACTGCATGTACCTGGTCTTCAGCACAGCCTGCTGGGCTCGCTCCTGAGGCGTGGGGGCCTCTGGATCCACAGCCACCATCTTCTCATACATGTCTTTACGGGGCTGCGGTCGCTCCCGTGCCTTCAGCAGCTCCTCCTCCAGGTACGTCCTGGGAGATCACAGAGTTTCATCTCACGTGCTCTGCACACAAACATGTGCGCACACACACAGAGAACACTGCTGCTTTAAAAAAAAAGGCGTGTAGGCTCTTCTGTCACGCCCACCCTCGCTCACTCACCGGCTGCCCATCTTGCAGTCCATGATGGAGGGCGAGTTGAAGTGCGTCAGCAGGTCGTCCATCATGTTGTAGTCCTGCTGGGCCCGCTGCACCACCCCGTGGTAGGCTGGTACGAAGGGCCTGAGGGAGTCCGACATCAGCCTCTGCAAGCAGCGCTGCTCCCCCTCACAGAAGCGTTTCAGCAGCATGCCGTGGTCTCCTGCATGGAAGCTTCCTGCCATGCAGGAGACGGAGACGCATGGAAAAAAAGAAAGGTTAATATATGTGTTACATTTGCCAAGCACGTATCCCTCTTTTACACATCAGGTTCGCAGCACAACGCCTGGTGAAGCGAAGCTGTGAAGTCGTAAAACCACCCACCTGCATGTCCGACCACTTGCACCCATTGTTGTGGTTTCTTGTGCTGCACAGGCAGGACGTGCTGGTTCCCTGTGGGTTTGGGTTTCTTCCATGTGGTGTTCTGCATGAAGAGAGAGAGCAAAGGTGCAGAACGTTACACCACAGAGGCCCATTCTGAACATACATAAATAACACCCTATCTCTCGCACGCACGCACGCACGCTCACTCACTCACGCACACGCTCACTCACACACACGCTCACTCACACACACGCTCGCTCGCTCGCTCGCATGCACGCACGCACACACACACACACACGCACACACGTCACGTTTCTTGGCTGCTATCCCAGGACATACACAATATACAGAGTCTCAGACTTCAGACTTCATCACCTAACTTGTGACCTGTAGGTGAGCGTCTCCATGGAGACAGCTATAGTCTAGCAAATTGAGCAAAGACGTGTTGGGGGAGAGGTTGGGCTCTTGTCTTGTGCAACAGCTGCTCATATTCATCAAACATTTACAGGCTGGGCTTGTTTTCCACAAAGTGGTAGTGAAAAGCTTGGACAACGCCCACCTAACATCCCAAACATACAGTGGGCAGTTATGAGATCCATTATCCGTACAAAGACAACATTTAACCAGTTAAATATGATGTGATACACAATTGATATTTCTAATCAACAATCTGTCAGATATTTTCTTTTGCATGAATGACGAATATTGATCGAAGGGAAATAAGAAATGACACTTGTGTCGCATGTCCGTAGTCTGAGCATCAGTATTTACAGGGTGACACTATACGCAGGTCTAGACGAGTTTGGACAGGATTTCACTATTCGGTTCGTCTGGTTATACGGGCCCTTTAGCCCAACATTCTCCCACGCAACTTACCCGATGGGGTTCATCTAGGCAAGCCGATACATTTGTCACGTGAATGTGATTTTCATAGTTGCTACTTGCACCATCCTCTTCATAATCTTCGAAAGACGACGTAGGTGACAGTATAGACGAGGACGCATTCGACAGTTTCCTGAGTAGTGACGAGGCAGGCGAGCCCCCGAACCCACTGTCCGAGCACACCGATTCTTCCTCGGTATGGGAGCCAACGGAGAGTCCGCCAACTCTCATGGCCTTTAGTTCAATACGGCACGGGCTCAAGTCGCGAGTGACAACTAACTGTGGAACATGTTCACGTGCGCTTTCGCAAACACAGGTGATATCAGCGTCACTATAGTTGTGGGAGTCTGGCTTATCCTCTGTCGACCATACTGCCGCTGGATCCGCAAATGCGCCGGAGCAACTGACTTCTTTCTCTCCCATGCTCCTCGAAGCTGTCGTTACTGGCGTTTTGGTCATTCTCATGTGTCACTAGTAAGTCCCGTTGTTAAATGCCACTGATGCAATTTAGCTTGTTCCAAAAGGCCACTGGTACGGCGTGTTACCACTTTGCTAGCGAGCCTGAAAGAAAACAATAACCTGGCTGATCTCAGCAACTCCTGCCCCTTCCACCAAACCTCTGGGCCGTTCGAATAATCAGTAGCGCATTTCTGATTAACCATCCATATACTTCACGCAGCCAATTATATTTCTCGAAATGCGTGTCTATAGCAAAATGATGTCATTTATGACAAGAAGCTAGCTAGCCCAACCAAAAAAATACCCGGAGCTGAGTTGATCGCGCTGTGTGTGTGATGCGGCGGCCTGTACGCCTATTCTTTCACCACACGAGGGTGCTAGTAAGCACTTCGTCGTGATATTGACAAACGAGGAAGAAGTTGCCATGGGACACAGGAAGTAAATATATATCAGAGGGAGATAAACCAGGATCAGCTGAAGAGGCAGTTAGCTGTGTGTGTAGCAGCAGATATGTTAATTAGGATGTCTGGAATTTTACTTTAATCCAGAGATCATATTGACGGTACATAATTTGCAGCAAAAATGCAAAGTGTCAATACTTCTGTTACACAGTTTATCTGATTGAAACAGTACTAGTGTAGATACAAAGCTATATCCTTACACTGCAAACACCAGCGACAGCTTGGTATTTTACTAATTGGATTGACCTGGCGAGTTAATAGACTGTAACATGCAAAGCTGTCCGTTGAAATGCATTTTAAGACTTCTTTGGATGCTGTTATTTAGTTTTTCAACAATCCAGAATCAACTGGTGGTCCACTGGATGTTGGATTGGAAGCAGATATTGTGATTCATTTCTATCCAGCTATTCCTTCAGTATTAAGGGGAGTCCCAACAAGTCAGCGATGCCTCCCGATGCTCCAGGCTCTCAGCAGTGGTACCTGTCTGAACTACTTGGGCAGCGGAGGCTGTTAGGGTTTACTCTCCTGCTGGCGTGGCTTCTCCTTTTCCACCTGCTGGTGAACGTGTGGCTGCTCTGCGTTTTCACCAGTCTCTTGGTGGTTCTTGGAGGTTGGCTGGGGATCCGTGCCGCCCTCGATGCAAACAGCCTGCTCCACCTGGAACACTTTGTGCCCTTGGGAAGGACCCAGCCAGCCCTCCACTCCCCAGAGAGCGAATGGAGGCTGGACCACCAGATCCACAACGCAGTCCTCAAAGCGGTCCGGGACTTTGTCTCGTCGTGGTACCGCACCCTGGTGTTTGAGGAGGGCGGTGAGTTTGAGCAGGAGGTGCAGGATGCCATGCTGGAGTCTGTGATGGAGCTGAAGGATCGAGCCCGGCGTGTGGACAGGAAAGCCCTGGTGCAGAGGGCCCTGGAGCTGTGTGGGTGCCACTTGCAGAGCTACATGACAGCCAGGGAAATGCAGGCGGAGGCTAAGAAGCTGCAGAGAGAAGGTAGCAGCCTGTGGGAGCTCTACAGCAAGGCAGATGCCCCCCACCCTGCCCTGAGCAGCCCAGCTACAGAGCTCAGCTATGCCAGGGCAGTGGTGAACCTCCTCCTCCATGTTCTAGTCCCGCCCCCTCACCTGGAGACCAGGACAGGACGCTACATGGTGGGGGAACTCATCACCTGCAACGTGTTGCTGCCTCTCGTCAGCAGGGTGTCGGATCCAGACTGGCTGAACCTGACCATCGTGGACATCTTCACCAAGTCACGGGAGCAGCCGGGGGATGACGTAGAAGAGCTACCTGGGACTCTGTACAAAAGCCAGACCCAGAACGACTCCTGGGCCACCTGTTGCTCCGATTCAACAACCTTAGATGAACAAGACTTCCCCAGCAAAGACCAAGTTGACCTGGCAGGCGTTTCCAATGGCGCCAATCCTCACGAGTCCTTCTATATGTCGCAAGGTTTGAAAGAAGAGGCTCTTCAGGACAGCATGTTGAGTCTGGTCAGCTCTGGGAAAGGAGACAGCTGCTCCGCGGGCCTCCTCAGTCCCTGCCGAGCCAACTGCTTTTATCAGCGGACAGACTCAGACCAGGATTCCCAATCCCTGGATTCCAAGAAGCTCTCCTTCGACTCCCTTCTGCGCATGGACTCCGAGGAGGACCAGGTAGACAGCTACTGCGAGTGCACTTCGCCAACGAACTTCTGCAGTGCGCTGGGGTTTGAGGATGACCTGTCTGGATGCTTTGGTCCCCTGAGGGCCCTTGGGACCAAGGTGACGGTGCCTGAGGAGCCCCACTGGCCGGCGGGGATGGCGGAGGACCTACCTGCGGTCTGTGCTGCAGGGGGGCTGTGTCTGAGCCCCTTCAGCTTCGAGCCCCAGGCCAGCCCGGACGGCCCTTCCATCATCCAGAATCTGCGCATCTCTGGTACTGTCACCGCCAAGGAGCACCGTGGTACTGGAAACCATCCCTATACCCTCTACACTGTGAAGGTAACATGTCAGTCAACACACAGATCTATTTACACCCCTGTTCAGTCTGTTACAAACAATGTTTTAACGGTTTTACAGTCGGTCTAAGTGTAGTGTTACAGCACGAGACGTAAGCGTTTAAATATGAACAATAACGCTGTTGGTTTTCCTCAGTATGAAACCATCGTTGATCCCGATTGCCTGGGCACTTTGCAGCCTGTTGCCTACCACACAGTGAACAGGCGCTACAGTGAATTCCTCAACCTGCAAACACGGCTAGAAGAGAAGCCTGATCTCAGGAAGATGATAAAGAGCCGAGGTCCCACCTTCAGCATCAACACCATTGATGTACTAAGTCACTGAGATGCCTTAGCCCAGGGATTCAAATCTCCCCAACTTCCGCATTTCAGATATCAAAGGCCCTAAGAAGCTTTTTCCTGACCTTTCATTTGGAAACGCCGATCTTGAGAAGGTGGAAGTTCGAAAGAGCCAGCTGGATACTTTTCTCAAAGTAGGATGTAACGAAATGATTGTTTTCCCTACCAAAGGCTTCCTTTGGTACAATATAATTCAGCTCTAAGACGAATTCAGCTGTAAACCGAATAAAATTTATTTGAAATATATATTCAAATTCTATTAATTTTGATTAATTATTGTCTTATCCTTGCCCGTGTTGGCAGCAACTGAGCACCATCCCAGAGACAGCAAACAGCGAGGTGATGCAGGAATTCCTGGCCCTCAACACAGACGCCAGCACAGCTTTTGAGAAGAAGCCGTTTGTCATGTCAAGGCTTGATAAGGTGAGATACAACCGACCACAGCTTAACTGATCAGTAACAGGGTATGCTATGCTTTGTAAGAACCCCCTTTGGGTTCATGGTTATATGGTTGCCTCTGTAGATGGTGGTGAATGCTTTAGACACCCTGAAGACAGCCTTCCCTCGCTCTGAACCCCTGAGCCCCTCTGAAGACCTGGAGGGAGACAGCAGCTCTGAGAGCAAAGTTCCCCCAGACAGCAGGAAACCCAGGTGAGATGACGTCTCAGTAGCTGCCAGAGCAACTCCTCAGACGTTCTTTTTTTTTCCTATTTAATTTTGAACGGAATGTACAGTGCTTCCATTGATTGGAAGCTGTCTTCACCGCATTACAGTGGAGAGAGTGTTAGTCTGAGTTTGTGCTACGGTGAGTCTGAGTTTAAGTGCTTGTTACGTATCATGCGTCAGGTCCCGGCTCAGATTCTCCAGTAAGATCGCTCCTTCTCTCAACCTACCTGACCTGCAGCCCAAAGTGACCTACTCCTTCAGAGAAGACAGCACTGTAAGTCATTGAGTTACTGCCATTCATGAACAGCAGCACTAAACATATGATATCCCAGTCAATATGCATTCAACAAGAGTACAATTGCCTCTCATATTACGGTAAAGAAAACTTCTACAGAGCACGTTGGTGTGTTTTGTTCCACGGGCCTCCTTACCTCTGTTGTCTCCGCTGCGTCATCGCAGGTGTTCAGCGGCTTATCCCTGTCTGGCCTGGAGAGCTTTGTTGGCGAGCAGGAGAGGCTCCTGAGCTGGCCCCCTGGGACGTGCCCTGGAGAGGGTAGGAGGGCCAGCCAGCGGCCTGGGGCAGACCGGAGAGGTGGAGGGGCTTGGGAGAGGAAACCTCGCGGGACAGGTAAGGCTCCCCTGCGCAGAAAGGTGCGGTACAGTCGACAGGATGTCGAGTCTGTGGAGAATAACGCAGTCCCAACATTAGTCTCTCGACGGGGTTAAGTGAGAGTGTGTGGGGTGCAACTGGGGTAGGAGAAGCGGTCTCTTTTCCACTGGATGGCAGTAGTACCTCACTGTTCCATGCTAGAGCACTCAGCAGGGCTTTGGTGGATGGCTCGTGGTTTTTCTTGCATGATCATCTGATATCCCTATTATTGCACCATGCCTGGCAGCTGTGGTGGGGTTTATTGTGCACTGTGCCTTGGTTTTATGTTGTACGTTCAATATGAACCATTTCTTTGTCACTTTGCATAAAATGATAAAAGGTGAAGGTCTCATGCAGACCTGTGTGTGTGTGTGTGTGACAGACACAGCTGTGGCAGATGTGGTCCTGGACATCCTGTGTCTGCTGATGAGGCACCAGTGGAGCTGGCTCTGCACAGAGAACATTCAGAAGACCATCAGACTGCTGTTTGGCACCTTCATCGAGAGGTAACCCACCTCAGAGCGCATCTCCTCTACCCTTCTTTACAGGTTGGATGAGCAGCTCTCAGATGGTGGTCACTGTGTTATTCCACCGCTGTTCAGAGGCCAACATTTTACAGTCTGTGAAATAGCATTCATGAAGGTGAGATATAGACCGTGTGAAAGAAGTCGTTTGCACAAAAAACAACTTGGTCTAGTTGGTCTAGACTAGTTGGTCTCCTAATCCAGTGTGGTCTGAGGTCCTGTCTGCTCATGCATCCTGACAGGTCTGCTGTTATTTCCCTTCAAGACATACAGTGGGCCTTTGACGTTTTACCAGGAATGGTTTCGTGAGATGACAAGAGGTTTTCAGCCGTAGGGTAATCCATGATAAGTATCTGAAATTCCATAAGATTCTGTCCAAAAACAAAAGGATTCCATGAATGGAAGTGATTAAACAATGGATTTGATCGTTTGGTTTTGTTTTGCAACAAGTGTTTTTGGACAGTGTTCTGTACATTAATTCTATAGACATGTTTTGTTTCATAACAATTTGGTTAAATGCTGTTATGAAATGTTATTTATATTTCATTTCTGGGCTTAATAACCTATCAAGTTGCCTGCAATTATTGCAGAATTGAAAGCTTTGGCTATGCCCGTGAAAAGATAATCTGTCTATGAAGTCATCACAGCTTGCATTAGCAGAAAAGTGACAGCCAAGTGTTTGCCAAGAAAGCTGTGTTTTGCAAACCTTCCAGCCGAATGGAACGCCTTCTAAATACACGAGATCTGCTTTCCAACACTGTTCTCAGAAGCCTCAATTCATGCAGCACACTGCCTATCAGCCAGAGAGCTGTCACTCAGAGACAGAACCTGCTAGTCCAGAGAGGGAGAGCCGTTTCTCAAAGACAGAACCTGCTAGTCCAGAGAGGGAGAGCTGTCCCTCAAAGACAGAACCTGCTAGTCCAAAGAGAGAGGGCTGTCCTTCAGAGACAGAACCTGCTAGTCCAGAGAGGGAGAGCTGTCCTTCAGAGACAGAACCTGCTAGTCCAGACAGGAAGTGTCCCTCAGAGACAGAACCTGCTAGTCCAGAGAGGGAATGCTGTCACTCAGAGACAGAACCTTCCAGTACAGAGGGAGCGCTGTCCCTCAGGGCTCCTCAGTTGAGGTGTCTCCTTGTAAAATGCAGGTCGTCATAACAGACCAGCATGTGGTGGGGCTTTGTTCATTCTCTTCCTAAACTCGCCAACACTAATATTTGTTTGCACGCACAGTGAGCAATTTTTCACTCAGCCACACTCTGACTTGATACCCATGCCTCTCCGGCTCCTTGCTTGCTGAGGCCTAGGGGTTGGCTTCATATAGGAAAGTGGTGCCCCTGTTTCAAGCCTCTTTGTTACATGGATACTCTTAATCTTTTTTTTTTTTTTGCTCGAGAAGCTGTAAAACCTGGTATTTTGATTGAGGAACATACATATTTTATGTGCTTAGTTACCTTGGTTAGTACTGAAATGTTTTGTTTTAATGATCTAAGAACTATATGCATCATAAAACCAAAATAATGTGATATTTTAATGTTTCTGTGTAATCCGTCTGCCTTTAGCCGTCAGCGTTTTAATGATCATAATTGTAAACAGTTTTTTGGGGCCCAACGTGTTAACAAAACATCTGCCCTGGAAAGGTGCTGTCGGGGTTTCAACCTCTGGTGCCCTGGATAGAGCCTCTGGTGACCTGGATAGAGCCTCTGGTGCCCTGGATAGAGCCTCTGGTGCCCTGGATAGAGCCTCTGGTGCCCTGGATTTAGCCTCTGGTGCCCTGGATAGAGCCTCTGGTGCCCTGGATAGAGCCTCTGGTGCCCTGGATAGAGCCTCTGGTGCCCTGGATAGAGCCTCTGGTGCCCTGGATATAGCCTCTGGTGCCCTGGATAGAGCCTCTGGTGCCCTGGATATAGCCTCTGGTGCTCTAGATAGAGCTTATGGTGCCCTGGATAGAGCCTCTGGTGCCCTGGATAGAGCCTGTGGTGCCCTGGATATAGCCTCTGGTGCTCTAGATAGAGCTTATGGTGCCCTGGGTAGAGCCTGTGGTGCCATGGGTAGAGCCTGTGGTGCCCTGGGTAGAGCCTGTGGTGCCATGAATAGAGCCTGTGGTGCCATGGGTAGAGCCTGTGGTGCCATGGGTAGAGCCTGTGGTGCCATGGGTAGAGCCTGTGGTGCCCTGGATAGAGCCTGTGGTGCCATGGGTAGAGCCTGTGGTGCCATGGGTAGAGCCTGTGGTGCCCTGGATAGAGCCTGTGGTGCCCTGGATAGAGCCTGTGGTGCCCTGGGTAGAGCCTGTGGTGCCATGGGTAGAGCCTGTGGATAGAGCTGATAAGGAGGGGTGGGGTCTGGAGGGGGGCTGAGGAACATTCACTTGGACCACAGTGTTGACAGTGGGCTCAAAACATAAGCCTGACAAAATGGTGATAACTCTATTTTCTCTATGTGATGTAGTTGTTTGTTTTCTGAGTAGAATAATTTTAGAAAACCTATTTTGTGTTTACTCTGTCTGGGGAAGGATCTCTTACCACAAAGTTATGGTAGTAATTGATAGTGATATGATGACTGGGTCTTTTAAAAGCCTCCCAGGTTCTGCTTATTAAAAGGTGTCTGGGCACAGAATGTTCTGAACTTGTATTTATACTCGCGCAGTGCTTGGGTTTGGACTGGGTCAGGAGGTGTGTCCAACTCTCTCTTTGAATTGGTTTGTATAATTCCATTTGGCAGGAAGCACCAAGGGTGTGAGACCTGATATGACCCTGTCTTATCTGTAGATAGAATCAACTCCCATCCATGAGGACTCTGTCATCCTAGACAACCACGATAAGTACCCTAGCTGATGCTTTGAATTGAAACAGATTAACAGGCTACCTTTTGTTAAAGGGAGTACTTTTCCCTAATAGGGCCATGTTTCCACGCGCTCTGTCGAGTGCAGCATGCCTGTCATCCATATGAAAGACGGTATATGATTTGTCTAAATCCACAGGGGAGTAGTAGTCCTTGGGTCCGCCTCCACTATGGATTTACTGGCTTGGAAGGTTCTCAACATCCAGGCATATAGAGCTAAAGAATGACGTCAAATTCTGAAACATTCTGGACATATTTAGTGATATGGAGGGTCCTGCGTTTGCCTCTCTGCCGTGTTTAGAGTTGAGATGCAGTTACTGGCCAGGAACGCTGAATCAATGGAACGATGCATTCAATCATTTCAAAGGGTTCACCGTTTTAGTTTAAATCAAGGCTATCAACGAAAGCATCTTTCATTTACGAGTGAGGATGGGATGGGAAAGGGAAGGGTGTGAAATGTGGACTGCGCTGGACCCGGGTCAACGCTAGATCTTTGTTCTTGAGTTATGTATGTGGTTTAACGCGCTGCAAACCTTTTGCTGTGGACGATACTCCTAGCTGTGAAATGCTGTACCGGTTTGGAAATGTTTGGTTTCTCTCTCTCTCAAACACACGCACACGCATACACATACTTACACCCCTTAAAATTACCGCTCCCAAAACAGAGATTTTTCATCTTTTAGCATTTAGATTTATGTGATTCCAGGACACCCAAGCCTATACTCTGCACAAGGCCTAGCAGGTGCTGGGAGCGAGCGCAGCCAGAGACCTGCTACAGTGCGATGCATACTTTGGCATGGGTGCTGTGGAACAGTTCTAAGGAGGACATGTTACACAATGCCTCCGATCCGTTTAATGTCTGCACACACACTGTGGTGTTTCATCCCTCTGTGTACACACTGTACTCTGCCTAAATGGAACAAGCTACTGACCCAGCCTGTGTACGTGGCCGCCCATGCCCCCCCCCTCCCCTCTACTAAGGAGACTTGGAGAAGGAGGAATAAGACAAGCTCAGTGTGGTCTTATGAGATCCACTGGGGCCTCAAGAGGTGTATTTTATTAATATGACCTCATCTTTGATTTTAGGTGTTCCTCTTTAAGACCTAATCTAGATTAACTTGGTGTGGCGTTAGGTGTCTATACATGCCCTTATGTGACCCCACCTCAGGCCATGATAGTAAACACCAGACTCATGATGTCAGATGCCCAGTTGACAGCAGGCCTTAGTTAATATGGTTATGCTCCTGAAAAAGTGTTGTACAGAAACCTGAGTCGGGGAGGGTAATATTAGGAACGTTTGGAATGAACGCTCTCACCATAAACTGTCAATGACGTGAAGTCACTTAATGTGTCTTCGAAACGCACCCCTATCAGCTAGCCCAGAAATGAGAGCTGTCTGAGCTGTTGTGTATGTGTTGTCTGATCCCTCTCTCTGTCCGTCACCTCTCTCTCTCCCTCACCTCTCTCTCTCTCCGTCACCTCTCTCTCTCTCTGTCCCTCACCTCTCTCTCTCTCTCCGTCACCTCTCTCCGTCACCTCTCTCTCCCTCACCTCTCTCCCTCACCTCTCTCTCTGTCACCTCTCTCTCTCCCTCCCCTCTCTCTCTCCCTCCCCTCTCT
>BROE01000019.1:5644040-6000332 GCA_036571765.1 Plecoglossus altivelis
TCTCACTCTCTGTCTCTGTCTCTGTCTCTCTCTCTCTCTCTCTCTCTCTCTCTCTCTCTCTCTTTCTGTCACCAAACCACAACCAAATGACGGTTTATTTCTGCCTTGACCCCTGTCCCCCAGACAGCAGTTGGACGAGCCAGGTTCACAGCAAGGCCAAGGCCATGGTCAGGTTCTTCTCTCCTAAAATGGTAGCAGCAGTTTGCTTTGCTGTTTGGCCTTGTGGTTTGGCCTGTGGTTAATGACCAGACATTTTTCAGTGAGTGAGTGAGTGAGTGATTGTCCTCTGTCTAATCACCCTGTGGCGTTGTTCTGACAGAGCTGTGGACAGTGGGAGTGGGAGGCCTGTGAGCTGGCCTCACCCCTGGAACAGGAAGCCTGTGTTTATTCCGTACACACTGACATGTGGTAAGCAGGTGCTGCATTGTCTAGGGTAGGGAGCTCTGCTCTCCATGCTGGGAAGATGATGAGGTGCGCAGAAGCAGAGACGCCTGTTAGCCGGAGACATGCTAGGGAAGACCTCGCGCCCAAGGGCTGGGCTATTAGGAGGTGAATATGATGATTTGAGGTTGTGTGAGTGTAACACACCCTGCTAACCAGGCCGTGGGAGCTGTTGTTGTGGGCAGGAGAGTGCTGCCTCAGATCTCCTGACCTTGCTGTTCTGCCAGTAGTAGTAACTAGACTGGCTGGATGGGTTGTAAAGATGTTGGGAGATTCTTTCTGGAAAATCTCTTTTATACTGCTGCCTGTAAATCACGCATAAAACCCAAGAAGATTTGTTTGGAGTTGTGTGTCCTGTAGGAGTATGTTTTATTAGATATAGAGTATTGGAGTTGTGTGTCCTGTAGGAGTGTGTTTTATTAGATAGAGAGTATTGGAGTTGTGTGTCCTGTAGGAGTGTGTTTTATTAGATACAGATTATTTGGATGG
Source organism: Plecoglossus altivelis (assembly GCA_036571765.1). Taxonomy (NCBI): domain Eukaryota; kingdom Metazoa; phylum Chordata; class Actinopteri; order Osmeriformes; family Plecoglossidae; genus Plecoglossus; species Plecoglossus altivelis. Next base: position 5,644,971 of record BROE01000019.1, read on the forward strand.
GCAGCTTTGGTTGGATGAGCTGTCCTGATCAGAGCAGCTGTTCCCCCCTGCAGTCTAGCCTTGCTTTGGGAAGTGTAGTGTCCTGCCTGTAGTGTCATTTTCAACCACCAGGTGGCAGCATACACCTACACCCGCACCACGCTCAGATTTCACAGGACAGGTAGGATGGACATTCTACATTAGAAGGCCCCTGGACACACATAAGGGATATAAGGCACAGAGGCATTTTTATTTCCTATTTTAAACGTTTTATTTAGTCTTTATTCATTGACTTCACTGTCCATCATAAAAAGAGACAAAGTTACCATTGCACTGTTGTACTCGGGCTGTACGACAGGGTTAGGCATTTGGTTCTAGTTGTGTGAGTTGAGCAGGTGGTTTGAGTCAGTCAGCAGCAGCCTAATAGGAACCCGCCGGACTCCTTTGATAAGGCTGCAACTGAGGCCTTGCCTCATTGACCTGATCCTTCGGTGCCAAAAGCCAGAGCACACAAACACGGCCACACAAACAGAAACTTGCACGGCCTTGACGTTTTCATACATGGTGTGTAACTATCTGTCCTGTTCCGCTGTGTGCGGGCAGCCCTGGCAGCGACCAGACACCACCTTGAGGCCAGACCAGCGCTGTTGGGGGAAAAAGCTGTGATCCGGAACCCAGGTCTGTGTCTGTTCCCTCACCCAGCAGGAGGGAGGCAGAAGAATCAGCCCTGCCAGCAGACACACAAACACACACCGCTGCAATAATAGTTTCCATCTTTACTGTACCGACTGATGTAACAGTGTGATAACTCTGGAATTGGTGAATCTAATTTGGATTCTATTGATGCGATGTCTGTGAATGTTTTTCTTCCTTGGCCTAAGGAGCACATCGAATTGACACAATGAAGCTCTTTATTATTTCGTAATGAGGAAAGTAAAAATAAAGGTTTGCAAAAGTACAAACATTTAGGAAAAGGTTACAGTTAAGCACACTGAACTCTGTCGCAATATGACATAACAACAGGTATTTTCAATGCAATTCAGTTAACTGATGAACGAAAATTTCACATATTGGATAAATAATATCTGAACATTGTTTTGAAAGATTCCTTAAAATAAGTCTTATATAACCAATATTTTTCTAGAAAGACAGTTGGGAAAGACATTCTTGTTTTATATGATTGGCATTGAAATGTGTCTTAGCACGAGCCAAAATAAATAAAAAGGTTATTGCTGGTATCTAAGGGCCTCTCAATTTATGGGCTGCATTGGCATCAAAAGCCTTAAGGCTTATCATGTAAAACACATTTCATCTCATCTACATCTCGATAAGAATGTACCCCTCATTTCAGGGTTAGTTGTGTTTTTCGGACGATTTCGACTTTCCACCGCTTCGATACTGGTGACTGATGACTTGAGCTCATTGTCAGACGAGTAGCTACTCAAAGCAAGCGTTTGGAAGCCTTCTGTGTTTAAGACGGTCGATGAAAGCATTCGTTCTGGGCTTTAGGCACAGGTGTTTGTACTTACTGTACGGATAGAAGAACACCATAAAAGAGATGGCCAGTACTATCTAGATAAGTACTGAGTGGACAGGACACAGCAGGGCTCACATAACATCAAAATGGTGACCCATAAAGCATAATGCAGTGCCACTGACAAGATGACATCCAGCTAGTATTAACTGGGAGCCGCGAGTGACTGGTGGTTGCATTACGAAAGCAGAGCCATGTGCAGGTGAGGGCTGGAACATTCGGAGAACTCTGATTTCTAAGAAGTAAAGATGTTTGCTGTGTGTCTAGTGTGTTAGAGGGTGTTCTGTTTCCCTGCCCTGCGCTCTGCCACGCACCCCTCAACCTCAGGCAGCACACTCCCAACTTCTCCGCTCTCAAACTCTCGGGCCACTAAAATAAACACTCTGTGCCAGCGGCGGGGATGCTAGCTACTATTTCTATTCTGGAAACAATTCCAGCCACCTTCGCGCCGTCCTCCCCTGCCGCAGCTGCAAGAGTTTAGACACGTTCGCAGCTTGTCATGTTTTCGTCTTCAACCAATCGACCGTCGCCGTTGTCATGTGGTCTTAATGAGCCCACGGTGCTGCTTATGATGTCCAGGGTCTGATGTAGAACTTCGATGACAGCTGCCCTCTAGGTCTGGCACCTGTAGTAATGCTGTGCTAGACTGTTTTAACTGACCTCCTACTGGCACGGTAGGCCTGTGAACCTGCCTACTAGTGCCTCTGCCATCCAGGCTCCTAATCCTAGGTGCTGTGGCAGGAGGACTGCTTCTCCTGCTGGGACTGATGCGGCTTGATATCGGCCAGTTGTCAGCCTGTACTGTAACCGCCTGGACCAGCCTCAACGCCCCTCTGACTTTAAAGAATGAGCCATGGAAAGAACAGTATAGTGTGGAGATCTGAGAGCGATGACCTGCCTCCCACTGGAGCTGCTGCAGCAGCTGCAGCCTGTAGCCACTGTTACGGCCCAGAGACCAGGAAGTCAAAACAGCTGAAACATGTAATTAGATCCGACACTCAGGGAAAGGGAACAATAGAGAAGCTAGTGTGGGGGGAAACATGATTGAAGGAGACATCAGCTTTTTTTTTTTCAAACAATCAAATGGTTTTCGTGGATTTCGGGGGGTTTTGATGGGGGGGGGGGGGGCTACGTTACATAACCGCATCTGTAATGTGTTATTTTACCTTTCATTGGTCTTGTCTTCCTAGCTGAAATGATGGATTGGGAATCTAAGGTCTTGCATAATCCTTGAAGAGGGGAAAAAAACAGAGCGAGGATTAAATGGTTGCACTGTACTGTGTGTGCAACTATATTCTGGGGGCACTGAATTGGATTTATGGCTTTAATGTGATTTTTGGGTCTTTGTTCTAGTCCGGGCGTCTGTTAGTTTCCTTCCACATTCTTGGACTGGAGCCTCTTACACATTGTTCTGGGACTCATGAAGTACACTTAATGTATTCACAAACGTGTAAATCCTGGCTTTTCGCATGGTTTATAGAGCATTAAGGGAAAGATTGAAAACATTTCGCGTGTTTAGAAAAAAAGAAATGCTATATGTGCAACAACTCGCCATTCTGCCTTCTAGCTTTATTCAACTTGTGGTGGGCTTAATGTCGCTTAACTTCTGTCTGATGCAACACTACTTTCACAATCACTCGTTTGACTGAGCTGCGTATCATTTTCGGCTCAGATGTCAAATTATTTTCACTCGGCGCATGCGTGCTTGAATGCTTGACTTTCGGTGTTTAGCGTCGTTGCCAGGGAGTTTAAGACAGTTCCATCCAACTGTCTCTTTCCTCGTGCATCCCTCAGGTGGCTGGATGTGGGTGTGGCCCACCTGACCAGCGCCCCGTGCTGGGTGATCTACCTGCAGGTGATGCAGGAGGCAGTGTGGCCTGGAGGAAGTCTCCCCGCCCAGCCTCGCTCCGAGCGCAGCCCCGCTCAGAGGGAGGACACCAAGCAGCAGTGTCTCAGCTGGCTCCTTCGGCTGCTTCCAGGTCTGTTCATCCAGTCAGGGCCCCGCAAACACAAACCAGTGGACCTGCGTTGCGTGCTTGACACTGTTATCCTAACCTGTGTTCCTGCCTGAACTCAGAGTTCATCACTGACATGCTGGGTGCAGAGAAGTACAGACTGAGCTTGGAGACAGTGCTGGAGTCTCTGCAGGACCCCCACATCAATAAGTAAGTCCCCTCTTCTGTTCCCCCACTCTCTCCAGTCACAAACACGTGTGGGGACACGTGACTCGTGCCAGGGGCCTTTTGGAGAGGATGAGCACAAATGGTCCGCGTCGGTTTCAGCCGTGAGCGAGCGTGCGACCTGATGTGAGCGTGATCTAAGTCGGTCTGTCGTCTGTGTTTGTGCGCAGGCACCTGGTCTACTGCGTCTGTGACCTGCTGCTGGAGTTCCTCATCCCCGAGTTCTCTGAGGAGGACTTCCAGAGGTCTCTCCTGCACAGCTTGTCTGGAGACGTGGAGAGGGTGTCCGCCTCAGCCTGACAGCGGCCGATCACAGCTCTCCTCCCCCCCCCATCCCAGCAGTCCTTCTGAGATATCCTTCAACTGACCCCCCCGTCCCCACCCCCCCTCCCCCCAATGTGGACTTTGCCATCACCGTGGTGACCAGAGCCCTGCCTGCTGGGTCCAGCATAATGGGGTTTACTGGAAGTGCTACTGACGTCAGGGTGGACCCTCTTCCGCTCAGACCATGAGAACAGAATCAGTGGTTGGAATTTCTAGAGGGATAAAGGATGACACTGAATGTATTATATGAACTCAGTAATGTTGAGCGAAGTTGTATTTTTATATATAATATGATTTATGTATTTATTTATTTATAATATTATGAATACGTTAGTGTTTATCTGAAAATATTGGATTAAATGAAGGTGAAAGTAATGTCGTTTTGGGACAGTACGACAGCCTGATGTTTACATGATAAATTGAAATACATGTGTGAAATAGTACTTTATTACATACTGTGAATATGAACACAATTTAATAAATTAATATATCCTTGAGGACTTCGGATTGACAATGGAACTTCCAGAGTGAGTCTTCTGTACAGTGTAGTGCTGATCCTTCAGACAGGACAGCTCTGGCTTGTCAGTCGCAGGATTTGCACAGTGTTTTACATCATTTTACTAGCCTGTAATTCATCTATTTTTGTAAACAACCAGTGGTTAGTATTCTATTGCAACCTTGTTTTAGGAGATGTATGGCCAGTTGGCAATGTGCAGACTTAACAGAACCCCATTTCTGTGCTATTATAATAAAGGATAAACCAAATGTGTTAGGCAACTATTTCATACTTTTGTCCTTTAAAAGTGGTTTTCCCAAATCCCTCCTGGATGAACCTTGCTTGTGTTAACTGTTAATGCTTGTGATCACGCAACATGGTTACAGTGCATCTGTTATGATACACTGTCAAGACCGGACACCTTCTGAAGACAAAATACATTTTCTGCAATTAGGCACATTCTTCTTCCTTCAGATTGTTATTACTACTTTGACTACCTGTCTTTAGGCTGAGCACTGATTTGTCAGATCAGTGACAAGCTAAATGAAACATTTAACCTTTCCCAGAACTGGTTTCTATCTCTCTAAGAAAAACAGACCACTTTACCACCGCTCGTGACTCGTAATGGTCCTCAGAATGTCTCCATAACTTCACTCCTCCATCAAGACCTAAAAGTTCTGTTGTGGCTCCCCAGTTTTCCACAGCGTCTGGCTTGAATGCTTTGGAGCCCAGATTGGATGTAGTCGTGGCTGTCTGTCAAACCAGGAAGACAAGCCAACGCTATGAGATAATCATATGGAACCGAATTAGGCTTTATTGTATAATCATTCTTATATGGATAGGTCTGAAATGCCTAGGAAAGTAATCCGATTCATCTGTTGTCAACCTCTCAATCACTTTGATGCATTTCCTACGATTGTGCGTATTGCACACACCAAAACATACACACATTACCCTCTGTACAAACAGCACGCTGTTATTATCATCTTCATGGTGCACAGTGTTTTGAATCTGGCTATGACATTATTGAATAGCCAAATCAAGATGAATAAAACCCAGATAATGCTACATTTTCCCTCTCTTCATAATTCCACCCTTAGATTGACAATAGAAAAAGGGAGATCACCAAAGCGCAACGTTCGATCAAAGGCCAGAAGCGATGTTATCTCGGTAAAATGCTGCCAAATCGCAGTGAGTGAATCACGGCGGTGTGAACAGCTCTGGTCCTCAGAGGGAGCTGGGCCGATGGAGGAAGCAGGCCTCCAGCATGCAGGTTGGCACTGCAAGCAGAGGACGGTGTTGTTATAAGACCTACTGGCAGCTTGGAGTCAACATGCCTGTCAAGAAGACTAAGTCAAGTCAGTCGCTCGAATTCCAGCATGAATGCACTTGTGTTTTAGTGTTATCCTGTGTTATTGACATTTCTCTCTGTGATGCTTGTTTACTTGGCCAACGTACCGATACGCGCGCTTCTTTATCGTTGTAACCATAGGAACAGTCTCAAAACTGTCTCTCTGTAAGCCTCTCTGATGCAGGTTGACATAGCATGAAACCCAAGGCCTGTGGTGTATGTGCAGATCATCACTCCTGCAGTTTCAAGCAGACTAGATCATCGAGAGCCTTTGCTAATCATGGATATGGTCATTTGCTGTTCAGGAATGGCATGCTCCTGTGACTGCAGACAGACTCTAAGGACTCATTCCACAGACAGCGGTAGCAGATTCCAGAAGGTTTTCCGAACAATTAGGGGTTTTAATCAAGAGCAGAGACTGTGATGACTTTACCATTTCCACAGTGATGACGATAATGATGATTAGATGACAATCACCATCAGATGTAGTGCCATGGATACCAACCTAATTTACGGTATGGGAGTTAAATTAGCATTCACAAAATTATGTCACACCTTTAAAGTTGAGTATGTGAAAATATTTTTGTAAATTAGGTGATAATTTAATCCTCAAATTCCCACTATTTGGAATGTCTGGGTGACACAGAGCATTTGGTCATATGAATAATATTATCCAACCAGTCTTTTTCACCATAGACCTGACCAGTAAATTCTCTTGCTATATAAACAGAGCTATTGATTAAACCAGAATGAGGGAGGACTGAAACAGCTGAGATTACCTTCAAATTACCTTCCCAAAGAGATCTAGGAGCTCACTGTTTGGTTTCAAACAAGGGATGACACATTTGGTAGTGAAGTAAAAACAAAAGTATTGCACACCCTCCAGAGCTCTAAAACAAATGAAGCAAATTATCTCCACGTTAAGCACTTTACTGCCGATCCCTAATCCATTTCATTATCGTTCATCAAATAAAGGGCTGTGTTGCTAAGAGGCTGGGCATTTCAAAATATCAAATGGGATAGTTTGACGCCAGGCTCCCTGGCAGCAGTCTAATGAGAAGACAGTGAGCTCACAGCAGTGGCCAATAGGAGGCCAGTACGGTGGCAGTTTGAGTGATGTCCTTAATAACCCTGCAGGTGGGGGCACTGCTGACCTTGCTGGCAAAAGTCTTGCCGTGGCAACACTTCCAGTAAGACCACTGCAGTAGCTGACGCAGTTTGCCAAAGGAGTCAAAGCACGCAACTGTTGTCCCCTCGGTCTTGACTCCAGGGACTGAGGCTGTGTGATGTGTGTCCCTGCGTTCTACATTGAGGGGCAGAGGCTTCATTTAGAACTCTAATGTGATTACTCAGAGGCCAGGCTCAGACATCAGCTTTGACACAGGGGTGGTCACAGTAGGTAAACACAATTTCCCATGTCTCCTCGTTTCAGAGAAAGGAAAGAGAGGAGGGTGTAGATTCAGCAGAAAAGACTAAACTGATTAGCTTTGTTACCCTTTTTCCACTGTATTGGATTAGCTATGAGTCACATTATTTGAATAGAGTGACACAGAATTTAGAATCAGCTCTTGTTTGAACAGAAATGAAATGGTGTTTTGCTATGTTTATTTTCCATGTAATCTTTCCCCAGTTTCTGTCCCTCAAAGGAGGGGTCAAGTCAGGTTTCTGAATTTGGGGAAGCCTTGGCGACAGTTGCTGCTTTTGTGCTCCTTCCAAAAGTCTCATGTCAATGCCTTTTCAAGCAGCCCACACAAGATGAGCACAGCAGCCTCGTGACATCAGTTGCAAGGAGCCGTTCCAGCGAGCAGCGATCTTTCACCCTTGCGGTCCTGGACTGCGCAGACGACGTCTGGCCTTTTTAAGTTTCGAGTAATAAACGTCACGATAAATGTAGGTCCCTCAAACCGATTCTGACACGCTTTGCTGTTTTGACACATGCAAGATGAACTGTTCCGATTACGGTGGGTTTTTAGCTCTCTTTCCTGTTCGTTTTTCTCGTCTCTATCCTCCATGTCATCTTGCATAAGAGAGCGCACGTGTTAGACGCACACACAGACAGCCCCCGGAGGGAGGAGTGCACATTTATTTTCAGTTGTCAGGTGGAAACGGACAAGGGGGGACAGGGAGGACAGCGGGGGACAGGGAAGACAGGGAGGACAGGGAGGACAGCGAGGCATACCTTTCACCTCTTCACCTCCCCCAACTAAATACAAGCTGGCTCTCTAGGATTAAGCCCCAGCCCAACTAGCATTAAAGGCTCTCCCCTGATGCACTCATAAATATTGATACCCGCACCCCTGACCCCCCACCCGCCCATCAACTCTATTTTCCTCGGCTGTTAAAGTGCCTTGTGATTGTTTGCTTTCCAGTGTGCGGATCTCAGACCTTGCTGAACGTCTGCAGTGGGCAAGCTGAATTACAGCACGCTGTGGACTCCTAAATGGTTCTCGCTAAGTGTACTGTGTTTTGGATAAGATTAGAGGCCAACACAGGGTCATTCGAATTTACGATGCAACTGGAGCCATCTTTGACCTGTGCAAGGAAACATGGGACGTTCAAAGGGACTCTCCTCAGAGACTGGTGAACTTGCTCTGGCTGTAGTTTATGTGGTTACCTGCCAATAACCCCGCTGGCCAGACACACAGAGCAGACTAGACTTGTGTCAGAGGTTGTTCCCTGTAATCCACTGTCACGGTGTGTCATACGATCCGATAAAGCTGGACAACACGTTTACGTATATTGCATAATACCTCCAAACGATACCCATGGAAATGGATTTTCATTGGTCGGGGCTTGAAAATGTTTATAGGCGTGTTTTTTGTTTTCTTTTGCAGGACATCAAAGTAAACTATGAACAGCAAGGCCATTGGGTCATCTGGAGATGCCTTTTTAAGGCATCACGCTACTTTAGTTTGTTGTGAACTCTTACCGACCCGAAGGCTTAACAGTAATAAATCCACTTGTAATGTGGCTTGTCGGCCTCCAGAGGGCACAGTAGACCCACACACTTGATCACCTGTGGTCAGAGGAGCGTGTGAGAGCTCACCAGAAGGTGGCAGCAGAGGCAAGTCACAGAGTTGATTTGCTGATATCTCACATAGCTGCCGCTTTATTTAACACCTTGCATCGAGAACCATATTTTATGATACTGATTCACTTGTGATATTCTAATTGTGTTAATCAGATGTTTCTTCACTTGACCCATAATCCATCCCAGGCACCTGTATCCATATTCCCTTCATGGTCATCGTGCCCTTATGGATTATACATTGTGTGTGGGTCCGTTATGGTTGGAATGGGCACCACGCAATGGCAGAACTTTCACAGTGGATCAAGAGATGCAGGGTCGGAAGGTCAACCCCTTGTATGCTTTTTGGATAAAAGCTAAATTAAAAAAGAAACTGTTTTCATTTGTACGCCGATCCCTAGTTATCCGTGAGGATGAGAACCAGTGGGATTCTGTGTCCTTCCTTGCATGACAAAAACAATGGTCTCTGTCGGCCAAAGCCAACAGGAGAGTGGCTCACAAGCCATGTCCACATTTCTTATTAACTGTTGAGAGGTTGAGGAAGAGGCAGCCATCGCAAAGCTCACAAGCGCACGATAAGCTGTTGGACTTGGATGAGAAATAAACTTTGAATCCAAAAAATGTTTGGGAATCATCATTTGTACTTTATTTTAAACCAGGCATTTAATGTTGTGTTCCCAGTCAATGCATTCCCCCTGTCCTCTCCAGTTGATGAGAAAGCTCCACATGCTGAGAATGTGGAATGTTGGCTGGTCATTGGATTGAGAATGAGGCTATCCCACAGAGGAGCAATGATCTGTGTGGAAGATCATTTTACATGTTAACATTCAAGAGGGATTTCACAAACTGACAAATGGCGAGTTAATGTCAGCAAATGTTCTACAAAAATGCAATTTAGTGGTCGGGGGAAACGGACTGACCACAGATTCTACATCTTGGGCTTCAAGCGAGAGTGAAGCTCACCTCTTTTCTGTCCCACGCAACATCTGATAGAGTCTGAGGCTTCTTCGTTGACCCACTGTGTTTCTGTACTCTGCAGAGTTCTGTCAGCGCTTCTCACCCAGAGCTTAGCGTTGAAAAACAGAGATGACGTGGTTTAGCGAAGAGGACACATGGGTTCTGACAAGGTGATTGAAGAGAAGATGAAGAACAAAGTTACTGAGGACGCTCTGTGTGTTTGCTCCATGGTGGAGACAGTGAGTAAGATAAAGCGTGCAAAGCTTTGAACTTTTTCGATTTTGCAAAGAAAAACTCGGTTTCTTTTCTTTTTTTTTCAACAGGGGGAATGTTCTTTGTTCGAAGCGAAACCCTTTTGGAGATCTGGAGGGTCTGTCAGGGGGCCTGTTTTCAACGGCAAAGCTGGGTTTTGATATTACATGAGGCAGAGCAGTGAGAGAGGTCATGGTGTCAGGAAGCATTGTCCTTGTTTTGGACCCCTCAGACAGGGAGGGTCCCTGGCCTGATGTTGTCCACGTCATGATCTTTGGTCATCTTCCTTTTATTTCTCTTTCTTGTTTTACTGCCCTCCCTTCCTTTCTCTTGACCCAGTGACTCATGTCTGGAGGCTGCAAGTTGTGGGAACCTGTCTTTTCCATTGTGGAGAACACTGTAGGTGGACATCCTGTGCAAAGGGCCACTACTTAATGCTACCTAAAATGGCTGAGTCATCCTTCACACTGGAAAAGTGTGTCACCATCCAATGTGAGCTATACAAAGTCCAGGTTCTCAGTTCAGACACAAAGAACTTTTACTGCAACAATACACAAATGCAGTATTAACTTCCCGGTGTATTGTGATTCAGTTTGGCTCTACTGTTGTATTTCCAATTCAGGCCAGTTTGTTAAGTTTCCCAAAATAGAATACATATTTTTCTGAACTGTGTCTCATTCTATCTAGAATTGCAATGTTTTATCTCAATTCCTGCTCATGGCCAACAAACTGTCTGGGAGATCTACACACAGTTGCAACTTATTAGGGGATCTGTAATATAGTGCTCTTCTTCTATCAACACAGCACCAAGCATCCATCTGAGACAAAAGAAACACACTGACCCATTTATTTCTTTGTGGATGTGCTCAGTCATACATCATGCAAGCGCAGACGGCTCTCACGTCCCCCTGCCTCGTGGAACAGAGGTCACTGCTGAGCTGCGCTGGACTGTCCTGGAGATCTGTCAGAGATGATGCGGATCAGATGACCGTGTCCAGCTCTAGGGACCGCTCGCCTGGGATCTCACGTCAAGCATCTGTCCGGAAGAGGAAGGGGGTGAAGGGGCCGCCCTCGGAGAAGCTAGGTGCTGCTTGCTCGCTCCTGACAGCAAACCCATTAAACAAGTAGGCCAACCGATCCTACTCTCGCAACAGCGGGTCGTCCGTCGGGAGATGACATTTAGACGTGGATGCTTCGCTGTTCCCATAAAGTCCAGCCACTGTGTTGCTCCTACCCTATCAAACACCAGACGTCTGGATGACAACCAAATCTCTCTTCTCAGGTGTCTCGCGTCTCAGGGAGGACGCGTCGATCACCGCCGCTGTTGTTCAAACCTGCAGCGAGCAGCAGAAGGGGAAAAAAAGGACAAGCTGTAATTGGATAAAGGTATTTTGACTGAATGTGACCGTGCACCAGACATCCCGGTTGTTCCTCCAACATAAGCAGCTGCGTATATGGCATCGAGGAGGGGTGTTCAGGGCTCCTTGACGGCCTCATCTCCGTGCACGTCTACAGAGTCAACACAGGACACCGCTAACATGAACCAGATGCAGCAACACTGGAGTGTTAGGTCAGTGCACTCTTTTGGTGTCTCAGTCTGTGATAGTGGGAGGATGCCTGGGCTTGTTTTCCATGGATGGTCTTCTCCCAGACATTAGCTGTCCGACACTGGCCTGCGTTCGAGTGAGCAGTGGGCAGGGAAAAGGTTTAAGGATCTATTAAGCTAACTTTATTTATAAACTTAAAATGACAAAAAAATGGACAGAACTCAGACAGAAGAGGTTTACCTCAAAACGTAATACAGTCTGCTTTAGCCTAATCTTCATTCCAGATGTAATGTCCACGTGCACTTGTGTGTAAACAGCCCATTATGGGCTGTCCTTGCCTTGAAAGCTCATAGGCAAAACACTGCCACACACTGTCAGACAAACAGTCATGACCATCGGCAGTAGTAGAGCTCCAACACAGAAGATGTTTGCTGCCTGACTCTCTCTCTTCACGTTTCTGCAATTTAGATTCAATTTCCAAGGTTCCATTTCCAAGGTTCCATTTCCAAGATTTCCATTTCCAAGACCCTCCATCTGCTTGTGTGTTTTTGAGGAATTCCCCCATCAGTTTTTCCCAGCTGTTGCCTGGCTGCATCTGGCCGGCCAGTCAATAGCCCAAAGGTGCGGCTAGTTGTAGCCACCGAGTGTGAGAAAAGTGTCAGCTTTGGCAGACACGTTGACTGTAATACACAGGTGCTTACAAAACACGTTTGCTACATATGTAGTATAACCATGCCAGTATCTCCTGAGTGCTTCATTGTATAGTACAGTAACACTCTTGTAATGGTTCAAGGGATGAAGAGCAGCTCACAGCCTAACCAGTGCTGCTGTCTGATGGGTATTGTTTGTGAGGGGAGGCTGGGTCCATTTGGCTTGGCCATGGAGGGAGGATGTGTTCTGTAGCCCAGATGGTTCATATTTGCTCTCCTGTTAATCTCTAGGTCTGGCAATCCACATCTTTTTGTCCAAACGGTTCCCATCAACCTTTGCTCCATCAGTTGTTCCTCCAAACCCATGGCCATTGGTAGACAGGAAGCAGCTGTAGCTCAGACTGGAGGTTAGCCTCAGCATGGTTAGCCTCAGCAAGTCTACAAGCCCTCAGCACAGGGTGGTTCAACACCCACTGCCACAGTATTGTTGGCTGGAAAACCACAGAGCAGGATAATTAGGTCATACTCACCCAGTCTCATCAAAAAACAAGACAGTTCCTGGTCCCGGGTGTTTTTGTATGTTTCACTGGCTATGTTGTCCAGAGCGTGTCAGACTAGCGGTAACAGTAAGTGACAGCTGTCTCTGTATAGGATCACCTGAACATGAACACGTGCAGGCATAATATTTGTTGAAGGGGAACCAAATTCTTGCCTTAATTGTAATAGTTACCAACTCAGATTTCAACTGAGCAGAATGTGCTTGGACACTGGATGGAATGCATGGCTGGAGGAATGAGTGCAGACTACCAGCTTGGACAGAAGCCTTATGTTGTGTATTCATAGACTGGTGGCATTCGGTCAGAGGGGTATCATTAGTGAGCTGGTTAGGGCTGGGTCAAGGCTGTGGTTTTGTCCCCGACATACTCGTCCATATGCGGTACGCCAGTCTGAAACCACCTAATGGGCACTCGTCCTGGTAGAAATGAAGCTTCTGTTATAATTATAACCACTCCACTCCCACAAACGGAGTATATTTACATTCTTCCTTGCATCAGTTCACCCAGAGGAAGATCCTGGGGCGTAAAGTTTCTATTTTCAACGGACAAATATATCTGTCTTCTTTGTCTTTATGAAGTTGAGGCTTCAGTGGGGTGTTCTACATGGTTTCTGTCATTGAGAGTAGTTGAGTCGGATCAAGATGAGCCGGAGCTTTACCTTAGCAGGGAATCGAGAGAACTGAATGTATCACATACGTTGTTGCCGATACTGTTGAACTGTGGGGATGGTACACTCACCAGTGGTCTACCCACTATGTGGTGTGGTCTACGTGAAAATGAATAAGTGGATCGCGCAAAAGTTCGACTGCGATTATTAAGAAATACAGATGTCTATCATGAAGATTTTGTGAGGAAATGAAACTGCTTTGAGTATGAGCTGTGTGGGCCACCATCAGCACAGCCGCTACTCTTGGACTCTTCTCCTTTCCAGTGAAATCCCCAGGCGGGAGGCTGGAGGGAGGGAGGGAGGCCAGTATCAGCCCATGATATCATGGGAAAGGAAGCGAGCCGTGTTAAACGTTCCTGAGATCCAATTTATGGAGTGTTTAGGTTGGATTTCCACTGTTCGTAACTACAAGTGGGAAGAGAAGGCCAGGTCAGTGGAGGCACAGACAGTGGTGAGGTATTCTACACTTGTTGAGGAGGTACAAGGCCGCTGTGAAAGGACAGGTAATAAAATCATTGACAGGAATAGGTCTTTTTTTTAATTTCTTCACACTCATGGTCAAAATGACATCAAGGAATCGAATGGCTCCAAGTCCTTGTTCTCTCATATTGTGGTCTCTATAATTGCTCGTACTTTCCAGGCGGTCATTGTCGTGCCCCGGTGAAAGTGCTGTCATGTGTGTGGCAGATAGAATTTGAGGGAATGTTTTAGTCACTTGGATCATGCGACCCCTTAAAAAAGAGACCTTGCTTTCTTAAGACTTTGCATCTCCTATGTTTTTGTGGAACCGCTGACCACTGAGATAAGCAGTCTGGATTTACCACTGTAATCCACGTCTGTGGTACTGAGATACATGGTCATTACTTTCACCAAGATTTCACCTCTGAAACGAAGAATAACACTGTGTATATAGCGCGGAGAATAGCAACTGTGTGAGGTTTGTTAGGAATGAGGTCACAAGGTGAATGAGGTCACCAGGTGAATGCCTTCGGTTGCCATGTGCCGCAGTAGGTGGGTGTTTGCTTTAGAGTGCGTCATTTTTGAATTCATGCCCCTCTTTGAAATGAACTCATCTCTGGGCGGAAACAGCATGCAGTCACCTGGGCTGGTTGCCCATTCCCAACCGTTAAAAGAGCACAGCTGATCATCTTATATTTAGTCTTCTGTTTGCTTTCTCTGGTTTCCCAAAAAAAAAGCCTTAAGACTTTTCTTGGCCAGCCAAATGAACAGGTGTGCGTGGGCGGGTTTTTAGTGTGAATGCATGTGTGCCCATGTGTGTGAAAGGCCTTTTTCAAATGCAACTTCTTTTGGCACGAGCTGGTTCTGTAGCATTTAGATATAATTCATGTGCACATCCCTATTGTACAACAGGAAATCCCCATTATCCATGTGTATGAATATACAGAGTGGTTAAGCAGAAAGTGGGACACTCAGTGGTCAGCTAACACTGGGAAGCCAGGGGCCAGGAATCCCTCCCCAGCACAAGAACTAGCTGAGCCTTCCACACCCTCAGCTGCACTGCCAAGAGCCTGTGTCTTTCTGCTCACGCTCTGTCTTTGTTGCGCGCGCGCGCGCGCGCACACACACACACACACACACACACACACACACACAGGCACACGGCACACACAGACACTCATGCACAGACATGTACACACACACACACACACAGACACGTACACATACAGACACACAGGCACACACAGACACACAGACACACAGGCACATACATAGACACTCATGCACACACACACACACACACACACACACACACACACACACACACATACACACACACACACACACACACACAGCCTGAGAGCAAAAGAGAGACAAAGAGAAAGAGAGACGGGGAGATAATGACTCCAGAGGGGATGCTGGGGTCGTAACCTTGCAGCCGAGCGTTTTCCATCTCCCCCCTCCCAGCGGTCCAGCGATCCTGAGGAGGGTGGGGCTAATGGGCTGCACCTGCATCATGCTGCAAGGCAGGAGGCAGGTTCCACTGCCTGGCCCGCCGGCTCTCTCTGCTGGGATCCAGCACTAGGGAGAGGGGTCACTGGTTCTCAGTTCTGCATGTCCAGCAGTCCATTACAGGAGGACATTTACTTAGGCAGGGTGTTGCACTGAATGGGTCCAAAATGGCCCATGGCCAATGGGCTTTATAAATCGCTGGCCATGGTTGACAGTGAAATATCCAAGGCAAGCTACTAATTGGCTGCTTTTTAGGTCAATAAGTTGACATTGGAAAGTTGTCCCAAGGCGTGGGGACTTGTTGTCCAACTTGAGAAGCAACTTGTGACCTGTAGCAATGTTATACTCCCTCATGCAGCAGACCAAAGCCCATTCATTCAGTGGAACAGTAATTACTTTGTTTAATGTACCCATGTGTAATAAGAGATTAGTCCTATTATGAAACGACTGTCTTCTTTGGAACCCTCTCGTCTCTACTATAGAGCTCCCACCAAGTTCATCCATCATAGCAAAAGAATCCAGCCAGTGTTGTTTTCTTAGGTGTCTACAGAATGCTCCAGATCATCTCAGTAGACTACAGTATGTTCCACACATCACGCCAGCTCACAGCTCAAATACCTTCTGGCCTTTTTCAGCTGGAAGTAACACTGAGATTGCAGAAAATGCCTCAGATGTATACAAATCACCATCCAGTCGAGAGACTAGGAATGGTTTCCACAACTTTGTGCCGTCACTGGGACAACATGACAGTAATTGGCCTTTAAAGTGGATGTTTTCCCAAATATTGACGTCCAAGTGTCCATGGTAAATATTATCATGGTGATGAATGAGAGCGCTTGCTCTGTGATCTCTTGGACAGAGACGATGGAGTGGCAGAGGACCAGTAGTGTGTGCTGCTCTGAGTATCAAACACT
Organism: Plecoglossus altivelis; assembly: GCA_036571765.1. Lineage (NCBI taxonomy): Eukaryota > Metazoa > Chordata > Actinopteri > Osmeriformes > Plecoglossidae > Plecoglossus > Plecoglossus altivelis. Next base: position 5,661,378 of record BROE01000019.1, read on the forward strand.
CAGCCTGTCCACTCATCAAAGCAGGACTGAAGGCAGGGAAAAACATCTAAATAGCATCATGATATCTTTCCTCCTTTTGCTGCTTTTTAGACTTCTCTGTCTCATGGCATGAGCTGGATTCATGTCAAAGTAGATGGTAAATAGCTGTGGAAGCCGAGGCACAGTTACCTAATCCCCTGGTGTCGAAGGTGATACAGAGCTTAGAGCAGGTGTGAGAGCAACGCAATCACATCGGGTCTCTGAAGCACGTGAAGAAGCCCACGAATAGCTTAGCAACGTCTCCCTGGTCTTCTCTCTTCGTGATTGATGAAGGAAAACCCAGTGTCGGCGTGGAGCTCCCGCCCATAGGAACGTTAGGAAGCCAGGATATCTCAACAGGAGCTCGCGCTGGCGGCGTTCGTGGCTCAGTCCTTCTCTTCACGTGTTTCCCTTTCTGCTCTGCTGGCTTTTGACTTATTAGCTTCCAGATCTCACATGCGTGATACCCAGACATAGCTCACATGCATGGATTCCCCCCTCGGAGTTTGGACAGCGACTGTCTCAAGAAAAGGTCATAAAACATGATAAAACACACCTCGTCTTGTGTGAATTCCCTCCTCCACCGAGGCGCTGTGGAGAGAAGAGAGAGAGAGGATGGGAGGACCCACAAAACAGACTGAACGTTATGTAACAGGCCAGTGCAGCTCACCCCCCCCCCCCCCCCCCCCCTCACTCGCTCAGTGTGGCGTCTCAACATGACAGTAGTTATGGGCTGTATCTCAAAGGGAAGTGTAAAAAGTGACATGCTCTGTCATTTTAATAAGCAGCCAACGGGCAGAGCGGTGCAGCTCTGGCCTGTAGCATCTTCCACCTTCACGCCGGCCCGCAAAGAGCCTCTCCGAGCTGTTATTAGCCCACATAGATGAAGGCACAACCGGTGTTTAGAGTAAGGCAGCATTTTAGTGAGGCTACACACCCACACACCCATGCGGCAAGGCTCAAAAAGGTTTGCGTTAAGCCAGACACGCCCAATGGAGTGGATGCAGTTTGTTCTTTCAGCATAGGAGTAGATTCACGGGGGGACCATACCGTCTACACAATCCAGGAGAACGTTCTTCTTGCTATCTATAATCTGTTGATGACAGAGTTCTACCAGACACAGCGAGCCAACCGTGTTTTGTTTCAAACCACAATGAGTAATGAAGCAATTTGCAAAAAAAATAAACCGCTTCCGTCTATTTCTCCTCTTAATTGTTCTGATGTCGTTGCAGCCTCCACGTGAACGAGAAGGTTCAGAGCAGAAGATGCTGGCAGAAGCCTGGATGAACTCAGGTTCCATTTGAGGAGACTTTAAAGGATTGCCGAGCAAAGCGTTTGTAGCAGAAGAAAACCACAATGATTATGATCTGGCCCGCAGGGTCGACCATGGCCACTTCCTCTGCTCCGTGAGCCTGAGCTGAAGTTAAGCAGGTACTCATTGTTCCGCCATGCGTGCTCCACCTCCTGAGCAGTAGAACGGTCCTCGGTGGAACACCATGATGAGGAGTTCCACAGCGCCGGGGCTGGTCGGCCTTGGTGGGTTGTGAGTGAACTGTGTTTGTTGTAGTAGACACAAACCCAGTACCCTGAGTGAGTTGCTTTGTTTCACTTGGCACTGCCAGCCATGGATGATTAATGAGGGGCCGTCCCAGCGAGCATGTTTAATCTATATCTCCTCTCAGCAGGCCAGCAGTGATGTTTTCTCTCTATGTTCTGTTACCAGGAGGTACCCTCATGACCCAGGTCTCACAGCATTTCATATTTCTGCTCTATGTTTTCATCCATCAGCACGTATTACAGTGAAGTAATGGTAAATAGAGGGTCACCTAGCTACAGCCCTCCAGCCCCCACAGGGCATGGCTTATCCTCTGCCATCCTCATTCATCAGTTGTTTCCCAACCCAACCATCTGTTGAACACCTCCCCTGCAGCTAGAGCCTTTTACCTCCCATAAATACCAACGCTAAGGTCTATGCTACATGTGCAGTATACGTATGTGTTCTGCAGATCTGAAGATTGATCCTCTCACGCTGCAATCCTAAAACCCAGGGTCCAAACACCCCGCTATCCATCACCGAGGCCATGTTACTGGTCAGAGATATTGTTTTGATGGTGGTTGAATGATAGAGTGGATGGGTGAGATCAGTTCAGAGCTCTGGTGTTTTACAGTGTGCAATAACGGCATCAGCGAGAGCTGGGAGCCATGCAGACCCCTGCACAGCAGGGTGCATCGGCTCTTTTCTGGCTCTCTCTACTCACGGCCTGAGACCGATTCATTCTTCCATCTTGATGAGAAATTGGCGAGCGTCGTCAATTACACGAAACGAGTGCGATGCTGGATGTTGTTGCCGGGACAACGCTCAAGGACACGGTGAGCTGGAGTTGCATTGATAATTGATCCAGCGCGTAAATCGGTCATTTCACGCCCTGCTGAGTTTTGGCAAGCCATCGCAAACTGAAGCAGCACACCAGCATGGTGAGGCGAGAAGAAACAAGAGAAACAGAGAATGTGATCTTGCCCACAGCATGAGTCAGATGTACGGCATGCAGCTGCAGCATGCTCAGGTTCACAGGGTTACGTCCCTGGTGGAGCAAGTGGCGGGGAGCATGAACAGTAATCTAGCTCTCTCCATCTGCCTTACTTTCATACAAAACATAGGTACGTACATAAAATACCAAAAAATACCCCAAAATAAAAAGCTCTTGTTGGCTTTTATTTAAGGGGCAGATGGTAGACTCGGCCCTTACTAATGAATGGTTTCATACAACATTATACATAAAGTTGCTGGCCCCACATGCGCTATCAAAGTCTGAATGAAATGGCTGATTGTGAGAAGTCGACTCCCAGAGTGCATGACCGCCATATTTGGTGGTCCCAGAGGAGTCCAGGTCTCAAGTCCAACACCCCTCTGAAAACAAGGCCTATTAAGACTGAAACAGGCATACCAGAAACAAGAGGTAATCTTCAAAAAAATATATGAAGAAAATTCAGGAACATAGCTCAACAAAGCCTCCCAGTTGGTTTTACGTTACCCATTAATCTGAAGGCAAAAACAAGCAGCTTGATGGATGATGTCATGTGTTTTCATTCCGATTAAGTGTGTGCAGCTGAATGCCTAGGATGGACACGCAGCTCATCTTTCTCCTCACACCCATGGTGCGAAGACCGTCATGCACAAATGAATGTGTGTTCTGTTGAATCCTTGAACTTGTTTTGGTTTATGATGTTGCAGACTGATTGTTCAACACCTGCACATATTGTCAGGTTACGAGGTGTTTTTTTTGTTGGAGATTAAACTCATGATGTTCGACATTTGGGCTCAGGGATGTCTGAGTATGGTCGTACCGAAGCGAACTGGGATGACGAAGCCATAGCACTAAGGAACGATACGCTGTTGGCTCGCTGCGCCAACACTTAAACACTTAAATCGTTTCCTGCTTGTAAGAGAACATCGTTCTTCAACCTGCGTTACCAAGGTCATAGATATCCATAAAACCTCAGAGAGAGGTTTTCCAGACAAATGTCTCGCAATTGTGGCAGAGGATTGCTCAAAAGCCATTTGAGGATGAAAGTTACAGTGGAGCAGAGGGAATGTTCAAATTCTCCCCCAGCTCAGCAATGGGAGACCAGTAATGAGCGTAACTAGGGATGACCTCATGTCGAAACACCATCCACCAGAGATGGCCTGTTCAACAAGGTTCATTACATGACTCAGTAGGCCCAACATATAGTACTGGCGTACGCAGAGAGTACAGCCTTGCCTTCCATTAGACAAAGCAGACAAGTTTACAACCTGCCGCTCAGCGCTGTTCTACACATTTGTGTAGGACCTTGTAATAGATGTCACTGGCAGGGACCAGATCCTTGACCTGGAGTCTAGACCAGCATGTTTGTATTCACCACAGAGATCTAAGGCAGCACTGTAATGAAGGAAGGGGGCTCACAGCTGTGCTTGCTAATAGGTCACTTGACCAGTGCAGTGTAGTGCTGCTCCACCCCGCTCTTGGAGAGCTGCCATCATGTAGGGTTCTCATTCCAATCCTAACCCAGCACACCTGATTCAAATAATTAGCTGGTTGAGAAGCGGATTCATGTTTTCGAGAAGTGGGATTGGAGTGACAATGTTACAGAAAGGTAAGATGTGAAGGGGCAAGGCTGACCAGCACTGGCGTACACTCTCCACTCTGGTCAAGTGGCCCTATCACAGTAGTAATTAGGCCTAATCCTGCAGGGGTCTTTCAGAGTCACGCACTCTAAGGATTATGCCTCAGCACTTGGCTCGTCATGCTGAGACTGTGCGTGCACAGCTCTAATGGAGCCTATTTCCTTCACTCACCTGCAACAATAGGAATGTTTCTTAAACGTACTGCGTCGACTGCCAGCGAATGCTCCGTGAAGGACATGACTTTTGATTGACCAGAATGAGTGGAATGGGATGGCCTCATGGGGGCTTTGGAACCTCAGGAGAAATCGCTGTAATTGGCGCAGGAAGTGGAAACCGCTTTCCTGCGCTGCCCTGTAGATGGTTTTGGTTGGACTTTATCGACGGAAGACATATTTCTAACCCTAACCCTATATATTTAAAATGTCCCTTATTTATGATGTAGCCAAATCAGCCTATTTATTCAAGATACCACATGTGTTTGTGCATGTGTGTGAATACAGTCAGTCAGGCAAGCGAGGGGGCTAAATGTTCATGCTGAGGGATATTTTAACCTCAACTTGGCAGTAAAATCAGTCTGAATTATGCAGTGTGTGTAACACCCGAGGCCTCTGGTGTTAATAAGAGACCCCAGGCTTCAGACGGACATTTATGGATCGCTGCTTCAGAGCCAGCAGTGTTGGAAGCACACCTCCCTGTACCGAAGGAAACTAAGGACACAGTCGAGTCAACTACAGTGTGACAACGAGCTCAGCCATCCTGTCAGCACGCACAGCCCCACACTGCCCCTCCGCCGAGCAACAACACAACCAACTCAGCACGAGACGACCCGAGAGTCGTGAAACGGCCCAGAGCTGAGGAGAGAGAGAGAACCCGCAATGAAGGGAGGAAGGGAAGCGAGGGAGGGAGGGCCTTAGGAATCACACCCTCCGTTCCTCACTAGGTCCATGTCGGACGGCCAACAACACCAGTGTTTTTGCTGAACATGTTTGTGTTGGAGAGCAGACTCTACTATGCGTCCACACACTCAGCACGCCACGCATCTGCTGGAGATGTACTCTGGACAGGCACCGCTGAACAGTACTGCGTGCTGTGGCAAGACAAGACACGCTGAAGTTTTCTGTTTCTTTTTGAAAGCACCAGAGAGTTTACATGAGTTCCATTTGGCTGTGGACTGGGGTTGTTACTCTTTCCTCCAAATCTGTTTTAATTCTGCGGAAAACAGTGATTAAATGTGAAATATTGTTTGTCAGTTTGTCAAGGAGATTCTGTCCTGCTATAACTTGTGGAACATTCTATGTGCTTCGATGACAGAGGTGAAAGATTTACCCTTGGTTTTCCAGACGCAATTCCCCCTCTTCCTCCGTTTACCCATGCTGGCGATGATGATCTTTAACAAATACTTACTGCGAACTGACTCTGTTTTGTAATCCACCTCTTCTACACGTCTTCCACATCATCAAACCCCTTCCTGTCAACCTGCCTGTGGCGCAATGTGTCTTGTTACACATTGTAGCGCCCGATAGGCCCCTGCCCAAGCCACCCCGCGGCACACTACACCAGCACGGCTCTGGTAATGTGAGGCGTGCTCGTTTACAATGCCAGAGCGAGGAATGAAAGATGGGAATGGAGTGAGGTCAGCGTATTGCCTCAGTCCTTCTCCAGGCTGCAGGTGAAACTGATTTTGTCGTTAGATTGGTGCCTTTGATGGTTTCCTTCTCCACAGGGCAGTAAAGATCAGGCTGGTGCCCCAGAGAAGTTATGGCTTCCAGATTTGTAAAAAAAAAAAGCACAGCGGATGGCAGGGAATCCAACCAAAAGAGACAGGATTCTCTTAACTATTTGTTTGTTTCCATTAAAGGTAATTTAGGAGCACTTCCAGGAATCAACCTTAAGTAGGGACATGGGCCCCTCTGTGGTTTGAGCAGTATATTATGTCATGGCACTAGCATTTGATTCTGTCTTGGCCACCATGCTTAGCCTTGTACTGTACTACATCAAACAGGCAGGAGAATTATACTGATCACTTGTTGACGCGAATTGCATTTTTTGTGCTTTGGATAAAAACATCTATCCACCTGCTATCAATCACCTTTGCACATTCATCCGCTCCAATGTGAGCGTGTGGTTCATCTGTCAATGCCCCCATGGCCTTGTGCCTTGGGCAAGTGGCTTGAGTGGCTTTCAAACGGAATTGAGGGTGAGACTCTTCCCCAAACACATTCATTAACTCAAACCGCAGGCTGGGGAAGATTGATCTTGTGTTTGGAGAATGTGAATGACTGCTAATTTAGTGCACAGTGTTCTGGACACAGCTGTTGTTTTGGAGAGCGAGCGTACGTGCCTTATCCTCCTCCGTCGCTGCATTACCAGAGCGAAATCTAGAACAACACTGGGAATGATAACACATTCTCAATCCTTGATTAAATGTTTTCTCGCCGACCTCCAAAGAAAGCACTCGAGGCAGCGCCATGCAAACGAATCAACACGCGAAATGAAGAGAGACGTTCGCAGTGCGGAGGGATATGACCTGAATGACTGGTGAGTAGCGAATAAAACTGGATGTCTTTGTGGGGGGAGAGCGCAGGCGAACACTCTTTAGCTATTAAACCTGTACGAGACAGTGAGGGCCTGTTAAAGTGCTGAGCAGTAAATATTGATCTCTTCTGGCTAATGTAGAGCACCACTGCTAGCCAGCCTTCGTTTATTGCCCTGACCTACAGCAGGTTACATAACGAAGGCTCTCTAAACCGAGTGCGCCAGGGTACACAAGTTTTTTTTGGCCGTCTTCGGAACATATACAATAACGTCGGGCTCGGTAACGTGTCCTAGCACATGCTGCGTTCGTTATTCCAACGTGCCTCGTAAGAGCAGGCTAGCGCTAGCTAGTCTCCACTGACAGCCTGGCCCATCATGGTGTCAACGTGCCTCGCTATGGTAAACACATCACCTTCACCCACAGGGGGTTTAGTCAACCTTTCCCTCTGATCTTTCTAATGCTCCCATGCACATGCGACCAATTATCTGACCTTTTGATTGAAAAATGTGTGTTTGTGCTTAGACACTCTGGCGATGTCAGGCACAGCGTTGATAAACAGTCCCGGGCCCCGGAGGATTATGGGAAGTGTTACACACACTCTCCCGGGCGTGCAGGGGGAAATGTCCCAGCGGGTGAGAGAGGAAGGAACTAAACAGAGCATCTGAGGCCTGCGTGTAGACGAACAAATACGAAGCTATAATTTACGAGACTTCAGCCAAAGGCGTCTGCATGGATGCCTGTGGAAATGGTGACACACTCTGTGGCCCTTCCCCTCTATCATTGTCGAGGGACAGAGCTGAAATATTCGGTTTGTTCGCTTCGTTATAGCTGACCCAGTTCTGGAAGCATTTTCAACACCAGCTGAACCCACAACTAAACCCTCAATACTAACAAATGTGATCGCAATTAGGCTGTATCCCTGCATGTTCAGCATGTGCTACGTCTGCTCGTTTCTGTGTCCTTTTGGATTATGCCCATAGATCTTGACAGGTCTCGATAGACTGAGTTGTCATGACCATGTGTGAGGTTCTCAATGAGGATCCTTCATATAAGATTTGATTTAGGGTTATATTGCCCTAGCAAAACTATAGCGCAGTATGTCATCTATCTATTAATAGCGAGTGGCAAGTGGTACCACCAGTATTTTGTGTGTGTTCCATCCAACTCTTTCTCTCACCCCCTCTGTCTCTCACCCTCGCTCTCCCTCTCTCCCTCTCTCTCTCTCGCCCTCTCTGCCTCTCTGGCATGGCTGAGCCCACAGGTCACGCATAGCCTGCAGACTGAGTGAACATCAACGTAGTCCCTGGCTTGCTGTTAAGAGCACACACCACATACACACAGCGAGCAGAGGTGGAGGAGGAGAGAGAGAGAGAGAGAGAGAGAGAGAGGAGGGGTGACATCACCTCCAGAGATCCACTTATGAGCCAGAGAACTGGCATTGCCCCACACTTGCTTCTCCCTCCCTCTCTTACTTTGCTCAACTGCAACTGTAATGACATGGATCTGGCTCCACAGCAGGGGATTTTCTGGACCAGTGTGTTTGTTCTCCCCCTTAGTCTCTGTCCTGCTGATACTGTGGCCATGGCAGCCTACTCAAACACATGCGATCAACAGATCGCAGACTTATCTACTGAAGTTACTCAAGGACAAATAACGAAAAGCAAGATTCACACTTTTTTTTGTCTCCGTCAGCGCTGATCAAACTATCAGCTGTCTTTGTGGAAGCAGAAGTTATTTTGTGATGAATTTGTTCCCCTTTGAAAAGCTTGACGGCTATGTTAAAGGATACGACCTTGATGTAATTCCACAGGTCTTGAACACACTTCTTGCTGACACAGGGCTTTTATAATAGACAGTTGGCCTGAGCCTGCACTCTTTTCTGTGCTCTGGCATACTGGTTGAAAAACAACTAATCAGAACTGGTTACCCTGCAGCCTCAAACACAGCGCTGACCTACTTTCACACAGAGATGTGGCTGTGGATCACATTTATGTCCATATGAGGGAATGTGCTCATGCCAGAAGGTCACATTTCGTGAAGCCCGAAGGCTGTTTCAGATACACATGTTGCACTTCATCAGACCTTCATATCCAAAGACTTCTCTGGAGCATTCAGGAGCCGCAAGGTGCACCCACTGGGGGGTCAAAACATCCAGCCGAGCCTGACCCCCCCACCCCTCCGCACCACCCCTCCACCCCCATCCCTCCACCCTTTCCGAGAAGTCAACCTACACATTGAAACCCCCCCCAGCGTCCAAACGCGGTAGCCATGGTGGATGTATGTGTGGAAGTGTGACTCTGGATTGACCCTTGACCTCCATCCCCCCCCCCACACACACACACACACACACGCACACACTCCCGTATCTGTGCATCCTCTGTGTGCCGGGGTGGGCACTGTTCGCCGCCGTCTCCCTGCGTCAGGGCCTCGCTCGCCCCCTCTGCGTTACGTAACACCCCAGAGCCCTGGTGATTTACTGTACAGGTGTTGTGGGGCTCTGTAGGTAGCGCTGAAACCATAAAACATCTTCAGTGACATGTTCGCTGAGGAGCTGAGGGTTGTCAGCGAAAAGACACGTTGGGGTCAAGCTCTTGGCTCCCTGACACACTGCTTCCCAGTTTGGCATGTTGCAGATGGTTTTCGGGCCTCTCTTTCATACACATGATAGGTGTTCAGTGATGAATACGGCATGTGTGTGGGAGTTGCGGGAGTGTGTGTGTGTTTGTGTGGGAGTTGTGGGAGCGCTTGTGTGTGTGTGGCTCTCAGGAGAGGTCCGTGTAGGATTGTTAAAAAGAGATGAGAGAGCCCTGAGGCCAGTCTCCACTTCTGTTTTCTTCTCTCTGTATAACCATAAATCCCAGCAAAACGCCTTCAAAGTCTTTGGACTGTGATTGTGCGTCAGAGTATCTGAAGTTCAGCGTTGCCGGAGGAGTCAATATTGAGGAAGAAAGTTAAGAAGTTATGTCAGGGAAAGATGTCAGGAATTTTTTTAGTGGAAGCCTCTCCGACGTTTGTGCTTGAAGAATCACTATATCAGCCTCTCACCGAAACACACATCACGTTATTGAATGTGGTCAGGTGACGGAGGGCGGTCAATGTGTGTGTACCATTTGACAGTAGCAGCTGTACTCTGAACATGCATGCTGTGTGATGTACACGTGTAATGTTGCTGTGAAAAGCCACTTTGTCTCAAAGATAATTGCACTGCCAGTTGCCCAGGCAACTGAAGTCCTTGGTTTCGTGTCCTCCAAAAGTTTGAAGTGTAAAGATGGCTTCACCTTGTGTCATATTGATTGCACATGATGATGACATCATCCATATTGATCAAAGAACTAAGCATCAAGTTTCTGGAAGTAAAGGGTGAGGAAAGTGTCGTTTTTAATGGAATCGTTTTAAGGTATTTTAGTATCATCTACTTCAGAGATAATGCATCGACTGGATAAAGAGAGAGAGAATGGACAAAAGGCAGGAGGAAGGAGAGAGAGAAGTGAGACCGATTGGAAGCGACAGAAAGACAGAGCCCATTAAACATGCGCTGGAGCACTGCAGGGGGATTTCATCTCTTACCTGCTCTGAACGTCCACTTCCCACAGACGAGTACACGTGTTTTTTACTACGCCGTAAACTCCCCGCTATTGGAACAGATTTTGTCATTTAAATAAGGCTGTTTTACAACCCTCCCCACACCCGATTATTTTTGCTTCTCTCTGACTTAATTCTGTTGTTTTTGTAGATACTCTCCGTTTTGTGAAGTTATTCCCCATGGGAGAAACGGAGCATTTCTTTCATACTATCACCTCTGATTGCTCTGTCCTCTGGCCAACCATGCCATGTAGAATTATGTCTGCTCATTGCAGAGGGCCACAGACACAATGTCTGTTTGTGATTATAGATTGAGTCGGAGGGTAACTCTGATCATGTGAAAACGGCAGACTCTGTGTCAGGCTAATTCAGATGAACAGAGGTGCCCTCTGGATGACTAAAACACAAAGCTGGAGCCTGTGCAGGATTCGTCTCTCCCTGAGCGTCTCAGGTGATGTGCATCTCATGTTAATGGGCCTCAGGTCCATGCAAGAGGGGAATATGGAATGATCTGCTAGTTAGCCTCCCAGTGAACGTGTCTGTTTGGGTTGTGGATACTTCAGACATGTCTTGTGATCTTTCTCTGATCTTGTCAGACTTACTTTTGCGCCTCACTTGTTTCATGGGATGGACTGTGCTCTTTCATACTCACCACCCACCCGGTCACTCTTGTCTCTCACAACTAGATCCAGAGTAATAAAATAATACATCTTGATGGGAAATATGATTATCTCTAGGGCTTTTAGCGGAAAGAATCTGTGGGGATTTCCCTGGAGACGGACTAATGTCAAACTAAAATAGACTCCGTGAAGGTCCCAGAAAGGAAAATATGTTTTTCATTCTCATTCATATTCTTTACCATTTTATAGACCCCTTTAAAGGTTCTTATTTTTCCACGACTCTCCAAGAGATAATTTGACAAAGATATTTTACTTTATTGAAAACTGAAACGTTGACATTCCTTTAAGAACAGACTGTGCAAACCATTTGCATATTCTCAAAACAGAAATTGCCCCAATGGTCTTCCTGGAAACGGGTCTCAAACTGATGAATGGTCATTATTCATGGTTTGTCCCATCCACAAGTCTTTAGAGTGTACCCCTCCACACAAGTGTCACCCTCGCCAGATGGATGGAGCTATACAGTGGATAGGTTCAGTCATCCTCTGACATGTACCACATGTTTAGGTATGTCGACAGACCTGTGAGAGAGACTGCTTGGCCGTGTTGTTTAGCACATGGTCAGGTATCCCAGGAGCTTCAGGGTCCGTTTCCTGGGTGTGATGGTTCACTGGCTTGTCAGTCGAAGCCAACATACCCTCTCTTGACTCGATGTAACAGTGTACAGCATCCGAGTTGAATGTGAGACATGTTTAACATCAACAGTGATTAGTCCTTTCCTCACAGCCACTGGGTAAATATTGAAAACACAAATAGCTGTTTGACAAAAATGACAGTGTTTGTCTTTTTTCATGTTTGGAACAGGGCAACAGGGTGACTGTAACTATCATACTGTACGGATGGCAGAAGTGATTTACGATGTGTTGTGGGTCAAGGCTGGTTGGGTTGAGTTAGAGTGTCACTTCCCAAGACTTGGGCTTCAGTCTGTCAGCTCTTTAAGCTGGATGGCTGCTTTTAAAAGAGGCCCTCATATCACAACAAAGCACAGTGCTGCCGCCTACAAACATGCAGCTGTGCTCCTGTCTATCTTCTCTTATCATTCAGTTAACATTTCTGCTACCCAACAATCAGATTTGGATTTCATTCCTACTGCGTACTGTTGGTAGATGATGTACTGTACAGCAATTGTACTGCAGCAGCTCGAAACATGAATCTACATCAGTGTTCTCTCAGCTCGTTGCTGCTGCCGTTGGATGGTTGTTCCAGTGAACCTTCCCTGGGCAGAGTCAAAGTGACTCTGGTCTTACAGGAGAAGCCGTGTCCTAGATTACGCCTGTCAGGACTGAACAACACATAAAGTCTTACTACTGGTTCCAAATGTGTGGCCGCAGCTCCGATGGTTCAAGTCCAATCTGAAGTGTTGCCAATCACACCCAGAACTGTGCTCCTCTGGTGCGCTTTCCCAAGGGTGTAGGGTTAGATTACACAACTTTTTCAGAGGGAGTTTGTAAGCCTCCAGAGAACGTGTGTGGTTTTCCTGTTTTGACGTCTGTTTTCATGCCAAGCCATGGAAACGTGAGGCGGTGGGTGTGGGGGTCTGCTTGTTGCTGGGATGTGAGGGTGGTTTTATGTCAGTGCTCCAGTGACTCAGTGCACTGGGTGACTACGTGAGCTGAGCCGCGCTGAGAGGGTCTCTCAGTCTGTACGCACAACATGCTGATTGACTAATACTACTTTGGCCGATAACTCTGTTTTCAAATGGACTAACTTTCCCACATTGAGATGATCGACACCTGGAACCGATGATACTGAAGTCTGTAAACACATGGAGGAAGAGAACATAACAATAACTTCGCACCATGTAGCAGGTCCACTTCCCAGAGATTTCCAATTCTCTTTTTCCGATTTGGTTTTGAACAAAACATGACATCTGCTCAGCGTGGTTGTATTTGCTTGTGAGCTTCCCTTGAATGCCTGTCTGCCTATCACATCTGTGTTGCTATGATGACAATGCCCCAAGGTAGCAACATTTGTTCAACTGGATCTTTAAGTTGAGATTCTAACCAATCTGTTGAGTGACAAGAGTGGAACAGGAATGGAGCGTCTTAAAAGGAGAACGTGCCAGAACAAAATGTCACGATGTGCGCTGGAGTGAGAGACATCAAAGATCAGAAGAAGAGTTTACACAATGACACGATTTTGAACAATCGAACAGAGGTCGTCAGGGCAACGTGTGATGTCAAGCAATAAACAAGGTCTAACAAGATTATAAGATCTTCTGTAAGATCATTCTGTACCATCTACGTACTCTATTCTCATTGACTCAATGTATTTTTAGTGACTCATTACGCTGATGGTATCCAGATGCCGACAGACATTTTGTGGCCAATTGATGGCTCTTGTTTGAGTGAGCTTCACTACCTGGTGCTAAGTGAAACAGGATTTACCAGGATGCTGACATCATGAGGCACAACTGAGGTGAGGGTAAATGGATATGGCCGACTGCCAGAACAAACAGATTCTTTTGGCTCGTCAGTCCGGCCAAAGTCTTCTCTCTCCCGTCAAATAAACGATCAATCTGAGGACAAGATCACCCTGGTCCTCCCCCTTCAACGCCTTGTCTCTCGTAACAGCTTCGGAACGACAAGTCTCACATTTTTGACGTAGAAATCCTGCAACAATGGTGCATTGAGTTCCTCGTTCGCTGACAGTCTCTGGGCTTTACTTTTACTGGCTTAATGAGAGGTGTGGATAATAGCTACAATAAGACCTGCATTACAATACCTCATGGACCGAACAAGCATTACATTTAATGGCTTAATTGTGTTACTTCATTGTATACACTCCGCCATACAGAACAGGTGTTTGCAATAAAATGGTTCTCTCTGCCTCCCCCCTGTGGTTTATGAGTTGGGTCAGTCCTGCTGAGCATTGATACCCAGTTCATTAGAGATCAGTTTTGAGACAGGCCCTTTGTGATGTATGCCAGGTGACTCTTGGCACATGCATTTTCTAACAACATGTCTAAGTGTTTGTCATGCCCAAGCCGTAGTACTGTCTCAGGGAAGAAAGAAACAACAGAAGCAGATGAAAGCTGATCTTCTTCGATGGATTCTCACCCCGCATGGTGCTGCTGTAACACTGACGTGTTTCCTCACCCTCTGACGCCACGGTTTGAGCGTGACGTTAAACTGGCAACTGTCATCGGCCAGAATTTCCCGCGTTTCCCCCCAAATGACGGTCATATTTTGGCTCCGTGTGTTTGCCAAACGTGGCCTTAGTCTGGACACACACTGAGAATGTGACACAAAGCGGTTTGACTCACAATGCTGACTCTCTGTAAATGTGACAGTGATATGAGACACAGAATACTTTGAACCTTGCGTTCTGCTGTTATGTCACCCTCCCAGCCCTAAGATGATCGGAGGCTGGATGAATCTTCTGCCTCCATGTCTAAACACACACACATTCATACAGTGTAACAGACGGCAACATTGCACAGGGGATTTTGCAACATGAATATGATTCATTTGTAATTCAAATCAGGAATTGTTTTCTGAACACACGTCAAACAAATATTAAAGAAGGAATACAATTGGTGTTTAGATAAAGATCAAAGCCAGTTCTTGCACAATGTTTTGCTTCCGAACACCTATTTCTCATTTGTTGTTTTGAAAAGCAAGTTTAAATCCAGCTATGTCGCACGTGAAGTGCTAGTGCATTGATTTATTATAGCCTATGTTTCTAGTAACTGGAGAACAGGATGGTCCGATCCCCTTAGATGAGAAAGCAGTTCAGACAGAATGTTTGGTTCCAGATTTCACCCATCCAAAATTGAAATCTCTTTTAATGGGACACGTGCGAACAAAGATGTTTTCATTCCATGCTCTTCTCCAAGTAGATCTGTTCCAAATGTTATCTTCCACAGCCAATGATTTTCTGCTGTCTACACAAGTATGTGCTCATTTTGAACAAGTGTTCTTTGAGTTCAGGATGTTTTAAAGAGGCTCAGGACCAAGTCTGCAAAACTGCTGAAACTTGGTGGATCACAATAAACAGTTCAGCTGCCTTCTTGCTTAACAACATCTAACCCAGTGTCCCTTGGTTACAATAATATCCTGCCAGTTTTTTTTTAACAACACAAGATGGATCTCATCACAGTCTTTAGCCTTTATTAGGCACTGTTATACTTGTTTAATGGTTAGTGTACACCACAAGAAGTTATGCTCTTCCTCCAGCTCTCCATTAAGCCATTAGACTGAAAGGAAAAATGAAGTGTAGAAACTGCTCAAGAGGAGACTTTATAAGACTGGCATGAGTTGTGTGGTTTAGTTCCCTCGTAAACAGATAAAAACAAATATACCTTTTACGGGCAGCCCTTTAATATGCAGTGCTGAGAACCAGTCTTGTACAGTTAGCACTTGCAAGACGTAAACTGAGGACAGTGTTGATACCAATTTGTACAAATGACCACCGCGTGCTTCTCACAAAGTTTTTCAAATAATGTTAATGAATGTATTTATATGCAGCTCAGGAAATAAAGGAACTTGTATCATCTCGTCACTGAGTCTGTCTGATGGGTTATGGACCAAAAGTGTCTCCCACGTAGAGTACAAGCAGACATTTGTTTTCTTGAGCTGCTTGTCAGACCGAAAGGGACCGAAGGGGAAAATGTACTGTACACATACTAGACATCCGTCTACATCAAGAACCACCTGCTTGTTTCTCGAACCTCTGGTCCCATGATAACATACAATAGCTCATACCATCACTGTTCGAGTTTATGAAGTGATTCTAGCTGTATGGAAAATTCTTCTCTGGTGTATTGTGCGCCGCTCATGCGTGTAGCAAAGCATGACAGGTCACACACGTACACACCTTCACGTGTGGGTGCTGGGTGCTGGGAAGTGGCCTCTACCGTGATGAGGGGGTCAGTGAGAGGGTGAGAAAGACTTGTGGTTTTCCTGTCATAAGTAAGCTCTCCCCACAGAGCTCCGTCAACACCTGAGGATGTGTCCTCACTTCGCGCCCGGGGCCGTGGCTGTGGCTGGGACTGCGGCCGGCCCGTCGCCCCCACAGGATGTGCATGGGAAAGGGATCTGGGTCAGGGCACGCCGCCGAAGGCAGGCCTGTGGGTTTTCCATTGCTCAAGTTATTTCTGTCAGTGGATCAACTGTGGCTAAACAGGCATGTTTCTGTACTCATTTACCACACTGCTGCTTTTGAGGGAGTTGAACCTGCATATGTCACGTGCTGGTGTGCTTGCTGCTCTGTTAGCAGGGTGCTGGGGCACACCCAGGTGCACTTGTACAGGGCCACACAGCCCGCCTGCTGGCTCTTGTTTCTCTCTGGCACTTACGCTAATTGATCAATTAGTGTCTGTGATTGGTCACAGGTTTCTCACACCAGTCAACTGGTCTCTGTTCAAAAGGTAGGGATGGAAATGTGCACATGCAACAGCCTTGAAGGCATGAGGTTTGGCTTTGAGTTGCCAGTGTTTTAATGAGTCACAGGAGCCAAACGACAGGAAGGAGCTGGACACACTTCCCATGTGTGTTGGTTGACTGTACGTTGTAATGTGAAGATGAAAGGTAAATTAGTTACCTGTTTGTAGTGCTAATGAGGATAAATCAATGTATGCCTGTGGTTCAAAGTCGAAACTCAGGAGCCTCAAGGTGCTGGGAATGAAGTGGTTAAACTGTACTTGGAGACCGTTGAGTACAGATCTTTTCAAGCAAGACTTTACTGCAGCTTCTTCAGTCCCACAGTGTTGCAGGGAGACAGTGGTGGTTCTTAACTATTTTAATTAATATGTAATCTCTGTCTTTTCCCCCCTAGTAACTCTGTAAATGTTTTTCTTTTGGACACACTTGCACGCAGCAGTACAACTATACCGCATTTAGAAAGTACACCAGAAAAACAAGAATCAAAAGTGTTGTATTTTGGTGGTCAGATGAGTAACTGTCTACATTTACCACAGTGCAACATAAGGGCATCTCTGCTTCTAGGCACAGTGAAACAATTATATCTCAACAGTTCAACAACATCTCATTTGCAAGAATATATACTACAGTGCAGCTGAAATGACTTTGCAGGTGTTACAGAAGTGATGTAGTTCTAAGTGTTACTTTTCCCTCATTATGGTCTAAACAGCCTGTCAATCAATCAATGAATCAATCAACCGTACCCTGTGTACAACCCCAGCTGACTTAGCCCTCTGTTCAAACAAAGCTTATGAGCAATGGCGAGATACTGTGTGCTTGTAAATGTTTCCCTTCAGCCCGATGACAGTAAGTGTGGAAAAGAATCTGAGGAATGACCGGAGCCCAGTCGGCCCCACGAACGGAGTGAAGTTCAGCGGCGGAGCTCAGACACTCCTGCCTGATCTCCTCTTGACCCTCGCAGGAACATTCCACTGGACAGGCTTGGTCACCTGCAGTCCATCACCAGAGGGCTTTCCTGCCACTGGCCGTAAAACCCCACCTGGACCTGTGTGGGTTCGGCCCTTCTCCGCTGAAGGTAACACAGGGGTCGTGGGGTCAAGCTATAACAGAGCATGCTCCATGGTTGAATCAGATAACATAGGATTGAGTATGAGGCCCTTCAGGGTGAACCTCCCTATTCCATCAGCAAGGAACCCTGTCCCCTCGTCTTGTGCTTTACTGTATGACTCCCTCTTAAAAGGCTTCAGCTGAAATAATAGCTGTGGCTGATTCATTTGTCCGACCAGAGTCATTTTCACTGCACGGAACGTTGAGGTAACGTTATGCATACACACACACACTCCGGTTCATTTCGTAGTTCGTAGAATACTCCATCAAAGCTTAAGCTTACAGACGTAACAGTTGTGATTAAGAGCACATGAAACCACAGGAATAAAAACATGACAGAAATCATCAAAGTGCGAGCGAATGTAGCCACGACAAAGAGCAGGCGCCAGACATACGTGTGGTGATCGAGTGCGATGATAGCGTTGATGTCTGATGTACACATGGAACATTTTTAAAAACATGTTTTGGTTCGAAAGTCATCTTCGGACAAGTTTCATTCTTGAGGGCAGCACAAAAATTCATATTTATAATTCCTTTTTCCGGAAAAAATGTTGCAAAACAAAATACATCGAAAGGCACTGGTTTCAATTTGTTAGGAGTCAAAGGTTCGCTGGTCGTCCACTGGCTTGTTTGTATCTGTCGGGTTTTGGAGAAACCCCCCAGGTGAGCATTAAACCAGCCCCACACTGTCCCCCCCCCCCCCCACACACACACACACACACACACACACTGTCCCCCCACACTCTCTTGCTACAGGTATTTACCTCCTTGACACAGGTGTAACATCTTGCGTGAGACAGTCCTCACAAGACTCCTGCGGGTCACAGACAGAGGTGATGCTGTCTGGTGTGGAGGCCTGGCAATCCAGAGCCCAGTTAGTTAAGCCGGTCTGCTGGACGTCAGACACATGCTAAATGGGAACACTCTCCTGACATTAACAATTGAATAATGAACCATTTGGAGGATTGTGGGTGGAAAAATAGTTGATTTTTGTTTCTCCTGTGGTTCAACTTTGTTTCACCTGCTCACTCCAAAATAAGCACACTTTCCTCGAGAGAAAACATCTTTTCAATTCTTTAGAATTGTGGCATATCTGGGGCGAGTATGAACATTACCATTTGGAGCTACACACCAAGGCCAACTTTCCCTATTTCCATGAGTCCATTTGTCTCCCTTGTCATATGTTGCTGGACTGCTCAGTGTGAAAATAAGAGTTAATCACCTTGGCACGTACAGAAGAGGGCTGTAGTGGTCCAGTTGATGCATCTCAGGGGGAGCTCATTCTATTGGGCAATGTCAGTGGTGTCTGCCCTCCAGGGCAGGGACGGGCCGGGCTGCGCTGGGCTGCGCTGGGTTGGGCTGGGGGAGTACTCTCTCAGGTACACAGTTTGGTGTTATTTACTGGTCTCCATAGACACCTGGCTGTTTGTAATTCCATTCAGTGAGTGACATCTCAAAAACTGAGGCAGTGAAAAACAGAAAAACAAGAACACCTGTTTTCTCCTGCGGTTTCTAGGAGGTGGTTAATTAGGGAATTGGTAGTCCATCAATATTCGGAGTGGAATTTCAGGGAGGTGTTTGGACGACAGGCGAAGTAGCAGGCAACCAGGACTGAAGAAGAGGAATGAGAGTTTCTCTCTCTGTTGTTTTTGTCTGTCTTAGTGTTTTACGCTCTCCCTCTGTGGCTCTCTCTCTTCCTCCTCCATTCTTCTCTGTGTTACTTCCTGTCTGCTGAGACCAAGGTTCTGGAGGTGTTGTCACGGTACCTGCGTCATGCCATGGAACCATACCAGATGTATACATTTCTGATTACCATGCTCACCGTGGTATGAAAAACAATCAGCATTTAACATGTATCTGTTCATCTAGTTTGGACTTTTATTAGATAACTGAGAACGAAAGCTTAGCTAAAAACAGGCTCCTGTTCTCACAATCTCTTACAATCCATGAGCTTTTGGATGAAGTTATCTCTCGCTTCACTACTCATCTTTGAGTTTTGGCGAAAAGGTTAATCGAGTTAAATCTGGAGTGACCAAGAGGGATTGTAATCTTTCAAGAGGCCAGCTTGCAGTCGGGCTGTGACTGCAGTGTTTACAACCTCTGCAGTACATGGAGACACACAGATGACTCCTCCATCACTTCAAGATAAGACTAAACAGAGCGGTGACGCAGGGGCTTGTTGCTGTCTGTGGTTTGGGGCTGTGTGCTCCTTATTGAGCCCTGGCTGACTGAGGGCCTCTTCCCGTATTTGGAGTGCAATAGAAGCCATGTGGAGATCCCCCTCACTCATGCTGACTTAATGAACACACATAAAACACAAGGGATGGATATGGTCATCATGCACACAGCTCTCCCGCAGGGCAAGCCTGTAAATGAGCTCTCGTAGAAAACACAGTATGGCCACAACACATTTTTCAAACCCCAAATCAATTTCCAATGGTCGATCTCAAATGTTTTCTCCATCTGCAAAATTAAGTCTGGAAATCATAGTCTGTGCTTCACTTTAGCAGAGACTATTGAATTAAAAATGTTGGTCTTTGAGGTATGTTGTGGTACAGTAGAATCGTGGTTAGTTTTTGCTACATATTTATTATCTTCATACTGATGATGCCACAAAATGAGACAGCTGAGACTCATCTCACTAGTCAAACCGCTTAATTAGGTTGACACGCATAACTGGAGGCCTCTTTTGAGATCTGGATTTGTTCCAGGGAGCGAGTATTTACATGGGCTGCCTGGCCCAATCTTTCTGCTTTTGTTCTGATGGTGTAGACAATGAAAAACAAACGCAGCCTGGGTTGAGCTCACAGGCGCCGGGGCTTGGCTAGGCTGAGGCTTATAAAACTGGCAGCTCTTTATTCCTTAAGTTTTAATTACAGCCATACTTCTGACTACAAGAGAGGCACAATGCATGTGCACCATGCTGCACCAAGCCTGAGAGCTGATGGGATATATCTTCTTGCACATTTGGATTATTGTCATTTAAAAACAACAATTTGACACTTTAAAAAGCAGAAGTTTTCATAATGTGGGTTATTATATGAGGGTAATATGGTATGGCAAAATGTATTAGAGTTCAGTATACTTCAATTATACGTTACAGTTTACTTATGAAGTATGAATGATTACAAATACATATTTCAACCATTCTAAGAGGCTGATTACTGTAACACGGTTGTCAAAAACCACGCTGAAATCTGGATGGCAGTTTCTGTTGGTATGAAACCAGTAATTTAGGTGAAGAACTCGAGCCATTCTGCCATTCTGTGCTGCCTCTCTTCAATTACAAGGCAGCATCAACTTACCTCAGCTCAACTTTCAGTTTAGTTTTCAGTTACAGTTTTCCTCCGAGAAAATCATATTGATGTTTCGAAGCACTTAAAACATTAAGTACAGAGTTGTTCGAGCACATCCACTGTACGTACTGGCTCTCATCTCTTCGTTTTTACTGCCTGTAGTTGCTGAGTTACGACGTGTAATCCTCAATGCCAGTGGTGTGCCCAGGACATGAGAGATTCATGAGCTCTCTCGCTGCCGTGGCTACACTGTAATTCCACATGAATTAGAAACTTGTTATGCAATATATGCATATAGCGCTCCAGTGCAGGAGCCAAGGTAAAGACTGGTTTTAGATCGCTGCACTACTAATTTTAACGCAGAAACAACAACAATGGCAAATCATGTCATCCTCAGGTTATTGATGACTTTCTCTGCCAGGTGACGTCACCAATCCCAAATTGCAGTTGGTTTTAGTTGTAAAACCTTCATCGCTGACCACTGGCCCTTTGGATCGCTTACTGCCCCATGTGGAGCAGAACTGTGTGTTGGAGTGCCCAGATCCTAAACCAGTCTCAACATCAGTAGATCCAGCTCTAACTCACAGGGGCCATTGCCAGAATGTCCTCCAAATCCCCCATGGGTTCACTTTGTTGGTGGGCCCTTTTAAAGTGGTCTCTGGGGTTTAAGAAATGAGAGGTATTGCGTAATACTGTTGTGGGTAAAGCTCAACTGGAATAACTTGGGGAAAGTCCATGTCTCGAAGACGTTCGTGCATTTTACCATTTTGTTTTCACTTTTTCGTCACCTCTGGTCTCGTTTTGAAGGATCTAATGAATGATATGTGCCTTGTTATATCGGATTATGGTCTTTTACATGGAGACTTGCTTTTATTGGTCAAAGAGACATGTTGTTGAGGCCTTAAGCCTTTTGGCAGCACACCTCATACAATAGAGAGCTGAAGTAAGCGCTGCCAGGTTCCACAGAGAAAACGTTCAGCTTTTTCCGAAGTTGTTTGTCCGACATAAAAATGCCACTGGTGTGAATGTTTGTATACCTTGACGTCTGTGGACTTCATCAAGGGTGAGGAACCGCTGTCATCTCGATCCAAGCAATTATACAGAGTACCGTGCTGCGTAGCTGCTGTTTGTATTTATGATATGCGAGATGCGAGTCTTGTCCTCCCAAACGTACAAATGTCTCCCATGGCAGGAAGAGGTAGGAGGTCTGCATTGCTGTGAGACACATCCATCTTAATAATTCTCATATGCTTTGAATCACACAGGGTTACCACACATAACTAGTTAGTCTACCATTCCTCCATGGGGATAAGATAGAGTTGGCCGGGGCACCGCACACAGCTAAGGGACGTTCTCCCTCGTCAGAACAACAACAAAAAAGTCCCACTTCACCTTTAGCACACCCCCACACGCGTCACACGCCCTGCTGACATCCTACAGGACAAACACTTGTGCATTGAAATATTGTTATTGTTATTATCTTTCTTTTCTGGAGGAGTGTCGTAGTGGAACATTCCGATGGTTCTCTGTGGCGCAGCATGTCATCCTGTCCTCAGTCGTATCAGGCCTGGCTAATATAGTGCAGCTGAGATTAGACTGGAGCAGACTGCAAAGAATCCACGCTTAATCTGGAGATGTCAGAGACATGACTGTTTTCATGATAACCGTGCATATTTCTTGACTAAAATACTGCCTCCAAGGTTAAAAAGGAGGTTGTTACCGTTATGAATGAAAGAATGTTTGTTTTTTTTCATTTCAGGATGCTGGAGTCTTAACGCCCAATACTGCACTCGTTCTAACAGAGTCCATAGTCATCACCAGTCTGCGTGCCCGTCTCCCATAATAACCTGGGAACACCGTACGGCATATATTCTTGGCAGACCTTTCTCTGTGAAAACAGGACTCCTATTGTAAATATCACTGGAAATACAATGAGGTTGATTTTATGTTGATATAAAACTGAAATTTGAGAATCTTACAAATACAGACTGACAGACCCAATCCAATCCAGTCCTTGTATCTTAGCCAAGCTTATCCACGTACAGTATCAACTGGCCTCTCCTGAGTATGTAGTGAACTAGCAATACCTTAGGAGATGTAGTGCACTTCCTTTCCAGAGGGCTGGACAGATATTTCTACAGTGAAAGATTAGTCTGTAAAACAAAGGAGATAACTGAATGCAGGGGATGTCGATTTAGAGAAGCTCTCCTGTTTGGAATTCCTTGTTTTAATGCTTTAGTCTAAAGACAAGAGCAATGTTTGTTTCTCATGCTTATCACGTTCCAACTCGTCTGCTCCAGTGAGGTTCACTGATGTTTCTGGGGACCATCCCCAGACCGCAGCTGCTTGTCCATTCTGAGGAAAGAGCCCTGCGTCTTTTCATGCGTCATGTCTTTCTGTCCGACCCGCCTGCCCTTCCTTGATTACAACCCCCTCCCTTGGAAGCATGGCTGTCTGTTATCAAACTGGAGAGCTCTCACATTCCTGCTTCTCTCGTTTACGGAGAGGGAACTGAGTCAGCAAAGTGCCTCTTTGTGGGAGAATTAATGATACAAGTGAGGTTGTGTGTTACTCAAACATTACTGGAGCCAGATATAAAACTGACCACAGACTCCACATGAGGCTCCGTTGCAGGAGGTCAGAGATTTTTGTGCTGAACAATGTGTAGTGTGTGTAACATCTTGCTGATATTAAATGCCTCAGCCTTAATTGCTTTGTTGAAGCTATGTCTCACCGGTGATTCCTCATGGTGTGCAAGGGATTGTACAGGTGTGTGTGTGTGTGGGGGGGGGGGGATTGCCTTCAAAGATTCACGGCTTTACAATCAACATGATGAAAGATTACAAAGCAAAATGATTAGGAACAGAATAGCACAAGATGTGGTATATCAAAATATTTCAAAGCACATTTCAAAGGCTGTCTGAACAGAGTCGGATAAAGCCTTTGTCCAGTACTTTCCAGGATATACATGCTGATTAAAATGATAATGAACAACACACTTTTGTCTGCCATAGGTTTTTCCTCGTGTTTTTGCTTCCAATGTTGCAGATTGAAGATTAATGACAATAGTCATGCTAAACACAGTTGTAGACAACTAATTGCCTTTGATTAAACGAATTCTAGTTCTGGGAATGCACAGCCTTAGGTAGTTAACCAACAGTGCTGTATGTAACAGACACGGAAAGATCACGGATGACTTGGGATTGAAGAATGTTTTAGAATAATCCCAGGTGACTAATTAAATCAATGTAGACCTCGAGTACATAAAACAGCACATTGGCAAGGTACTCAGTGGATGGTCGTAAGCAAACACAACTCAACTACTGAACGCATAGGTTCTCATATAGGGTCTGACATTTTGACAGACATGGTAATAGCCAAGTGGTCCAATCACTGCCCCCTATATTAACCTTGGGGAAAAATAGCTATTAGCTCCACCTTAACGACCAGCCATGCTAATTATGGGTCACTGCACCCGACTGTGCCTCGATCCGTTGCGGAGAACTTTCAGGCGAGAGTAGGAAATGGTCAAAGGTCAAGGCAACAGAATGGCTCATTAGGATCTCTGGGAAAACACTGGTAATTTGCTCTTCTGTTCAGTCAGGAAATGAAAATGAATACCTCTGGTGTGGGGATACACAGCAGAGACTCTCGGAGGGCTGGAGTTGAACAATGTTGGTCTGGCCAGACCTGAAACTGCTCCAATTAGACCCCACTGAGCTGGTCTTGGTGAGCATAAAGGCTTTCACGAAACACTTGTGTGACATGGAGAAGCAGCTGATAGCTCATGCGTGGCACGACAGCTGAAACAACATGCTCATGTCATCGGGAGAGAGAACCTGGCCACTCAGGTTGGGCCCTGTCGTAATGCTTTTATGGGTGCTTTCCCTCTCCTCAAATCAACTGCAGCTGTGTCAATGAAAGGCACGGGCAGGTCGAAAGGACATTTGATCAAGCAAGTGGATAACCTGTTCCTAGATGTAATACAGAACATGTTCGACCCCTCAAAATACAACTGGGCGTACAGATCTCTATCCATCCACCCACACCACCCAACCCACCCTCCCACCCGCCCATCCAACCATCCACCCGCCTGCCCACCCACCCATTCAGCCATCCACCCACCCATACATCCATCCACCCACCCACCTAACTGGCCCATCCACCCGCCCATCCACCCGCCCGCCCTTCAATCCATCCTTCCACCCACCCACCCACCCATTCATCCACCCATTCATCCACCTAACGACCCACCCATCCATTCTTCCACCTAACCACCCGCCCACCCACCCATTCGTCCACCCAACCACCCACCCACAAACCCACCCATCTATCCATCCATTCATGATGACGCGTCTGCTGGGATGTCTTCAAGGGAAGCAACATGACGTCCACCCCCTGGACAGAGCACGTCTGTGCCCTGCGATAACCCCAGTCAGACTCACAGTGGACATTCAACCTCAGGGAAGCAGAGTTTTACAAGACAGCACCATGGTGTGACCAAGGAGGAGAGCAGTCTACTATTTAAGGTAAAGAACCACACAGACCCCAGTAACACTAACCCCATCACTGCCGCCAACGGGCCTCCAAAAAACCTCCCTTGACTGCATCACCAGTCAGACTGTCTTTAATTTGATAGCTTTGATCAGCCCCTAAAAACCTAGGAGGAGGTTGTGAGACAAACCAGATGGCTCTCCCTCCAAGGCTCTTTCACACAGTTGCAAGTCTCTGGCATGCGGTGCAGCGCAGCACATGGGGTGAGGCTAATGTAGCTCAGTGAGGCTGCCAAGAAGAGCATTAGACACCCACCCACCCCTCAGAAACATGGAATGACCAGAGCCCCTGTCAGCCCGTGAGAGGTGGGTGCCTCGAAGCGCCAGCCATGCACGTCTGCCGAATCAGAACAGCATGTTCAGGAGTCCTGGACACATGCTGGGAATGCCTCAGGACTTGTGTGCAGGGGTTCATGTTCATTCTGTGGGTTGTTTCACAACAAGTTCCAGCACTAACTGCTGTGTATATCGTCAATACCCTCAAACGCTTTAGCAACGACAACTATACTTGAATAACTCAGCCATGGCAATTATATACTTAGCATAGTTTCAGTCGATACTTTAATGAATATTTAATGTAGAATCCAAAATGTTTATACTCCATGTCAGCCATCTTTGTCATGACAACCCCCGTGAATAGAAGATACTCCATGATCACAACACGTAGTTTTAGTTTATCTGTCATTAATTGAAAGTGTCTAAACATCAAGGCTCTCTTGTTTGCTATGGTACGATTCACAGATCTGTGTGTCATCTGTGTTCAGCAAGGCCCTTCCTGTTATAATCCTGTTATGGATTCACCTTTTCCCCTCAGAGGAAGGTCAGGACCATGGATCCATAACACGTCACTGTGTATTAGAACTGTTTCATGTCATGGTTACCGTTATGCAGAAATGTGCAAAGCACCCAAACGTTTGTGTTTTGGATCGACTCTGGAACCCGAAAGCTGGCCGACCGGAGGAAAGGAACGTTCCTTGCCATGTGTGAGCAGTTGTTCCTGACTGCAAAAAAAAAAGGCAATCTGGTTATGATTGAGATGATGACATCATCGGCGAGCGGGACCAAGTTTGCATGAGGATATGGTGAAAGGCCATCTATGTGCAAAAGAAAAGCCTTGTGGGTGAGTGACAGGGCAGTGAAATATGAACTGTATGTGCTCTGAGTAACGCTGGGGGGGCCACATGTTTGCACGTATGACACTCATGATAGAGGGAGGAAGGAAGGGGGGAGGGGGGATGGGAGGGTGAAGGGAGGAAGGGAGGGGGGAGGGAGGGAGGGAGGGGAGGGGCTGATCAGTAAATTTTATTTGTGGTGCAACAGTGAGCTTCCTGCACACAGTTCCCACCTATGACATATACTGATTGGCTGTGTGAGTCATTACAGTATCTTATGACCGATTATGTTTCTTTTTGCTTTCCAGCCCAAATGATATTTCAGTGGGATTGCATTTTATTTACCGTATAAATTATTCAAAATCCTTACTCCACTTTCCATTTGCTTTTCATTATTTTGATTAACGTTTTTTTTCTCTATACAGGATGCTAAAGACCCGGGAATAATCATGATCAGAATAATGACATGCGAGCAGGGGTTCGAGCCAACTCTGATTTAAAGTGTTGCATAACAGTGTATTTTGAACGCAGCCTCACCGTGCACGAACCACCTGCAATATTTGAACGCACCGGGCGAGGAAACTCAACCTTGTAAATAAACTCATTGTAAATGAGCTTGTAAACTGTTGTTGGTCAGAGACTTGCAAAGCCACCCTGCTGACATAGTGGTTTCCATATGGTGTGAAAAGATGACTTCCTCCTCAAGATATACCCCCCCATACACACACTTTTTAAGTGCTATATTTCATGAGACCCAGACTAAGTGGATACTCCCTCCCCTCTTTCCACTCATGAAAGCTGAGAGGTATTTTTCTGCAACTACAATCCATGACAGCTATTGAATTTCCAAAGGAAAGGATTGTCTTTTTAAAGTGTAATGTCCTTGTAGCTGCGGAAGAGCAAAGCAGTTCCGTGTGTGGCACGTCCATGTTCCTTTGAAGAAGGTTCTGGATGGATAGACTGTGTGCCTGGCTGCCCCAGCATCCACATTTATGTCATCCCTCACTCTCCTCCATCCCTTTGTGAAACCCAATACCTTGTCAAACCCCTTTCATGCTTCAATCGCCCGGTTGTGTGAGAATTGTGATTTCTTGGGGGGAGGGGGTGGGGGGGGGGGGGGGGAGGGGGGGGGGGTCAGTGGAGGAAGGGATTACCTGTTCCCAGCTGGTCCCTAGAAAGTTTTTTTGCACCACATTACAGCACAAACCAAATGTTTAGATTAGCTCCACCTGCCAAAGAGACGATGGGGAATTCTTTGTAGAAGGCCATCCCACGCCATAGCATAGCTCTCTCGTCATCAGCAAGAAGAACGTTATTAATGACTGCAGGGCTTCGCTGCAGCAGTTCCGAGAAGGTGGTCTAAAACCACCAGACTGAAGAAGTTACACAAGAAGTCATGGTTGGCTGTCTGGCCTCACTGTAAGACCCCTTATTTATCGTCATAGAATGGACCGATCTTTAGAGGTTTCCTGAAAAAATGTCGACTGAAGGAAGCCTGTGGGACTGTTGGCTTCCAAAAGATAAGGCCAGAGTGTTTGTCAAAGTCACAGAATAATAGTGAAGCAACATGGCTCTCCAGTCCTCCCCTCCCTGCAGACACCCTCCCTTCCTGCTTCAATTCATCAGCATCTGACTGGGTAACATCAGCCCGTTACTGTCTTTAGTCATTCCGCAACTATGACGGCGGTTACCGAGAAACGCACTCCTCCGCTCTGCTTCCCCAACGGTAACCATGGTTATTGACACTGTCTACCTTTTCTAAATGGGCTGCGGGACTTTTAGCTATATATTGTATCTTGATCCTAAAGTTTGCTGTGCAGATCAAGTCATTCTGCATCCCATTCATATAAAAGGATTTAGTTTGCCTCCGACGAACGTTCCTTCCCTTGTGATGCTGACAAATCTCATGCAAAGTGAGTGGATGGCCTTCGCTCTGAATCTGGTTGATTCCTCTATCTCCTCTAAAGTAATCCATACCACAATACTTAATTAAATGTTGCCTGCTTGACTGAACACAGGCTGTGTTACAATCACCCATTTCATCCGTAGCTAGGAAGAAAGCATTTATTTCAGACTGTGTCAAGTAATTTTGTTCTTTGTGTGTGTGTGTGTGTTTGGGAGAACAATGCCCACTTTCTCCTCAGAGTGCTATCTACCCCTTCATCAAGCACAATAGCTTAGCTCAATGAAATGAGAGAGGGAAATTTGCTTCAGAGAGGGTTCATTTTTTGCCAGGCGACGCGTTTGATCTCTCGTGGAAGGTAGGAAGTGTTGTTTATGTTTAGTAATGTTCTGAATGGGAATCAGCCCGTGCATGGTGTGACAGTGTTTGGCTGAAGCAAACTATAGTACTAAAGTCCCTTCAACAAAGTTGCACAGACTTGCTTGGAGGCAGACAAGTCGAGAGCAGCGATTGAATCTTTCAACTTCCGCCAAACTCTTTGAAGGTTGCTTTCTTCCTGACACATTTTCTCTTCGCTGGTTGGAGAAGCACTAAAACCTTGGCTGAGAAATGTAACCTGGCTTCTCTCTCTGGTGATGGTTTGACAGGCAGGCAAGTATCTTGCTGTTGGCATCTAACTTGCTGCCTCTGTTTATGAGCCGGCCTCTCTTCAGCCCTGCCTCAGCCTCTCCAGGCTCCTCCAACCTTCCCTCAACCCTGCCTCTCCAGTCTACCCTAGCCTCCTAACAGTCAGTATCAGAGTATCAGAGTTGTGGTGGATGTAGGAAACTATAAAACATTTGGTAGCACTACAAGCCATGGGGAGATTTGATGCAGTCCTCTCCACGTCAAGCTACAATTGACTGTTGGTTATTTTATTGTTCCATAACAACCTGGATCCTGTCCCATAAGCCACCTCAGCATGAAGTATCAAGATCCCACAGCTGGGGAGCATCCAGACCGTTATTCATAAAACGACGAGCATCAACAGCCTCATATGACAATACATTACAGGCGTCTATCTGGATCTTATTAGTCATCTTGGAGAACAGATGACCTTTTGTGCTCAACAAAAAATAATTATTCAAATGGCTTTCACTGAGAGAGCTTTGCCTGTCATCAGTCTGACAGAGGAGCAGTTATTTGCTGATGGGGAGGAAAGCCCTGCAAAAGACCCCACTCCCCCACATAACGTACTAAGGAGATTGTCCTGTTCCCCAAGTTCTTTGTGTGTCTGTGCATATATATATATGTGTGTGTGCGGTCATGTGGGTGTCTGTGTGTTCGTGTGTATCTTTGTGCGTGCTCATCTGTGTGTTTCTGTGCGGGTGTGCGTGTCAGTGTGCGCGCGTGTCTGTATGTGTGTGTGCTTGTGTGCATGTGTGTGTTAGCGTCAGCATAACCCTCTGTGTGCATGTCTCTGCTGGAGGGTCTGTGGTTGTGAGCTATGCTATGGGCTTGGGGCTCTGGCTCCACCACACCCTTGCTGACTCCACACTGGAGACACCCACATGCAGGCCGGGCTCTGAGTCATGCTGGAGGGCCTGACAGCTGCCTCTGCGCTCCAGCAGTGGGATGAAGCAGCAGCCAAACCCAGCATGCACCAACACTTTGAAAACCCAGCGCAACTTTGGGAGAGAGGGGGAAGACAGGTCTGAGGAAAGACAGGTCTGTTTCATTCTCTCTCTCTCACCTCTCTCTCTCATCTCTCTCTCTCTCATATCTCTCTCTCTCAATGTCTCTCTCTCTCTCTCTCTCTATCTCACCTCTCTCTCTCTCATCTCTCTCTCTCTCATATCTCTCTCTCAATGTCTCTCTCTCTCACCTCTCTCTCTCTCATCTCTCTCTCTCATATCTCTCTCAATGTCTCTCTCTCTCTCTCACTGTCTCTCTCCCTCACTGTCTCTCTCTCTCTCTCTCATCTCTCTCTCTCATATCTCTCTCTCTCTCGCTCAATGTCTCTCTCTCTCTCTCTCTCTCTCTCTCTCTCTCTCTCTTTGAGTACTTGTTACATCAGTATTCTACCTGTTGGTTGCTAATTCAATTAAAATTTGTTTTGTATATGTATATTTGGGCTCTGGGTGGTACACTGTGTTTCAAATGATAACTGGATGGGGTTTGAAGTCCATCAACTCACTGAACTGTGTTTTGACTCAAGAAGAGTAATTTGGTGTAAGGTTCCTGCCATTTGTTTTATGGCCAGGGAGTGTTCTGTCTCCCATATTTCATGACCAGAATTGTCAGCCATTTTGAGTCTGAGGCATTTTGTAACATATTGCCTCTTTCACGTTTCCCTCTGTGACTTCGGCAGCAAAGTCGATACAAAAACTAAAAGCCACCTCTCATTTGTTTCCAGTGTCCACCTTTCAGAATCTTTACTCCCTCCTAATTTCATACCTTTCTTCACACAATTGTATGCCAAGACTTTCCGTTTTATAGGACACAGTATTTGTGGGAGTGCATCTCTACATATGGAACCAATCTGGTGGGGCCTAATGAGTTTAGCAGGTGGCTGGAGTGCGTGCTTACAATACAGAAAGGGAAAGAGACCACATATTAAAGCCAAGCTGAGGTTACTGTTGCCTGCATCTTCACTAAGGATTCTCCTTAATGTTGGGATCCCTCTCTACCACAGGTCTGAGGAGATATTCATCATCAACAACAGCTGTCTCTGACCAAACGCTTGCATCTATCTCTTCTTCATTCCTTTCATCGCCCCTAACAAAGATATTGAACGCCCTTCGTGGTTGAATGAAAATACTGCAAGCTGGCAGTTGATGTTTACACTTTCAAACTAGACAAAATAAACATTGCTGCTCGTGTACACAATGATATGCATTCATTTTACTATGACTTCCAGGAGTACCCCAGATAAATATTATCCTTACACGCTGAAAAAAACAAGAATCTGTATAGTGTTTTTCCGAAAGATACTGCTGTTCAGTACAAATGATCAATATTAAGATCATGTCTTAAACTTAACTGAGTTGGCTCAATAATGTCCTTACTTCTGCCATAAGATCTGTGTTTATAAGAAAGCTATGGCACAACGTAGGAGCCTTCAGCTGTTTAAAAACCATTGCAACATAAAATGGATGGCTTAGTCTTTAAAATGAGAGAGCGAAAGAGAGAGCGAAGGAGAGAGAGAGAGAAAGGGGGGTGAGGGGGACAGAATATTCTATGAATGAGTCACAGGCAGAAGAGTTGTGTGATCTGGACCCAGTCCTGTACAGCTCAGAGAGAGAGAGAGAGAGAGAGAGAGAGAGAGAGAGAGAGGGAGAGGGAGAGAGAGATAGAGAGAGAAGGAGAGAGGGAGAGGGAGAGAGAGAAGGAGAGAGGGAGAGGGAGAGGGAGAGAAAGAGAGAGAGAGAGAGAGAGAGAGAGAGAGAGAGAGAAAGAGAGATGAGAGAGGGAAAGGGAGAGAGAGAGAGAGAGAGAGAGAGAGAGAGAGACAGAGAGAGGGAGAGAGAGGGAGAGGGAGAGGGAGAGAGCAGAAGAAACCACAGGGATCACTAGGTCCTCCTGGACCCCAGCTGCTGGACAAAACACTCACACACACATGCACTTATACACACACACTTACTCCTTATCACTCATGTACACATCCCCATACACACACACACACACACACACACTTACACATCCATGCTCTGTCTCTATTTCTCTGTCTCTAACACACACACACACAAACATGTATGCACACATATATACATGCAGGCCACACAGAGACATGACGCATGCTGGACACACGGAAATGCATAGCAGCATAACACCATGTGCCTGCAAGCACACACGCACACGCAGCGTGCTCTGACGTTACCTGTGCCCTGTCTCACGTTGGATCTGCTAGTCAAACAAACAGGACAGGAGTTGCTGTGGAGCTGCCTTCCCTCTCCCTTGTCCTCAATCAGGGGTCAGTGTGTCCAGAGCCAGACCCAGTCTCAGTCCAGCGCATCCCAAATAAACTCTCGGTGCGGTCTTCCTGTCAGACAACAGCCCTGTGACGCCGTAGCTGCGCACACCCTGCAGCTTCCCGCAGCCAGCTTTCTCAGCGCATCCGAGATGTTTTCATTTTGAACATGAAGCCGTAGCACGTTCGCATTTCAAGCCGTCTGGCCCTGAGAGGGGAGTGCATCAGGCTTGTGGGATGTACAAGGCACAGACAAGGCTTTACTTAACGTCTTCACCAGAATGATTCAATTCACTCACTTGCGTTCAGCTGTGAGCTTATTCAAAGCTCTGCCATGCATTACCTCTTAGCCAATGAGATTTGATATGCCTGCTCTAAGCCTCCAATGGGCCCAGCAGCAGGAAGTGGTGAGATGGAATTGCGTAATAATACCGACTTGTTCTGTCAA
The DNA here is from genome assembly GCA_036571765.1 of Plecoglossus altivelis. Classification (NCBI taxonomy): domain Eukaryota; kingdom Metazoa; phylum Chordata; class Actinopteri; order Osmeriformes; family Plecoglossidae; genus Plecoglossus; species Plecoglossus altivelis. Next base: position 5,694,111 of record BROE01000019.1, read on the forward strand.
CCAAACAGCTCCAAATAAGAGCCATGTCCCTTTACAAAGTACTGTACATCACTTGTGTCATACATGCTGATCATCTGAAACTGTGGCCAAAAGAGCTTTGCTATGTATAAAATAGGGGAACCCCACAGATTGTTGTGCCGGAACATGGAAAGGTCTCGCTGTAATAAACCTCCGTTTGACCTCATTGTTCTTAGGCCTCATTTGCTCTATTGTGTGATTGAGGGTTACATCTGTGGCGTGCACCTTTTCAGTTAAAGGAAATAACGTTTCAGGCCTATGATCCAAAAATCAGATTGCATAGTTCGGGGAGGTCTTATGAAAACAAGGGCTGATATATTAAATCATAGTTGTGCTTCAGGGCTGGGAATAAATTCCCACACTCTTTATTTTGGGGTCATGAGAGTGAAATCCAAACTCCAATCAATTTTTGTGTATTTGCGTTGAAATCCCTTGTTAACTTATCTTAAAAACAGACACACGAGATGATGGAACATTCCTTACAAGCACTCAACCTCTCACCAAAACACACACATACAAAACACACACTCAAACCAAACACAGACACACACACACACATGCACTTACCTTTACATACACACACACCAGTCAGTGTGTCTAGATGTATGTGAATTAGGGCAAGGAAAAAGTATTAGGAAGGGATTAGAGGAGAAACAAAGACTTAATCATGAGTGGGCCAAATCAGAGGCACTTCTGTATTGGGAGGCTGATGCTAAAGACATCCATTTGTTGTTGTTTCCTGTGTTGACACATACTAACTAACATACTAACTTGACACATACTAACTCAAGGATGCCACCTCCCTTTTTGGCACACTGGGCCAGTCCCTCGATCACACCTGCATCACAGTGAAGGCAACAGAGCACTGCATGAGCCAGAACAGCCCGGAGCACCACTGACAGCCATAATGAAGACGTACACATCCGTAGGGGGATGAACCTGACTCCGCCCGCTGGAGTATGCTGGGAGCCAGCCAGGCGCTGCGAGGGCCTCGGTGCTGCTGGGGTGCTGACTGAAGGGCGGAGGGCGGGAGAGGGGGAGGGGGCAAAGGCTCGGTCGCCGGGGACAGCCAGACGTGTGAGCACTTGACCAGCTATTTGGACCAGCGTGTCACTGGAAACTCATGGCTGTATACGTTAAATCCTTATACAGTATGTTAGTCTAGGACAACTGATATGGATTAAAGATACTTTTATTGTGTTCAGGTGTTTATGTCATACAGAATAGTACCTCCATACTTTGAATGAACTCCTATTATGAAAAATTCTATGAATCATATGTTTTTTTTGTTTGGCTGCTGATCATGATTTCAATTATGTAGATGTGCTTGCACCCTGCGACTAGCTGGGCTCAGTCCAGGGTGTACCCCGTCTAAGGCTCAAAGTTACTGGGATAGGCGCCAGTCACCCGCGACCCCTAATGGGAACAAGCGCTAGAAAATGAATGAATGAATGAAAGATGTGCTTGCTGCAAAAGGTGTGTTGCAGATGTTTCTTTGGTCTGTTCCCCAGTGTGTCTCAGTTGTCATCCATATACATGCAGAGGCTGTCCCTGGAGGAGCAGGGAGGAGCAGGCAGGTGCAGCACTCGTAAACCTGGAGGGGAGGAGGCGGACCTGACCTGCACACATGGCCTATATGCTTTCTATTATCATTAGAGGATCTGGACTGTGTCCGGCGTTCATCGCCATGGCGGCAGCCCTGCTTCCCACCAACCACGTCAAGGATTGAGTTACGGCAGTGACGCATGTACCCGTGTCAGCCTGCAGTCATTTTCTGAGGAGAGGGAGATGATGAAAAAGCTGGAGGCAGGTGCTTTGTGTTTTCGTTGGACCTCCTCCCCCTCCTTCTCCCTCCTCCCTGCTCTCCCTGAGAGTAAATAACTGGAGGAAGTTCTCAATGTCAGAGTGATTTACGGATAAGGTGCGCAGGGTTTCAAGTGATGGGATTGCTACCATCTGTGACCAGGGGGGTAGAAAACGTGGAAGTAATGTCAACATTTTAATTTGACACAGGCTTTGTGAGTGACCTTTGTGTACCATAGCCCCAGAGCGAAAGACTTGTTTGGCCAGGGGGGATAAAAATATGAAATCATTGTTATTCATATAGAACGTGTGGGACATCAAGGGTGTGTAATCGTGACTTAAACATGGCTGTGCTATGTCGTGCTGTTGGTACCGCTGAACACACTGTCCTGCTGCCACACGGCCTGTCTGACAGAAAGGTCGTCCCCTGGGTCCACATTCAGACGTGCAGGAAAGCTGTACGAATGTAAGGTGAGCAGGGCCTGACCCATGGGAACTGGCCTTAGACAGATGTGGTCAGAGGGCGGTCATGGGTGACAGAGTTGCCACGTTGGTGAGGTCTGACGTAAAGTGGTCGTGATTTGTCATGGCTAAGTTTGACGAGGTGAGAGTAACAAAGTCCACGCATCCCAAGCCCTGAGTTCTGAAGTGAGGTCAGAACGTGGGGACAGAAATCATTGTGAACAGATTCCCTCAGTACCTGACTTCATGTCTCTGGTGCGATCAGTGTGTTCTTTTTCTGATCAGTTCATTATGTCTCTGCGACACACAGAATGTTCTGTTCAGAAGTCGTCAATTGAACGATTTACCAATGACCTTCAATTTTTTAGTGCTGGAATTGACAAACAGATGTTTTTTTAATCAAATTATTAAACTCAATGATTTATCTTTTTTGGCAAACTAAGCTCCCTGTTCCATTGCCGGGATGAGCAAGTTTCCAGGATCAGACAACAGCAACATGCAGAGATACTCAAGCGCCATCGTAATAAAAGTTCACTTTAAGAATTTTTATTTAGCAGGCTAGACCAGTCCTCTGTTACCTTTGTTGTGTTTTCGACATTAACCTGATATTCTCATCTCATTTTCATTTCCTCAATAGATTTCCTGTGTTCAGGAATAAAACTTGCAAATCCTGCTTGTTTCCTCTCTCTCTCAGTGACATAGAGCACCTTCCTGTCTTCGTGTCTTAGTACTGAGGTCAGCCTTGGCACACTTCTAGACCAGCAGCCAAAAACTCCTAGAGAGCGAAGGAGAGAATTTCAGATCGTACACCCAAACGCACGTAGAGAACTGGACATTCCGTAAAAAATGGAGGTGAAATATATATTTTCAATGCTTTTCATGACAAAACGTGAAAAATGTCATCACTGTTAAGACCACCCCAGTGCGCACCCACCTCTAAGCTATGAATCAACAAGATGATCTATTTGGGCCAGTGAAGCCAGACATCTGTGGCTGAGATACACTGACTGAGGAGAATTTCAGAGGAGAACATGGTGGCATCAGTCCTGTGTGTTCTGGACAGCGTTCTGTTAAGGCCCGCTATGATGTACTGAACTTAAGTTGAGCATCCGCACAGCAGTAGGCATTGTACGCACCATGTAGGCCCATTGCTCTGTGACATCAAATTAAAATATATATCCCCCACTAGACACAACGAAGTGAACCGTGAAACCGCTCACTGTCATGACACATGTTTTTGCGCCGTGCCATTTGAGCTGGAAGGCTACATCCAGTCTATGCTAAATATTTCAATTAAAGGAGAACAGAGGTAATAAAACTGAAACCAGCCATAACCACCAAATTATATGTCGGACGCCTGTCGACAACTTTTATGTATTCAATGACTTTCAACATCCTCCATCCAAGTGTCTTCAGCAGACCTCATGTTCAAGGAAATCTGGTGCATTGAGTTGAAAACTAATAAGAGTTGTTGCAGTTAATATCTTCAAAGGTTTCCACATACATGTGCTGGTGCCCTGTTTTCTTATGAACAGCCATATTAATTGACTGTTCCAAGCTTGGCCACGAACAAAGGAAAAATGTGAAACACATTTGGTATTTTGAATTCTTCCCATGTTATTCTTACTTGACCAGGAAAGGGAACACAACAAAAGTTACTTCCTGGATCACCAGGATCTGTTGCCCAATTAACTCTGCTGATGAGTCATTGTGGGACTTGGAAGTGAGCTCTGATTGGCTACCTCAGGTTCCCAAGTGACTCACACTTTCTCCTAATAGGTTGGCTCCAGGACGACCACCCAGGTGATTTTTTTCCTATTTTTCGTTGGACAGGCTGACCTTCCCAGTCCTCAGTAGGAACCTTGACAACAACGCCAGATTCCGAAAGGCCTATAGCAGCAGTCTGTCTAATGCTTAGTGGTTTAATGATGACAACCTCAGCAGTTCTTCTTCTTCTATTTACTGTACAGTATGTCTGAAGCACTGTCCTCCTCATGGTTTCTCTATACCTCTCTATCAGTCTTGATCATCCATCACAGTTAGAGCACAGCATGCACAGGAGACTACAAGCAGAGGAGAAAGGAGGACAAAGTAGAAGGAGGGGGAGGAGGGTGATGAGGAGGAGGAAGAGGAAGAGAAATGGATGAAGGGAGTTAAGGAGGATCATGTGGAGCCAGCAGCCCACTCTCCCTCAGGAGCCTCCTCTGCCTCAACAGCCTCAACAGCCTCCTCTGCCTCAACAGCCTCCTCTGCCTCAACAGCCTCCTCTGCCTCAACAGCCTCCTCTGCCTCAACAGGCTGTTTGGATTAGCGTCCCTCCTCAAGTCCGTTTGGAGAGCCCGATCACCCGCATCAATGTTGATGCGGAAACCCCGTACATTTTCACCATGGCAACCCAAATTTACTGTAACACTGGAAAGTCCTTGATTACACTTCCCCGTTTCCCTCGTTTCTGCTCTGGGGCGGGGAGTGGGGTGGACTCTCTGCTGTTTCCATGGACAGCTTTGCCCTCCATAATGGTTCTGCTCATGGCAGAGAATGAGTTCAAGAGGGGGAACCCAAAAGGAGCTGGTCATGTGTCCTGCCAAACAAAGAACAATGGTACTTAGTATTCTCAGTCCACACAAAGTGTGCACAATGCATTCTTTGTAAATTCTTTTAAAAAGGTTACTGTATGAAGAAAATAATAGCTCAAACAGTCTTAAAATCTGTCCTAGCTGCAGCTCTGAGCCAATTTTTTATGCAAATCATGTCTTTAGCCATTCTATACATGGATGGTTAACAAGGCTTTCCGTCTTGAAACACAATATACAAAGTCATGCAGAGACATGCCCCATGAACCACATGGAAGTGATTTCATTTAAGTTTGATATTGTATGAAATCAGACTCTGACCACAATTCCTTTTTAGAGGTTTGACCATGTCTTGTAAGCTCTCTCCAGGTGCTTTTCATGTCATGCTTTCGGGGTCAAATTGTGGCTATTTCCGTTCATCAAGCTGAAACATGAACTTGCATCCTGGACCTCATATTTGGAATGTTTTTTGAAACATGCCATTGAAATGTAAGAAGACAGAACCACGTAGCTGGCAACAGCTGCAGGCCTGGCAGAAAACGAAATCTCAGCTCAAAAAACGAGATTAATAGACAATATTTTTGTGACGTTTACAGTCAACAGAGACACTGGCAGAGTTGCTGCAATTTTGTTATCTGGAATGCAAAGACTCTGAAACGTTCAGCCCATATCTAGTTCCTGAAAAGCTCCAAACCTAGTGTGAGGAGGTTGACAGGAAGCTCACTTCCATGACCATGATTACATCTTCAACATCAAGCATAATAGCTCTACAAAACAACCAAAGAGTTGAGAAACAATTACTTAGGAAGTTTCAAACTTTTATGGAGGTTAAATGGTGGGAATGGTGAAATTCTGAAATCCGAACCATACGAGAACTATAGTGCGTCCATCCCTGAATGACCAAGCCATCTGTTCAAATGGGAACTTAGTCTGAAACATGTCTGCTGATGCAAGTTAAGATGGGATCAAAAGTTCTTGTTTCCTATTATCAGAAAGACTGCACATTGTACCTCTTCCTACCACCACCCAAATGCAATAACACTGTGACATACTGTGTTACCGTGGTAATGACCTATCAGCTCACACAGCTCATATTTCGCCTGGCTTTTATCTGATTGGCAGAACTCTCATTGGCTTTAGTTGGATTTCTCCATGATGAATTGATTATTTACTCAGAAAATACAGATAAGCAGACAGCAGTTTGATGAATGTATCAGTGTTCCCGTTTATAACTGAACATCGGGAACCCTAGAGGGAGTGTTCATGGACATCATCGTCTCCGCTGCGCCGTCTCTGCCTGGTCCAGAGAGACCAGGCCTGCCTTCCCTGCTGTCCCTGGTCCCTGTTTCCTAGAAGAAGAAGAAGAGGGGGGAAAAACATGAAAAGAAACCCAAGATCTGGAGATAAACCAGAACATGTGTCCTCGCGATAGCATCAGCATCCAAAGGGGGCCGCTCCAGTTTGAACTGCACACTCGGAGCGTCTGCTCACCTTTGAGGCTTTGGGGTTAGAGGATCCTAAGTGCATCCGCACAATCCCAGACTGATTCATCATGAGCCTGCATCTCTGGCTGCCTGTTCTCTAAAGAGCCAGGCCCAGTGCAACTCACCAACTCATCTGTGATTACCGAGGATGAATTGTGTACATGCTGTGTAGCCAGTGAGCTGTTTGGTTGTTAATTACTTCAAAACTATGCCTGACTGGATGTTGGTGCACTTTGATTTAAAGTCTTTTTGCTTTTCATGTTGTCCTCCCCCAATGGACTTGAGTAACCTGCAATGATATAGACCAGACCCCTGTCACTGAGGTATGTTGTCCAGATAGTTCTGTGGAAAAAAAGAACATTGTCAAGGGATATGCTAAGGTAAGATACCAAGATAAAATGAGACACTGGCTAATATACATATTGTAGCAGATTTGACCCAAGCAAGCTATGAAGGAGTACTAGTTACTTTCAAATATTTGTGAAGTGGTCTTAGTTTGCACTGCTATGATCTACCTTGCGAGAAACATCAAGATTCTAGCATGAGTTGATTAGTTATCTTAAAATCAAACAGGATTTGAATTGGGTTTCTCCATTTGGACTGAACATGATCAAAAATACCAATCATATAATGATGATAATTGAAGTCAAGTGGTAATCAAAGGTTACAATCAAGAATGTATATTTAATAGGCCACTTGATTGACTGCATATGTCGATGATTAATCATTAGTCTTGGATCACTTTTTACTAATGGCTTCTGAATTCTGAGCGTGCTTTCCAACAATCATTTTTTATCGATGAGTTCCTAAACTACAGACTGTATCAGCAGTCTTAGAGTTCGTAGCCATGTTTTTGCCAGAAAACGTGCTCCACTCGTAGAACTTCATTGTTACATGATGTCACCACTGACTTGAGCACCATGTCCAACACATAGGCAGCACCCAGTGTCTTCACATACAGTACAGAAAAGCGAGGTTGATTCAAAACATCCATCTGAGATCTCTACAGACTTCTTTAGTCTTCTCCATAGACATATATGAGCAGACATGGAGGCAGTAAGACTGTAATAAAGAGGGTTGGAGTAGTGTGTTTGCAGTTTCAGTTGGCTCCACAGTTCGTATTCCACGGCGGAGGTTCAAATTTCAAACCTATGTTGTTGGCCACTTGTCAGTTGGACTTGGGTCATGTAACGACTCAATAGCAAAGTTCCAGCCACATGTGGGAGTGACTGACAAATGAACGTGCTGCGGAGTTATGTTTTGGCATTAAAAGGTTGGGATAATGGCTGGGACTCATGAACACGCTGAACACCAGAGATTAGAGACCTCCATTAGTGTGACGTCACTCTCCCAAAACAAGGAAAGCTAGCCTAGTTGGGGAATATGCCTCTGAAACAACATCACAATGGTTCAAATCAAAATTTGGCAATTCTTGCAACGTTCGACTCCAACTTGCTTGTTTCAGCTTTGTTTTGGCTCTTGTCTTCTCCATGGTACCAAAGAATGAGCTTTCCTCCTATTTTAGTGGTGATTGGTAATGAACTTGTTTGTTGACGTTTTTCAACTCCAATCAGGTGTGTAGGATAATTAACCCAGTACAGATTTTCTCTGCTATGAGCTGCTCTTGCCTTTTAATGCCCAAGAACAGACTAGATGTGTGTCAGCAACTCATTGGTGTTTACAGTACAGGCAACACACACATTCCTAATGTTAGATTGAATTTTCTGTAAAAAGTCAGCTTCTCAAGCAAGACTTTTGCAAGCAAGTTTCCCCCCAAGACAAAATATCATAACTTCGTATTTAGAAATTCATGAACAAGCACAGACAGTTTACACATTTCTGCACTGTTTTAACTTAGCTATTCCAACCATATGTTTATGTTTTTTGTTGCAGACAGAAGTCTCTTAAGATCTCCAAAATGTAAGGACAAAAAGGCCCCATCGACTCCGGCCAGAGTAACTCTGTAAAGGGTGAGGTGATGAAAAACCTCAAAAGCATGTAAACATTACACCCCTTTATGATAACATTGACCTCTACATTTATACTGCATAAACCTGTGTTTGTTTTCACTACCACTTGTCTCTCAGGCAGTGGTAAATGAGCTCTGAAGCCGCTCTTGCCAAATAAGCTCAGTCATCTGTAATGACTAACGTAAAAAAAACGAAAAAGGGCAAATTCCCCCATCAGCGGCACCTGCTCTTGGTCACAGAGGTGGGACTCCGCCAAGGTCCCCAGGACCAGGCAGGGGGGGGGCGGGTCATATTTGGTCAGCGTCCATCTTAAGGTGCTGACTCAGACAGTCCACGCCCTTAAGAATAAATGCCCAAAATCCTAATCTGTTCAGAACAGATATTTGAGAATACAAACCGTTGTGATGATTTCAGAAGACTTTTTAAAGTTGTTTTCGATGTTACTTTAGACTAACAGCCTCTCTGAGACTGGAGTCTATCTGCGTCCTAACCTCTCTGTCTGAGAGACTCTGAATGACGCAGGAGAGAGGGAAACGTTTCACCTTCATGTGTTTGGTTTGCACAGACAATGGTTCTCAGATTCGGAGAAAGGTCTTTGAAACCGAAAAGTAAGACGGTTGTTTCTTTTGTTTGGATTTAATTTTCAACAGTCTGTTTTTCTAATCAGGTCTTTTAAAAGCAGGCCGGTGACTCACTGTTGTTTTTTAATAAGGGACGGTAAAAAGGGCTTGTCTTTAATAGACAGGCAAAATTGACTCACAAAGATGTAATAATTGCTGATCCTTCATTGGTGGGCCTCTTCTACATCCAGATATACTTGATCAAATCACAGTCTTGTACTCAGGGACATGTCAGGGTTTTGGGGGGTGCTTTGAATGTTGTACTCGTACATAAAACCAACTTTACTCGACTGTATTAAACCTTGAATGCCAAGAAGCTGTATCCATGGATAGCTGGTTCCTCCAAACCAAACATACCTCAACATTCGAAAACAAGAAAAATTGAATGTCTTATTAGCTCACTATATGACCTAGAATTGGCAAGCGAAGACAGAGTGAATGTGTTGAAGCCTGCCAGTCTCTTTGGCCAGACATGAGAGCCCTGAAAAAACCTTTGCTTGGTATCCCCTCAAATGATTAATGACATAACTTATTGAGCTTTGCTGTTTATAATTTTAAATCTTAGTTCAAAGAGAGGATTTCCTTGTGGTCTGTCCATGCTGATATTTAGAAACCAGTTGTGAAATGAAAGATTCTCTGGCCATGCTTGAAATATGCATCTTCTAATTTCTCCAATTTGCTCGTCGTTACTTTTACTTAGGAACAGTTTATTTTAGCTCTGTGTTTTTCTGGATGGTTTCTCATCCTGAACTTGGCATCTTTGGATGATCTTGTGGGTCATTACCAAGTCTGGAAACTCTGATAAACCGAGCTGTGTTTACTGAAACGGTATGATAATTGCTGAACTCAGAGGATGTTCACTGTCACACCATGTGGCCTGGCGGTTTGCCTGCGGTTGTGGTTTTGGTGTAGAGAGTGGTTGCCCTCGAGTTCATCCTCACACGCACGTCAACACATCGAGCCCTGGTGGCATGTCCATCCCACACTGAGCACCAGAGCACACATCATCATTTCTGCAGACGGAGACAATCACATTGTGTGAGTGGATGACAATTTGCCGTCAAATCATTTGTGTTTTCTTGGCCACTGACTCCTGGGTAACACATACAGCGCCACGCAACGAGCTCAACAGTTCTGCATACAGTAGGATGGCGACAGAGGAGGAGCGGTAACAGGCTTAGCAGCCTGCATCCAGGGCGCATTAGCTGCAGTTGCTGCTGCTGATGTTGATAGTGGAAAGAGTCGTGCACCCTTGGCATGGTCGTGCGGAACGTCGCCATAGCGGTGCTCACACTGTCGTTAAACTTTGAATGCAGTCTCTGGCATGACATAACCAGTATTATAGGTAGTTATAGAAACCTGTAAGGTAAACCATGACCAACATCACTCTCGATGCTGTTTCGACATTTACAATAGGCATTGGTAAAAAAAACGCTTGATAACATATTCAAGTCCTTGTCAATAAGATACTAAGATTTTATTTGAGGGAGAAGCATGTGTTGTATTTTCAGCACGTATCTGCTTAGTTGAATTCTCAACCAAGAAAGCTAACACAAAAACACATACACAAAACGCAAAACGGAGCTGGTTTCAATTCAGTGTTACACGCTCTATATGACCTGAGTGGCTGTGTTTTACCGTGGGATTATGGGTGATGTATTTTCCAGGGCTTTTTGAGGGCGTTTGCTTACATCAGGTTTAGATCAGGCTGATTCTGGCCTTGATTAAACCCCTGTTCTTGGAAATGTGGTCTCACCATACCCTTCAATAGTTCAGAGAAGAAGCGTTATTCGTTAGTTTTTTCATCGTAAATTAGAGACCACTTATTAACTCCTATAATACGAACTCTCAAGTGCTCATTGAGAGCTTAGGCTATGGTTTGGGGTGAGCAATTTTTTAAGAATGCTATGTTGTTAGTAATAATCTTGCTAGTAAGGGAAAGATGGTTGGTATTGTGTCCAACACATCACTAGAGCAAACAGAATCTCCCTAACTTTCTGGCCATGGACTGGTAATGGGCCTTCACTCCTGCTAGTCTCTCCAGCTCCGGGGATTCATATATCTATATATATTTATATATATACACATGTAACCGTATGACTTCATCCTCTCACGTCTCCCTTCAAGATGTTTTGCCTGTTGAGTAATGAAGTCAGTCTCTGAGGACAGGCTGGGCCAGGTTGACATGGCGGAGTCCCAACACACTCCAAACTACAGGCTGCAGCAATGCTGCTCATTCTAATGCTCACGATACAACACACACACTCACCACTCTGAGCATGTTGGGTTGTGCGTGGGCACCGAAGTTAGACTTATCTCTCTTAAGATAGATGGACTTCACCTGGAAAACTACCGAGCTACAGAGCAGAGGCTTGCGCAAGGTCACCTTCACCTGAAGAACCACGCGCTGTAGCAGAGTTTTCCAGCTCCCGCCCTTTCCTCCACATCTGGTAAGTAAAGGGTATGGATGGAGAAAGTGAATTGCAGCATGTAACGGAAGGCCAACTGTTTGCATGCTCTGGTCATCTTCCATCATTATGCATACTGGATAGTGGATTCATTGAAACACACACGTGTGGTGAGCAAGTCAAGCTCAACCTAGCTGCAAATAAACACCGGACCACCCCAAAACCTGTAGGACAGAGAGGAACAAGACCACCCTCAATCTTGAGATTCGTGTGCGTCAAAAAGAAATAACGTCATCTCTGGCTTCTCTGCTTCATGTGTATGATTGACTCACCAACCTCTGATAATTTAGACCGAATTTGCGTGCGCGTTTGCTTTCATCTTGTCAGATCATAGTAGGAAGAATAAATGTCTGATCTGTGAAACATGCCCCCCTTGCAAGGAGCTGTCGGTACTCTCTCTCATAAAGACACATGTGGTTCTACTCAATCTTTCTCTTCATACCGAGACCTTAAGAAACTCTTGATTAAAGCAAATAAATATGGAATTCCCCTGATTTGAGTTGGATGCCAATGCATTGCAGTTGGCATGCCTATGGATATTGAACTTCTATTAAACATAAAATGACACTGACATCTTACCCACAAACAGGCCCATGGATCTGGATGTGGTTTCCCAGTTTAAAAACATGGTGCATCGCTTGCGTAAACAAAAGCTTCCTGTCTGTCCCCCTCATCTATGCTGGTGAAATCTTATGTCTTTCTCCAGTCATGCCTACTGTAAAACAATCAATCTACTGAGGTCTCTTCTAGCAATGGTGTTAACACACACGCAGAAACGGGCACACACTGGCACACACTGGCCCTAGCTTGGCTCAAACAAAGCCCGTTTATCCCTGGAGGAGTAGTCCTGCCCCATCCCACGGCCCAGGCACTCGGCCTCTTTCTTCTCTGAGCACCCTCCCGGGGGTGTCCCGGGACACGGGGGGGTCCCTGGAGGGTGATGCCAACCCCTGCCCTCGTTCCCCCTCTAGGCCCCTGACTGCCACTCCAGCGCTCTGAGGCAGCATCCTGCAGCGTTAGCAGCGAGGAAGCTTTGTGGGGACGGACACAGCGTTGTCTTTGTCCTGCTCAGCTGCCCACCCTGCCTTTAAATCTGACCGGAGAACGGATGAGGTAATCTCTGAATCTGAATACAGTCAATAGACAGTAAGCAAACACTAGTTAAGATAAAAACCATGCTGCTCCAGGAAGACAGATATCCCTTTGATTCAGTCCAAGATGATTCACGCTGTTAGGTTTCCTCCAACATCATTCACCTTTGCAAATGGCATGTGAGGAAACCATGAACGGGGTTTGGTTTATTTCAATGGCTGGAGAAGAACTGTTATTGGAGGACACATTTCCCATAGTTCCCTGGGCTCTGTTCACAGTGTTCCCACAAGCCCAGAGGTGGGGAGAGGGAGCTGGTGATGTAGTTCCTCAGTATTTCCCACGCCTGGCCCAGCAGTGTCTGGTAGAAATAATGAGCTGGGCTTCCAGAGCTCAGACAGACGCAAGGACTTGATAATGATCCCCTCCTTAATTGGTTGTAAAACAGCAGAGATGTATGCTTGGCATATTGATGTTGACTGGAGCACAGGAAACCAAAGAAGGCATTAGTCTTAGACAAGGTCAGACTTTAAGTAAGAAATAAACCATGTAATTCCTGTCATACGGACAGACACAAACCTGTACACACCGCATATCCATGATGATTAGAGTTATTTTCCATCAGGTCCAGTGTTTAAATCCCATGCCGTTCTGTTTCTATGAAACACCGAGGGTAATCAATCATGAAACTGACATACTTTAACTTGTACCTCAGTCTCTGATGTGTCTGAAAATGATGCCGTGGCATTAGGTCATTGTTGCAGTATTACTGTTATGGATACAATAAACATCATACAATAGGCAGTTTGACAGCTTCCAAATCTGTGAGAACAGAACAAAGGAACAGCTTTTTTCTCCATCTACATTGTACAGTGTAGATGTAGCCAGGGAGGTTTTTAGGAGAGTTACCCCTTTGCAGGTGTGATCTAATATTCTTTCTTTTTTACATGCACTTGTAGTTTGCATTGCAAACCACTGATAGCTAAATGTTTGTATGACGAACAGTAGGGGCAGTTTGCGATCTCTGCTTCTGTTTTGACAGTGGTCGTCTGGTTCGCCTGAATCAATACAATGGCTTGTAGCCACAAGAATTTCCTGACAGACGGATACTGATATACGACGCAGCACTGCACTGACCAGTCCAGAACAGGCCCAAACAAGTCACAACCACACCTGTAGAATGTACGTTTTGTTTGCTGAAACTCCAATAGAAACCTCTAGCCAGTCCCAGGTAGGCCAGTAGAAGCTTGACTGGAAGCTAGGAAATTCCTCTGGTTTACATTTTCATGACGTAGCAACTGCTTTGAGGTTACACTTCATAACAGTTTCAAATTTAACGCGAGTGAAACTTGGTATGGGCAAGTTGAGCTTTACAGGGTCAAATGGAGAACTTTTTTTTTTTACATGGAAGTTATTGTAGCCTTCATGTCAAGTGTTGCTTTTTCTGTGGGAGGTCTGTGGAGGTCCGAATGGAGACAGTTTTATCCTCTCTTGTGCTCTCAAGCTTCCCTGCTCCTTTTTGATGGGGTCAAGGTCACAGGAAATACTAGATCAGGTGAGAAAGCCATATTTATTACATTTGGACCAATGCCAGTCGCCTGTGTTAATATAGATCTCTCATAATTACTTTTCTTATATTACTTTATCAACATACAGTAGGTGCCTGACATTAGAGTTTCCCATGACCTTGATTTGAGTGTTTGTGTTAAAATGTCCAGATACAATAAACAACACGGCCTCCTAGATTCTGGGTCAAACTTTATCCTCAAGTCTTCACCTTAATTCCAAGGGCAGGTTATGAGAAGGAGAGAATTGATTGGAAGCTGGCCCGAGCTATCTCTCAAACACTCTTGCCTTGTGTTGATGCTGTTTGACAGGGCAAGGAGATCCCACCAGGTTGTGAAATGGAGTGCGTTCAAGAATAACGTGCAGCCTGAACACTCTCTGAACCTGGAGCAGGACTGAACCCTTGTGGGCGGTGTCACTTGGAAGGCCCGCTGTGGAGGAGTGCTAAGCTTGTGTGCTGTATGTGTTGTATGTGTGTAGCTGAGCTTTTCTCCAGCCAGCTGTGAATCTGTCACCAAAGTTGTAAGCAGACCGATGGGGGCCCAGGCAGCCGAGTTAACAGACCTCCTGGGAGACGAGCAGGGCCTCGGGCCTTGTGTGCAGCCTCTGGTTTGGTTTCAACCACGCATCCTCGGCACCATGTGAAGCTTACGCACAAAGCCCTTCTTTCAGAGTGATTATCTTAAAAGCTGTCTCTGGACCACAGTTTCTCTGATTCAGAGATAACCACAAAAACAACCCTGTGATGATTGTACAGAAAGGAGGGCGGAAGAACGTCTCATCTTCCTCTTCGCTCTAATTACGACCAGAGGTCCTCAGTTGTTGACCGTTTATTAGCAGTTGAACCGAGTCAGGATCAGAATTTTGCGTCGTCCCAAAAAGGGTGCCGTAATGAAGAGAACGCTGGATTTATGGGTCAGTTCGTTTAAACAGGAAACACGCTGACAGATCTGATGAGGTCGGATTTTCCCTCTCTTCCAAAGACTTCCCTCTCTTCCAAAGACTTCCCTCTCTTCCCATTCCATCCTGTCATCCTCTGGCAGCAGGCTCCATGGAAGAGTTTGGGAGCCAGGCCTCAGTGCCACAATGTGGAGGAACACCAGCTAAAGGAAACAAGAACCGCAAAATGAAATATGAGACAGAGGCCCAGATGAAGCACCATAATGTCAAATCTACACCTTCATCATTCCATTTTCATCCTCTCCTCCACGGACAAGACAGCAGATGCACTGTTAAAAAGAAGCTACAACTGACTTTTGGTCCTTGGAGGTCTGGCGGTCCAAAGGAACTGGATGACTTCAAATGTCCTCGTTGCCTGTAAGATCCCCTCTGCAAGCGAACAGGACGTAGATTCTTCAGACTGGAGAAAGAGCTCTGATGGAGCTGAGCCATCGGAATGTTTGAGTTTCATTGGCGAGCTGTGTGGCGGCGCTTTGAATCTCCGATGCCTCTCTATCATATAGGTCCTTGGAACGAGCTCCTCTGATAGTGTCAGCATGTTTTCTTTCTCACGTCTGCCGCGCAGACACTACCCGCAATATTTCTTGATGAAGAATTATTTTGCCTTTCAGAGAGCTGGCTCTGTTGTGAACTTTGGTCGTAGGGCCAAGAAAGAAAAGTATCTTCCAGTTTTCGTCCAGGTTTATTTCGATCTGCTTTATGTAGGTCAAGTGAATCAAGCTTTCGTACCAACGACATAACAATACCTTCAGCTTGATGTAATACCCTGGCCTGCAACAATACCTCCTGTGCTGGGTTCTGACCTTTTCCCTCAATGCCTATATATATACTTCAGTTACAAAGCTAAATTGCCATACATGGCTCTGCTCTGGAAGGCTCCAGATGTAACATTTTCCTGCTTGCAATTTGGTTTGCCTCTCTCTTCCTCACCCCCTCCCTCATCTTCCCTTGGTCTCTCTCTCTCTCTCACCCTGCTTTCCTTGCTCATTTGATAACAGTCCAGGCTTTCAATGTGCCCCACATTTCTAAAACAACCTCTGGAAAATGATATAAACACATGAGTAACAGACACAAGCTGAACACGAGAAAGGGACTTTTGCATGACGTAAACAGCACGTGTTTCTTCGTAATTTGTTGTAGGGCAACCCTGCAAGATGCGGCCTGTTATGACCGTTGAGGTTGCATAAGGACAAACGATACAATTAAGCCATCTCGAGATTTGTTTGTAAATGGTTTTATTTGGAATAAATATCTTTAAGTCAAGGACAATTCAAAAGGCCAGCATAGACACACAAAAAAACGAAAAAAGTATTTACATGACTTATTTGAGCACAGCCGAATGAATGTATACACAGTATACAGCACAGCCTATGCAGGACGTTAAAGTCTTTTGCCGTTCAAACTGCAAAAGATGACAAAGAAAAAATATTCCAAGTAATATAGGAACCATCTTTTAGATGGACAATGTGGTCCCTCTTAAGAACCAAAATAAGAAGTATATAATGGATTACAGGGTTTCATTAAGTGTGTACAAATAACGTTTCGCTTCAGGTTGTTAGGATATGAACATGGAGGTCCAGTATAACACACGTTCTGTACCGCCTCCAAGCCTTCATGCCAGGGCTTGTTTTCACCACTCGATCCTTTCAGCGATAATAACTTAGCTCTGACCACTGTGCCGGACAGGCGTGGATTTAGCAGCTGCACCACAGGCTCAGCAAATGGACAGGAGATACCATGACTTTGGTCATGTGACGAAGGCAAGGAGAGAGACAAACAGTCCCACTGAACAATAGGAGAGATGTAAACACGTCTGTCTGTGTGCGTGTGGGGGGGACAGGATGTGGGGAGGGCCAGGCACCAGACTAAGTCAACATGGCTGCTAACCAGTGAAGTGTGGGTTGTAGCCGAGCCTTCAGAATGCTGACATCACTGGCTCACGTATCAGCTGACAGGGTGCAGACCAGCGGTGGAGTGAGTGGGCAGATTTTCCTATCCTGCTTTCTACTCACACTGTGACTTTACCTGCTTCTTCAATAGCCACCAGTGCCAATTGAGCTGATAGTTTTAACAGTTTAACATCTAACGTGTTTTCATTACTCCACTATTAAGTCTGTATGGTTCTACAGGTAGTTTTTTTTTCCTAGGTTGCAAGGAGAGCTGATGGGACAGCCATGCCCACTACACCTCTCACTTTTGTCATTGCTAAAGAAGTGGTGAGCAGGTTTTTTTATTGAACAAGAGGAAAGAGTGAAGCATTAGAAGAAGAATGCCTCATATATGATACCGTAGTATCCAACTGCAGCAATTACTGAACCAAGGTCATACACAGACAGGTCCAACATAACTCACCTGAATTAAAGCCTTTGCTGTGCTTTAGCACAACACTGAATGGACCAATCTGATCCTGTCTCCTGGTGCTTTTTGTGCTTATTTGTTTATTTATTGTCATTCCACTCCTGAATGTGTAGACTGTTTAGGCAGGATGACTGTGCTTTGCAGTGCAAGAGCATTTTGTCCAGTTTGCAGATCTTCTTTCAGTACTGTCAGTTTGATTTACATTACCCAACAAGACCTTGATTGTTGATGATTACCATTTGCTCGCCATCCACATGTTAAAACAGTGCACTGGTATGAGCCGCTAAACCTAACCGACACCTGAAACCAACATTACTGATCAACGACCAAGTAAACTGACCGATTTCTGGCTGAATGGATATCCCGTGTAACATAAGAACGCAGCTTTTTCCGAAGTTGTTGTTCAGAAGTAGGCTTCTGCCTCCGAAGGCTGATTGCTATCAGTGACCAAAGGTCAACAACCTCTGAGAAACATTACTCTCACCAGCGCACACATTGTTCATCGTCCTGTCTGGCCCATGTTGTTAGCAGATGCTCATCGTGTACCAAAAACATGGATCTGATTGTTTGGAGTGATTTCCTTGTTGTTGTTGTTGGTACGTGTTTTTTTTCCCCTTATCCTGTACATTATTTGACCGGCATGTTGCACTGGTCCGTAGGGCAGGGGGTTATGCTGTGAAGTGTGAGGGGAAGAGTGGCTCACTAACAAGGTGGTAGGGAACAGAAGTCCAGCTCCTGTGGTTTGCGTTTGCCGGTACAGTGGTCCCGGGGTAGCAGCAGACCTGTTTGGGTGGTGCAGCGCAGGGGCCGCCTCTTGAAGCCCTTGCCACAGGATTTGGAGCAGGGCGACCACTCCCCGATATCCCACATAGGACAGGGGTCCCCACACACCCTGGTGGCTGAGGGTCTCTGGGTGGGCTCGCAGTCTGCCCTGGGCTCCCCGTCTGGCCCCAGACACTGCACCATCCTCCTCTGCAGCCCGGCGCCACATGTGACCGAGCACTCGTCCCACCCGGCTGACGACCACTTCCCTGGGACCGAGCCCCCCTTGCTGTAGGAGGTCTTCTTCAGGATGTCTCCGCCCTTCTCCTCTTCTCCCTCCTCGGCCAGCACGCTGTTGTGGGAGCGGGCGCGGCCCTCTTTCTTCAGGGCCTTGTCCTCCTTGCTCTCCCTGGCCAGGTAGAAGGAGTAGCGAATGCGAGGAGGGGTCATCTGACCCACAGAGAGAACCTCCACAGTCAGGGCCTCTCGGATGGGCTTGACAGCCAGCAGAGTCTCTGACTGGCCCCCTGTTCCGCTGTAACGCAGCAGGCTTCCCTTCACGATGATGTCCCTCTCCACGGCAGACACCACGTAGTTACCATTGAGCAGATACTGGCCATGGTTGTTCTTCACGGCCAGGTAGTTGTCATCGCTCACCATGCCCTTGTAACCCCGCTGACGGACGTCTATGTTGGAGGCTCCCACGGGAAGTATGACCACAAAGTTATAGCCATGTCTGTGAGGAAACACATCAAGCACGTCACACATACATTCACAGTTAACGTACTGTAGGACTCAATACTTTGTTGAATGATACTCAATACTTTGACTCAATACTTTGTTGATACGATGTTTAAAATGTGAAACACAATTTCAAATGGTGTTGCTAGCAAGGATGACAAGTATAGTGTCTAAACCACAGCTGTGCGTCAGCAGACTCACATGGGCTTGGTGAAGAGGCCAGACACCTTCTTGCAGCTCTTGTTGTCTCCTCCACAGATGCCACACCTGTCAAACTTCTTACTGGAGCCCAGCTTGCCGTCACAGCCAGCCTTAATGCACTTCCCCTGGACACACACGGCCGAGGAGTCTGGGGAGCAGGGGGTCCCATCCACCACCTGCAAGATGAGAGCTGTTCTTAATACTGCTGGTCTGAGCTTGACATCACACTGACATGGATGATGATGAGTGTAAATCTACAGGATAATGTGTGAAAGTTCTCCTGGTCACGCTAACACAAGGCAAGTAATCTTGAGACATGGTAGATGTGTTTACAGTCATCCCTGGTTCCCTCAGTCTGAACAGGACCCTAACACATGATCAGTCTGAGTGGAAGCAATGGACCATGTCGGCCTGCTCACCAGTCTGTGTCTGCAGGGGTCAGCAGGGCTGATGAAAAATGTGACTGATAACGCAACGTGTCTGTGAGCATGGCCTCAACACTGTTTTTCCATCACATGACGTGGCACGTCCAAAGTCTAGACGAGCGAGCCACAGGGCAGCTGGTTCAACATACAGCACAGTGCTGGAAGATAAGCCAACGCGCAGCCTTTCTGCCTCTGGCTTTTTTTATTCGACAGCTATCCCAGTCAGCAGCTAATCTCACTATGGTGTGCTGTACCCCAGCGCTGCGTGCTCCCGTCCCCCTGTCAGTCTCCTGGCTGGAGGCTCTGGCAGAACAGCAGAGTCAGGCGTGCATCACAGCTCTGGGCCATGACAGAGACTTCTGCTTAGGATCACTCCACACCACTCTATCTAAGAGAGATAAGCCCTCGCTCTCTTTCCTATCTTCAGTTCTGTCTTCCTCTCTTCTGTCCTCTCTCTCGCTTGCTCTCCTCTTTTCTGTGAACTTTAAGTAGCCAAGCTGAGCTGAAGTTATGTTTGCAGGCCTGTTTTCCTGATAATGATTGTCATCTGATGCATGTCACTTTCTAACAATGGACATGCTGTACATCTGTTTCCCAAACCAGCACACAGATTGTTAGAAAGTGTCTAGTTGGTATCTTGAAATACATGGTTTGTCTGGCAGAGTAAACTTGCTAATGTGACATACAGTCTGCCTAACCATATTCACATGGCAATTAAGAGAAATGGTGCTCATTATTTTTCATTCAGGGTTGCTAACCTTGGGTGCGAGGACATAGAAGTAGCCTGTGCCATTGGCTCTGCAGATCAGCTTGCACTTGTCCTTTGGGGAGACCCCGGAGTACTTAGGCACCCACACCACGGAGGGGGTGAGGCGGTTGGTGTTGAGGCTGAAGCCGTTAAACGCCTCACACTGCTCCTCTCGGTAGCTCTTACCTGCACGAGAGGGAAGGAAGGGTCACAAGGTCAAAGGTCAAGTGGACTGAGGTGGAACCAGAAACCATTGAGCATAGTTGTCTATTTTGAGCCAACTGGTACCTGTGTCAGGGCAGGGGTTCAGGTTGCAGGAGCGGTACTTGACCCGCACACCTTGGCAGTATTTGCCCCCATTTGATGGTACAGGGTTCTCACATTCTCTCTTAGCCAGCTGGACGCCTCCCCCGCATGTACGGGAGCACGTCCCAAACGCTCCCCATTTACCCCATTTTCCATCCACCTGGAGAAACACACAGCGCACACACCATTGGTGAGTTATGTCAGGTTTCACAGCAACATTGTAGCCTAGCTACGTCACCCCACCCCAGGGCTCTCTGGTTACACTCTCCTGTCTGCACATACATGACACATCTCACACTGCCTTGAGAGTTCTTTGAAAGCTAAGCTTTTACGAGGTGTTTGAGGTGTGCGTGTGCGTGTGTGTGCTTGCCATACCTTGGCCATGTGAGCATCCTGCTTGTTGATGCAGACCCCCCGCATGCACACCTCTCCGTCCCCACAGCTGGTGCCGTCAGCCCAGGGGAAGTGACGCGTCTGGCACACCAGCTGGCCGCGCGTCTTCCCCGTGCACCACAGACGGGCGCAGAAGGGCCGCATGAAGGGGCAGGGCTTGGAACCCTCACCGAACGCCAGCTCGCATTGACGGTCCAGGCTGTAGGAGGTGCCGGGGAGCACGTCAGGCAGAGCTAGAGGCTTCTGGGGCTGGTCCAGCAGACACTCACCTGAGGGAGACAGCAGAGCAGCCGTGAGCCACACTAACACTCACCCTCACCAAAGTGGTTATCTTGGTATTTCCCCTTTTACCCTTTTGTCAAATAAACACATTTGGTTTGGTTAGGTGGACGTGGACATGCATGCTTTGCGCCTTGCACGTCGCTTGCACGCACAGAAGTGTGTGAGAGTGCGAGCGTGCTTGCATGCATGTGTGTGTTGATTAAACCAGGGAAAAGCCTCATGGTCAGTCACCCAACATTGACCTTGCAATGTTGGCCCTTTGAAGACGAGGCCGCACAATCTGTGGATGGTTCATTACACAGAGCTGCTGAAGACCAACCCCCCCCCCACACAGACACACAAACACACACATGCGCACAGCCAGACACAAAACACACATAGGAGGGGGGCACACTTTCTCCTAAAACACACACACGCTTGCTCTTGTTTAACCCCTCGCTGTGCCTGAGCGGTCTGCGTGGAATCTGCTGTGGAGAGCTGTGTTACGATAAACAGCCGACAGGGCTACTTCCTGGAACGGCCTATGAATAGTCTGGCTTTGACGAGAGAGTGCTAGGTAACATGAAAGACTGGAATAACAGTCAGGTGAGGAGGCAGGCCTTGTCATTCAAGTAAGAGTGGATCAGGGGTAACCACATCACTTCATTTCAACCATTTACATTCTATGGATAATTCACACAGCGGCCAGGGAACCAGACTCTGAGGGTGACATTCCACATCTCTCGCTCTGTCTGAGAATCATTCTTCGCTTCTGTCTAGATTTCCTGAAAAGGGCACAAAAACGAGCAGACCATCATTCTATTTTAACCTTCGTGGGAAACAGTGAGGACTACACCTAAGTGACCAAACCTCTTTGGCGGTTCTCTGTGGAACATCCCCTTTAATTTAGGACAGCTGGTCAGGATAGCAGGCCTTGAAATACCAGTTTGTCACTGATCTGAATCCAGACCTTGGGGTTTGCCCTGCTTGGCACACTCTCCACATTCAAGAGAATGGCTGTCTGGAGGCAATGAGGAGCAAGTAAATTCTATATTAGTCTACACTAGAATGTGCAGCTCTCTACTGCCAACATTATCTGCAGATGATCTACAGCAAATTTCCATCCAAATTCTAAGTTGACTGAGGACTCTTAAGCGAAACAATAGGTAGACCAGAAGGACCCGTTCAACCTTCCAAAATTAGCGCTACTAACTACTTGTACCACAGCCCCATTCATCCCTAGGTCCCCTATGACTGATCTGGTGACAAACATACCAGAGTAGGAACAGTGAAAGCTTTGTGATTATGTGTAGTGTTAAGATAAGCATGTGCTTCTTCGATGTGACCAGCCAGTTGCCAACACAAAATCTGATGTTTTTACGTTGTCAACCCACAAGCACATATCGAGGCTCCAGGTTCCATGGTGATGGAGTCCCCTAGCAAGACTTCGCATCTCCATATCAAACCGTCTCCCTGTTCCCCCGTGTCTGCCACACCCCAGGGGCCATCGGTCAGAGGTCAGGGGCCAGGAGATGACTCACCATGTCCGCTGTCCAAGAAGTCAGTGATGATAGCAGCGCTGCAGGACGACCAGGGGCTGGTGCGGTTTATCTGGATGAGAGTTGGAGACATCATGTGGTTGTCCTTTAGCTTCCCAAACACCTCCTCACAGGCCTTCACATTGTCATGGGGCATGTTGAAGACATGACCTGTAAGGGGAAAGAACGCAGGCAAGCGGGAAATCTTGTCAGTGGTCTGAGTCAGCGGAATGGAAATATTAAGCTGTGGAGAAAGGCTGAATAGAATGAAATACCGATACTGGTATGAACTATCTGTCCACTCTTTAGCAGCTTTTGTTTCCTCCAAACTACAAGCACCACGTTTGCACCAGGTTTGTTTGGTGATGCCATGTAGAAAGGCAGGAAGTGTGCGGTTCTGGTGAACACCCTGCTGGTGGAGCATGGCAGACTTACCTAGCTCGTGGGCAGTAGTGAAGGCAGATGGCAGCCCGTCGTCCTCGATCACAGAGCAGCTCCTCTTGGGGTCGCACATGGTGCCTACATCGGCCATGCCCAACGTGTCACAGGTGGACGACCCGCAAAGGTCCTGGACAGAACACAAACCACACACAAGCATTCAGTCAATACAATCCTATTCAAAAGCTCAACTGGGCTAAATGAGGTGAAACTGTTTGATTAATGCCAAGTGTTCTACTTGGATGTTTGGTACCGTACTGAAGTGACCCACCCACATGAGTCTAGGAGGAAATAAATATCTTGGATTGCAAAACCTCTTAGCCAGCAGCTAAGTTTCCAAATATTTATTTCCAATATTTCAGGCGCAACCGTGTTTAACATCCGTTTGGACCATGTGACTGTGTTTCATCACCACAGGACACACTGAAGCCCAGAGTAGCCTTTATTGACCTGGAGAAGCTCTCTGCTATACCTGTGGTGATGCTGTGGTGGTTTGAGATCTTCCACCCATGTTTAAATCCCATACAAACACTCTAAATCCTCCAATCTCAGCGCCCATCTCCCCTTCACACTACTTTGATCCTACATTTAAAACCCCATCCAAAGTGAAGCCTTAAAGTGCTGTGACAAATTATTTACAGTATAAACCACAATTGCTGGCCGTTGAAAATCCAAACCAGATGTGTTCATGTGCGCAGGTCTGTGTGTGGGAACACTTATTAACACAGAAAACACACGACTAAAAAAGAACTGTGTTCCTAACTCTGACCTACTTCTTACATCCGCAGTATATCTTTCCATCGGTTGTGGATCCAGCTGTTTAATAACAACGACCAATCCTGACTAACCCTAAACAAAGTCCCACCAGCAACCATGTTTCTGTGGTGTTTCTGTAGTCCTTCAGAACGGAACTTTTCACCATGGACCACTTGCTTTCTGAGATGCCAGCGGCCAGTGGCAAGCATGTTGCAAAGACTCAAATCACGTTGGATACCACACCTTCAGGTTATGACGGGCGCTGGAAAATGGGCCCGATACACCAATATCACAGTCAGGTTTTATGAGATCTGGAAATACTTAGGTGTGTTCTCCCCCCCTGCCCCCCTCACACTGGTGTCTATCATGGACGTGAATAGCAAACTTAGTGTAGCGTTACCATCAGCCATCACTCTCTGGGGAAATATGAATTTGGCAGGTTTATAGTAAGAATCCATTACTAATTTCTTGGAGAAAGAGCTTTCACATACAGTGCACATTCTGTGCATATCGCAATACAGACGTGCAAGCTGTGGAAGAAGCAGAGGTGTGGCCACTCCCATGGATACTTGAGGGATCTTCATAGTAACTGTAGCACTGTACAGCAGAACGTAAACCAATCAAATTAGCTTCATCACTCATCGTCACGTGGTTAAGTCCCCCACATACACACTGTTGATGCACATGTGGCTGTTGTCCAGTGACCATCTCCATGTAGCTCTATTCATGTTATTTCAGGAAATGTGATATTCATGTTCAGCCGTAACCTGCAGAGCGACAGTATCTGCAGCTGCAGAATAGCTGATAGTAACATTAGTATGCATGCCAGCGGGTCGCATTAGAGGCCGTGTTCTCCTATCCTATCATCACTATGTCAGAGAAGACTCCTCAAACAGCACTGACCCAGTTGGCACCTAGTGATACCAACATCAGATTTTCATTAGAGTTTTATAAAGTCCAAACTGTTCCATGTGTGTGTGTCCCCCCACCCCCCACCCCCACCCCCCCAAGCTCTAACTTTTTCTCTCTCTTTCATCTTCTCTTGTTCTCCCACTCTCTGAATCGCAGCTGAGAGACATGGTCCTGTTATCCCCCGCTCACTTTTACCATGTTTAATCAACACTGTGATTTGTATAGACACAAGGGAGACGGAGGAGCCATGGGGATGGAGGGGGTGCAGGGGAGGGTAGAATTACTGCCAATAGAAGAAGGAGAAAAAATGAGCTGGGAGGAGGGGTAGCTGGGTAACTGGGCGTCCCATAGGGAGTATCCCCTCTCATAATTACAGCTTCACAGCTGAAGGTGAGTTCTGTTAGTCTTTCGAGTCCACTTCGATGTTATGGAATACTAATTCTCATTTCTCTTGTGAAATGTCCTAAACGCCTGGGACAGCTTACTGAGACTGACTGCATCACGTCTTTTTTGCTTTCTTTAACAAGTCCCATCCCATTAGAGTTAACTTTACATCATGGGCATGGGATTGGAAAGGATTACCTGACGGAACCATGCCGTTGCCAGTAATGACAACTCAATAGCATAGCACATGCAAAAGTATACTTAGTACTTTTGACGTTTACTGGTCTTTTACGTCATAGCAACTCCATGACCAACAGACAGTGAACCCTTTACAAAGTACCTTCTAAAGTATTTTCGAATCAATATACACAAATATTATTCAAATTGACACAGCATGTTATATTCCTGCATGGTCAAAAATCAAAAACAAAACAAAATTCTTGTCCTTGGACTGAATCATAGCCTTGTTAGCTTTTCTTAACTTGATTATGAGGTTGACAG
The DNA here is from genome assembly GCA_036571765.1 of Plecoglossus altivelis. Lineage (NCBI taxonomy): Eukaryota > Metazoa > Chordata > Actinopteri > Osmeriformes > Plecoglossidae > Plecoglossus > Plecoglossus altivelis. Next base: position 5,719,848 of record BROE01000019.1, read on the forward strand.
GCTTGCATGGTGCTGATTCAAATGGAACAAATGATTTGGTCACTTTGGGGTTTGTGAAAAGAGAGTCTGACTTTTATGGTCCATCATACCAGTCGACTCCAGTCTAGTGCTCCTTAAACTTCTTTTACTGGGTGTCAATTTGAGGGACTTGATGAAGTGTGTTATGAGTTTATTGTTGTTGTTGGCAGTATGTCATTTGGGGTTGTTGTGTTGTTTACAGATTTCGATGTGTGTTCCCTCGTGCCGCCCAAACGTTGGACCACAAATGTGTCATACAGGACAATATGGTAGAGCAAGCAAAAGGATCATCTGGAGTCTAGGACGCCCAGAGAATCAAGGCACTTGTTGATTGTTCATCACTTGGGTAGAATCAAAGGTAAATTATATGGCAGGTAAATTCTTGCGGTTTGGTCTCCTGTCTTTGGCATTGCACTGAGAGACATAAATAGGCTGCAGGATCATGTGATCTTCTATGTGACATAATGTCAATGTCGCCAGGGGCTGACGCAGCCTTTGGCTCTGTCGTTACCAGGAGAAAGCTCTGAGTCTGTAATTGTTTCCTCTGTTGATATTGGAGGTGGCAAGTCACTCTCGCCAACTAACGCTTGCCTGCTTTCGCGCTGAACAGCTCACCTCAGACAAAACTACAATCAACCGATGATTGATTATTGTGCATGTAATTATCTGTCAGTCTTAAAGTCTGTTTTTCTGCAAGTGCATCAAAGATGCTATCAGAGCTCAAATCTGACAGAGGGTCAACAGGTTCTGTTGGGTGGTTCATCTAATGTCAGCTACACAGAGTGCACGGAGTTGCACATATTATGGAAGGAATGCGGGGGTCGTGCAAACTCTGACCCTGTATGAGGAGTTGAGAAACAATGAAGAGTTACACAGAAAACATTTTTAAGTGTCATACTTTCAACTGCCTCTCTAATGAACTCAAATGAAGCCAAGTCAGATAGTGTTGTCAGATGTGGTCATCTCAAGTATGTCACATCCGTCCACAGTCTCTCAGTGTAGGACGCCTGCGTGTCCAGTCTCGCTTGGCTCGGAGCAATGGGTGGTCCCTTCCACGCACTGGGCATGTCTCAACAGCTGGGGATGGTCTCAGAGCTCCCAAGAGTTGGCGAGTGTGTTTGAGTACAAACCAATTACCATTAAAAGCTGATCTTCTTGTCATAATATTGGAGAAAGAGTTACAAGGGCTGTTGGATGAGAATGTGTCCTGTTGACACCAGCTCCCTATCGGTAGGTTTCCACACATGGAGAACAAGGGCCACTTGACAACACGGTTAGTAACTGACTGTCACAATTCTGACCAAATGATATCGATTCAATGCAGAAAATACAACATATTGGTGGTGTAGGACAGATGAAGGTGTTGGCTGGCAACACCCATGTGAAACCTTAAGCAAGGTCTTACCTGCTTAGTGAACAGGATAGCTGTATCCCAATATTCGGGATGCTTGTCATTATTCTTGTTCATCTTTTTCTGCCAAGTGCAAAAGTTCCGCAGAGTCATGGCTGCGTTACCGGAAACCTTAGGTCCCTTGTCATCCTCGTTTAACACTATGAACTTGACAACGACGATGCTGATGGAGTTGAGTATACTGGGATGTTTGTAGAGTCTAGCTGCCACTGACATCAGGGTTAGGAGGTAATGCTTGAGGTCATCGCCATGGAATTGTGCCATGGACTCATCAGCGACGATCAGCGCCTCCACGTATCTGGGGACAGACGCGAACCTTTTTGATCTTCCCAGGCCCTTTAACATTGTTTCGACCACATCGTGTCCGTTGAAGTGCTTGTATTTCTGCAAAGACTGCGCGAGCTCGGGGCTCATACCGGTGTCCACTGCGCATCTGGATGTTGAATTCCCGCTAAGGTTGTGGTTTGCACGGCGTCGGAGAACGTGCGCGCTCTTCGCGCTCCAAGTGCTTCCCAAAGTGGTGTCATTACGGACCGGGGTGATGAAATATTCCCACCCGTTAAAACCGAAAGCCCCTTGCAAACCCTTGCACAGACTCAATGCTGCATAAGAATACCGGTCTGAGTTGACGTAGCCGGAGTAGAAGCACCGGCTGAGGTCAGAAGCAGTCGCAGCATTGGACGCTGAGGCAGGGTCCTGTGCAGAGATGGTGGGGGCAAGGAAATTAGAATCTGGATGTAATTCAAGCACCAAATCCTGCTGGAAAGCATTTATTTTAAGAATAATTCTCCCTTTTAGAATATCCTCTGCATTGTCAAAACCGTTATTGTCATAGTTTCGGTCATCCAGTTTAGTTGGGAAACAGAGTTCACTCTCCATACAGTGGGCAAATTCTGAGTAAGTTATGAAAAAGTAGAAGAGAAACACTGTCCTTATTAACATGAGCATGTTTGTATTTAGCAAGAAATGTAATGCTTTGGAATGGAAAAGAACGACTCTGCAGCTCAATATCTGCGAAGATGGAGGTCAATACGAGAGAGAATAATCCAATGTGCAATATTTTAAAACATTGCCGCTGTACGTCCTCTCAGAGTAAAATCCTCCTGGGTGTGACCCGTTCCCATCTTCCACCTGTCTTCTGAGGAGATTGCTGCCTTCTGAGGACTTTATGCATTTGGCGTCATGTGTAAACATGAAGACGTTGTAATGCGTGTTTTTTTGGGGAGGTGCTCTGGAAAGCTCATTGGTTATGCGTCTAGGTTCAAGGTTTACTCAGCAACCACTCGAATCTCTGCAAGTATTAGCATCATCCTCCGCCACATAAAAGCGGGTCTCCCTCCCACTTTGGCGACTGTGCGTTGCGCGTGGAACTTATTCCACCTCAACAGCACATCTGTCTCCAACGAAACGCCCAAATCAACTCATCTCATAATACAATCTATTGCCAATTCAACTGCATATTTCAACTGATCATACTTTGTTGATGTCTACGTTACTTTTTCGAATACATTTTTTAACATTCATACCAAATAGCACGCGTAAAGGAGTGCGTAACTGTACACAGTTGTATTCCGTAGCCTACGCATGTGTGTAAATGACTAAAAACTGTTATCCCATGCATATAACATAAACATGGACATATACGAAAAAGTTCTGATGCTGCCTTCGCTGGACAGCGGTATTAAATTTGATGCTGTCCACGCGGGACGTAAGTATTCAATTAAAAGAGCTTTTCGCTGTGTCAAACATCCCCAATACGCTCTTATACTCCACCGCCTGCTCATTTTGTAGCTGATTTAAAGAACTTCAGATGTTTGTTTGATCGACAGAAAGAATTAATAGTTCTAACCTTGCAGCATGAAGTGGCATTCCGATTCATGCGATCATCGATCACTTATTTCGTTAAACACGCGCGACATCTTGTGGCAAACAAGAAACTACAGTTACATCACTTGTATGTGTTAAACCCGCAATTATTGCAATGCTACTGTAAAGTACACTTCAACATACATTAAAAGTATAATCACGAAATTAATTCATATTTAAAAACACTTGTCTAGATTTGATCTTGTTTGTAGCAAATTCGTGTTGATTCAAATCATGAATCCGAAGGCTTTCTTACTCAACATTTTGTGAGACGATACTGCCACTCTGTGGCAAAACCTTTTTAGGTTAAGTAATACGAATGTGATTGTTCCCCAGACTTCCCTAATTCACATTCAATTCGACATCAGAGGATGACACAACGATATATAAATAGTAATTAAAGCTTCGTATGGCTCATTTTCAAGGAATCAATTTACTCGGAGAATTTATTAACATATTTTGGGTGCGTGATTTCTAAGAGATTAAGGCTTTTCATTATGTGGTGATACATAAAAATACAAATGGAAATGGTTGGACTATTTTGGCCAAGTACTAATTGAGTGCAACTATACTGTCGGCCAAAGCATCCATGGGCTATATCCAGCGGTGTATTGTGTTACAATGTGTGGATTTTCAGCCAAAGGCTTTGCTTCACCTTGTCTGTTTAACAGATTGGGCACAGGCATACCATTGAGTTTTCACCCTTGAAAAAACAAATGGGTACAGCGCAACTCCATACAGAGTTTTTGACTGTCGGTGGTACGGAGGGGGCGTGCCTCTCCGGTCGCAATGGATCAATTGGATCTTACTTGAGTTTTTTTTATTATGAACACGAGGGGGAGGAGAGACCAGCAGCAATGGAAATCAAAAAATAAACCACTTATGTTTTAGAAGAGCCAGGCTTATAAATACCAGTCAGAGCAATCGCGTAGATTCACTCCGCAGCAATACAACTCGAGCTCAGGCTCCAGTTTAACAAATTAGGGATAGATTTTCTTAGACCATTTTAAATTAAGTTTTATCAAACCTTTTATCACTTGAAATATTCAATTGCAATACATTTTTAACGACGCTGGGGTCAAAACCTATGTTTAGTAGTGTTATATAGTATTTTGAATTGTATTTAGATATTTATCGATTCCGTTTGTATTTGTAGGGCGCGTTAGCCGTTCGCTTTAAGTCATAGCACTTGACTTTGATACAGTGCGTATGATAACATACAATGGCTTCAACTTTGCACATAACCTTTTTAACTTTGTCCTTGACCAACTTGGCTCTATCGGAAATGTTCCAATCAGAGGAGATAATACCCGCCAAGACAAGTGCAAGAGGCGGCCATCTATGGAGAAGACATGAAGATGAACAACGTTACAGGCTGAAAGCTTTTGGACGCGAGTTCACGCTGAATTTGTCTCCGGACGACAATTTTGTTTCTCCCAGATTAAGCATTCAGCGAATTCAAGCGAGACATTTATCTGCTCTTCTCAACAGTTCTGGATCTGGACATTTTTCCAGCGATGTCATGGAGACCGAGAAGAATCTGGAAGAGTATTCTGGCTGTTTCTACTCGGGGACAGTGGACACCGATCAGGACTCAGTGGTTGCGGTTAGTTTGTGTCACGGCATACAAGGGTCATTCATTACGCACGGGGATGAATATGTCATTCAACCCAAAGTCAACGGCCATAGCAAAACAGGCAGCTACACCTCGCAGGTGCACGTTATATCTAGGAGAGTTGTTACCCAGCCTCGTGAATCTCAAAAGACCTTTGATCAATTGAAGGACTCAAGCTGGTTTATGGACTCAGATGACGGCAAGTTATATCCCGAAGCGGATGAGGCTCAGGGAAAGAAGCGAAGTCGACGCTTTGTCTCTGCTCCTAGATACATTGAAACACTGCTAGTCGCAGACTCCTCTATGACACAGTTTTATGGGGACGAAATCAAGGTGAGTTCTGACATAACTTAAATATAAAATGACGTAACCTACAACCGTATTTCTAGGCGAAAACATTTACACAAGCAATCAATTGTTTTCCCACATTCGTTGCTTGAGAGGATCATGTTCATATGCGTCATTACGCACGAATGTTTCCAAAGCACTCCAGTTTTCCAGACAGAATCACACCAAGTTCCTGAAATCGTTTATGAATCTGTCAAACCAGGGCAGCCAGGAGGGCGCGTGCCTGTGTAAGCAATTGCAGTCGACTTCAGTCATTATACAATTTCACCACATCACAACCATGACGCGTCCTCATCCCATGCTTTACGGGAATGTTTTTCTCTCTCGATAATAATCATAGCTAGCTCCTTTTAAGAATGAAAAGAGCTTTCCAATGAAAGCATGCAACACACGCTTACATTGTAGTAGACGTCTTTGCTCACGTAGTATACCCTGAACCACCCTGTTGAGAGTTTAAGAGCACGACTAGCAAATGTACTTCAGTTCAAGCCATAACTTAAGTCCGAGCAAAACAAACATTTCTCAAATTGCTTGTGAATATTACACAACTCAAACCAAAATGCATTGCAGAGTATATTTTGCAAACCAATGCTTTTAGCAGGTCCTTAAAAAGCGCAACAAAAGCAATAAAAGTGACTATTTGTAACTTTTTGTAAGTGTGCTATTGATAGCTCTCTCCCCGTTATTACAGCGTTGTTTTCACCAGCCTCTGCAGTGCCCTGCAGTCAGGGGGAGCTGCTATACTGGGCGCTAGGACAGCTGGACAGGATACTCTCTCTGGCACACCTGTAGAAGTTGAGGATCTGGGGAATCATGCCAAATGTCCTCAGCCATCTGAGTAACAGCAGTGATGCAAGGAAATAAACACATCATAGAATAGGCTAGCTCATGCAGCTGTAGGCGAAAGAATCATTTAGGGTGCTGTACCTCAACAACACCAGAGAAAGCTATGGTAAATGTACACATGCTGTATTGCGTTACTCAATCTAACAACACTTCCTTTGGCTGGATCTGAAAGAGTAAACAGGAATGTTGGCACGGAGAGACCCTGTATTTGAGTTAGCACCATCTGGGAAGGGGAATAAGCCAAGGGAGTTTGTTTTTGTGGTCCTTCCACCCATTTTATTGATGGAAAGAAAAACACAAATGTTTAAACAATTGCGTCCAACTGACTTACGGATTTAGGGGCGAGTATCCCAAGGCTTGTATGCATGTTGTCAGATGATCCAAACTGAATTGGCTTTAGAAATGTGGTTTCTTTCATCCCACGGCGTTTTTGATATTGGAGAACATACAGTCGATTTTCAGTTGATCTTGTTACACAGGCATGGAAGCTTTTCTCTCTATGACACAGTATGTGTTTGTCACCTCTCCAGCACTATCTGCTGACTCTGATGGCCATGGCTGCACAGATCTACAGACACCCCAGCCTTAAGAACTCAGTGAGCCTGGTGGTGGTGAAGATGCTGGTGGTGGAGGATGAGGAGGTGGGGCCCCAGGTCTCAAGCAACGGAGGGTTGGCTCTCAGGAACTTCTGTTCCTGGCAGCAGCTCTTCAACCCCTCCAGCGTCAGACATGCCGAGCACTACGACACAGCGATCCTGTTCACCAGACAGGTATGGAAGGGGCGTCGCAGCTGTGGGTGTGACACATGCAGAAGTCGTGTTTTCTCCATACGCCAAAAAAATGATAGTTATCTGCCTGGTCTTCTAAGTGGCAGTGTGGACTTGTTACTTGTTCTCTTCTAATGCTAACATCTGATCATGAATACAGTTTAAAGAGATGCCAGGGAGTCAATGGGCTTGAATGGGCATGTACATATCCCTTTACTGTGTGCTGTGGATACCACACAGTAAAATATCTCTTCCCAAGTCTGCTGGCTGCTATGTATTTGCTTCATTTTACGATGGAAACACTGACAAAAATGTTTTGCTGGCAAGAGCTCCTCTTTTGGGGAAAAAAACCCTCTGTCTGGAACAAACGTACCGATGTCTGGATATCAGCGTCTGAGATCCCTCGCTCCTCTCCTCCTCTCCTCTAACCCTTTTCCTTTCCTTTTCTCCAATCTGAAACTCCTATCATTTTCTTCCTCTAATGCTGCTCCCTCTTTTTCTCTCTCCTCCCAGGATATCTGTGGGTTGAAGACCTGCACCACGCTGGGCGTGGCCGACGTCGGCACAATGTGTGACCCCAAAAGAAGTTGCTCTGTTATAGAGGACAATGGTCTCCAGGCAGCCTACACTGTTGCCCATGAACTTGGTACGCAGGCGCACTAAGGAACGCAGGACTTGTTTCGTCATGTGGTGTACATTTGCGTGGAGTTCACGGAACATGCTTGCTTCCTGAGTCACCAGTCTCGGCCGCGATATCTACTGCTTGACACAATGATTGAATACATCGGCGGCATCCTCCTTTGTGAATATATTCTTCATGTGTTTTCACACCTCTGTCCTACTGTCTCCTCAGGTCATGTACTGAGCATGCCACACGATGACTCCATAAACTGTAAGAAGTGGTTTGGCCATCTGGATGGCCACCATTTGATGGCGTCAGAAATCGTAGACCTCAACAAGAGCCTCCCGTGGTCGCCCTGCAGTGCCCGCTACGTCACAGAGTTTTTCGACAACGGACATGGTGAGATAACTTTTGCTTGCTGTATTTTATCTCAAAACCTCAGTATTTCATGTCTGTCATTTCCACTTTGCTGTTGGAGTGTGTGGAGATGTATTGGTTAGACCCATGGTTTGCAATGCACTACTTACAAACATCTTGTATCGCCTGTTAGTCTTTATTGGTTTACATGTGGTTCCCAGCTTTTATTTGGTTTTGGCACCAGAGAGCGCATTCTGTAAAAACCAAACTGTTGTAAAAAAAAAAAAAAAGGTTTGCAGTTTCATTAACTTTCAATAACAGTTTTGAGACATTTGTCCTAAAGGCTCAGTGTGTTATTATGTTGTTAATGGAAACCTGCCACAGGGAATGTGCTATGTAATTTTGGGCTTAAAGCATGGTGAGAAATCCTTCTATCAAGTCAAGCTGAAATTTCACCAGCTTATTTTCTTTCTCTCTCTTTTTACAATGCCTACTCTGCCTTAACCCATCTCCTGACCACTAATGATGGTGTCTCAAAACCGCTTGTTGTAATTTTTGCTGAGAGTGTCAAAACTAACAATCCTAACAGAGTAAGCTGCTCTCTGTGCCTCTTGCTTCTGCAAGCAGCTTTTGTGGACCAGACAGTTACTGGGGCAACAGAGAGATCAGTCAGATTACAAACAAATCAGACATATCAGACATACATGCACACAGGGATACACACACAGGAACTCTCTCTCTTTCTCTCTTTCTCCACCCCCCCTCTCTCTCACTCTCTCTCACTGTCTCTCTATCACTCTTGCACTCTCTCTACACACACCTACACATGTACACACACTCACTCATGCACATGGCATGCCTGAAATTGCTGGAGGAAGGCAGCTCAGGATTGGTGCTGGCGTAGCTGGGCTGTTCCTTAAAGACCACTACAGTACTACACAATTCCAAACGTGGGGTGTAAAATTGAAAGCTAGAAGGTATGCAAGTTGCAAAATAGCAGACATATTGAGTCATTGATTTATATCTATCGATATTTCAGTCTTCACTCACATTCTCTCTCTCCTTGACTCATCTGCAGGTGAGTCACACATTCTTGGTTTAACAACTGTTTTCCTCACAGAGCAATCGAGTGCAGCCACGCACATGTTATCTTTACCGGTCTAGCCCCAGGTACATAGTGAATTGATGTTGCAGAATTTTAAACAGGATTTACATGGCTGGACACACAAAAAATAAACAATAATCTACTGTACATCAGACATATTTATACAACTCTTTCCTCGAACTGACACATTGGTGCATCTCCAACATGAGTATAATTTTGGTGTGTACTATGTACCAGACAAGCTTTGAAATGTGATTATTAGCTTTTTATAGATTGTGATTATGTTCCACATGTCAATCACATGACTAAGCCACGTGAACCTTTTTACTACAGAACTTTAGCAAAGCAGACTTTCCTTGATAGATCTGTCAAGGAAATATATTTGACGCACACTGTAGTTCCTTGGTGTAATGAAAATAGCCCCTCAAGCAAAAATTGTGCACACCTGTTTCAGTTTGAAAACAGCGTAGCATTTACAGCAGTCCACATGCAGTGGTTGGACTGGCATGCATTTGCAGTTGCCATAAATGATTGATAGAATCTTTGTTCTATGTGTGTTCTCGCTTAAGCCACCTTAAGATCCAGAGGCCTCTGATAGTACAGTACTGTATGTACAGTAATGACCTCCCAATGACAGTGAATGAGTAACATGACCCCAAAAGTTGCGTAATATTCCAGACCTTTCTTTGAGAAGCACACCTGTTTACAGAATACATGGGACTGAGTACGTGTCTGTCTGTATTTGTCTGTTAGGTGACTGCCTGTTAGACCCCCCAGAGCAGACCATGCCCTTACCCATGGAGCCCCCAGGCCACTCCTACAGCCTGGACCGCCAGTGCCAGCAGGCATTTGGAGAGGAGTTCACCCAGTGCCAGGATGCCCCAGAAAATCTGATGTGCAGCCAGCTGTGGTGCCGGGAAGAGGGCCAGTCCCACTGCACCACCCGCAATGGCAGCTTGCCCTGGGCAGATGGCACACCTTGTGGGGCCAACGCCACCTGCCAGCGTGGCACGTGTGCCTTGACAGAGCACCTTGAAGGAGAGGTAGGCGACCGGCTCTCGATGATTCTGTCTGAGTCACTCTGCTCTGATTTATGAGGGCTTCTACCTGCCAGAGAGTAAACGTCTCTCAAAAACGTGTTTAAAATACCTTGCTGAAGATTTACTATCAGCCGCTCTAGCAGTGTTTATATTGCTGTCTGCTGGAGCCCTTTTCTCTCTTTGTGCCTCTAGACCTTCGCTCTGTTACAGACAATTTCTCGAACCATGCACTGTATGGGCGGCCTTGACAGATGATTTCAGACAATTGTTTTGGTGAAAGTTTCTGGACCCTGGCTATGTTTCAATGCCTCTTCATCAAAAATAGAATGTTCCTCTTCAAATGCCCCTGTCTGGATTCTTTGCCTGAGAGCCAAAAATAATCAATCCCCTTTTATTCAAGTCTCTAAATGTCAGTCTAAGTGCTTGGTAAAGTATATTTGGTACAGGCCTTTAAAAAGCATGAGTATATTTGGTGGAGCCCTTTAAAAACAGGCCTATTCCAAGGCCTAGCTCGTGATCCCAGACGCCCTGGCTGTTAGAGATCTTCTTGTGGCCAGCTCGTAAAAACCCCAGAGAAATGAAAGGCAGTATCTTTGCACACGCCAGAGGCAGTGCGTATGTGGAGCTAGATGGCCGTACGGGAGGCAGTTACACGCGTGGCAGACTGCAGGCGATGACACGCCAGAGGAGACGCCAAATGGAAAACAAAAACGTATTAAACGAGCACATATCGAATCTGGCGTCTGACCCGCTAATGACAGAGTTGTCAGTAGATAAAGAGACAGCTTTCCTGTCACCTGGACGATTTCACACGAGACAATAATCAGTCTAGACCAGACTTTATCAATTGCAAGTACCGTTGTCGATTTAACTCGCTGTTGACAAAAGGTCTGTGTTGGCCCCAATAGGAGCCTGTGGATGGCGGCTGGGGTCCATGGGGCCCGTGGGGGCCTTGCTCCAGGTCATGTGGGGGAGGGGTGGAGTTCTCCCAGAGAGAGTGTACTGAACCTGAGCCACAGAATGGAGGGGCCTACTGCATGGGCCAGAGAGTCCAGTACCAGTCTTGTAACATCCAGGCCTGCCAAGATGACCACGGTAACCTCCAGCGACACTCCTTTCAGTTATATACGGTTTAGCATACAGTCACATACAGTGTCCCATACTGTATGGATTATAGTATTTCTTGCAGTGCACATTTCAAGCAGACACATCGTATACGCTTTATAGCAGATTTTAACACACAAGTGTGTCCTCATTAACAGTCAAATGTTCCTCCCCTGTACTCAGCCATGTACTCAGCCCTACACTGTTACCAGGGGAAGGATGAGTAAAAACCTGCTGTGTTTTACCTTCCAGGGAGGAGCTTCAGAGACGAGCAGTGTGAGAAGTACAACAGCGAGAGGTACCTGGACATGCAGGGCAACATCAAAGAGTGGATCCCTAAATACAACGGCGTGTCACCCAGGGACAGATGCAAGCTGTTCTGCAGGGCAAGAGGCAGCAGTGAATTTAAAGTCTTCGAACCCAAGGTGTGCAGAAAACTCAGAGTACTCCATCTAATTGTTGTCATGGTATTTTTTTTAAAGATTGTGTTTATCAAACCATGACACGCTGGTCTCCTTGGGGTTTTTTCCCTCAGGTGGTAGATGGCACCACCTGTGGCCCAGACACCACATCCATCTGTGTCCAGGGCCAGTGCGTGAAGGCAGGCTGCGACCAGGTCATAGGGTCCAGCGTGAAGTTGGACAAGTGCGGAGTGTGTGGAGGGGATGGAACCACTTGCAGGAAGATCTCTGGATCTTTGAACAATGCTATGTGAGTCGCAGGAAACACCTAGCCAAGTAGCAGAATGTACTTGACGGCAAAGCTTAGTTCGAACTCACTGTGACGCTATGTTGAATCCCATCCTGAATTCATCTTTAGCGCATGAAAGAGTAGAAAAAGTGTCTCTGACCCAGTCATCTGTGTAAATTGTAGATTTGGCTACAACGACATTGTGACCATCCCGACGGGGGCCACCAACATCGACATCAAACAGAAGAGCCATCGGGGGATCAAACACGACGGCAACTACCTGGCTGTGAAGATAGAGGGAGGAGCCTACATCCTGAACGGTAATTTCTCGGTGTCGACGGCGGAGCAGGACATCCCGGTGGCGGGGGCGGTGCTGCACTACAGCGGCTCCTCCACCACTCTGGAGAGGATCCTCAGCTACCAGCAGCTCCGCCAGGCCCTCACTATCCAGCTGCTGTCCACCGCTGGAGACTCCTCCCCGCCCCGGGTCAAGTACACGTTCTTCCTCCCCAGGGACGTGCCCTTCACCAAGCCAGGCTCTGAGGGCAGGGGCCCCCAGCATGCCATTCTGCCCTTCGGGGGAGCTGACTGGGTTCTGGGGGAGTGGTCTGAGTGCTCCAAGAGCTGCGGTTCTGGTTGGTCGAGGAGAAGTGTCGAGTGTCGGGACGGAGCGGGTTTCCTGTCCTACTTCTGTGATGATGACCTGCGGCCGGTGGACATCCGGCCGTGCGGAGACCTGCCCTGCCCCGTCTGGCAGCTGGGCCCCTGGTCCGCTTGCTCCAGGACATGTGGGCTGGGCATGCGACATCGCAGGGTTCTGTGTTTGGACTACACAGGCAAGACAGTGGAGATGGAGAAATGCAATCCTGCCAAGAGGCCTGAGATGGTCTCCACTGAATGCAACTACCTGGACTGCTGAGCTGCGAAGAGGCAGGAGAAGAGGAAATGTTAGTAGCAGGCAGCAGTGGAGTAGATTACAGTGGGAGGTAGCGCAGGGCTAGTTAGTCAGGCTAGTTAGTAGAGCTAGTTAGCAGCTAACCAGCAAACATCCTTTTCCCAACCACCCAGACCATGCTTCAGAGACAAGCAGGACAGCTAGTCACATGCGGTCAGTTCACTAATATTGACCAAAACTAGAACCATGGCTTGGTCATAGAAAATACTGTAGATGAATTTGACAGGTTACATTCTGTCATTGTTTGTTTCCTTGATGTCAAAGCTATATTTGTAAACCACTATCGAAGGTTTTGTTATCCAATAGAGATCTACCTCATAGGATGTAAAAATCAACTCTCTCAAATCCGTTTCTGTTTGCAATTTAAATGCAGTTCATCAAGGGCACATTACCTTTACATAAATCCTGCTGAGATTCTTTGGAGTGGTTTAATACCTCGATCCATCTTTGTCAACATGAATCACATCCCAGATTAGGTAGAGAAATTCCTAAACAACAGACACAAGGTACCACAATATTGGTTAGCAAAGCGTAACAATTTCTCAAAAATATAGACATGTCATCACGCCTTATCAGAGTTCCTCAAAAGGTTATTTCCACGACTCATCAATTCTGGAGGCTGGGTTACATGTGTGTACTCTGGCCACAAAACACATCAGGCTTAGAATGATGGCGGCTCTAACAAGTCACAGCTATCTAAATGTCCAACACTATAGATTTTACCCTTGGGATTTGATCGACTGTCTGTTGCTTCATAAAGTGTTGTTTTAGTTCAGTGTATAATAGTTAACGGTGTGCTAAATGAATGACTTGTTACACTTTGCATCAAGACCTCGGGGGAGATAGTTGCAGCAATATTTTTTAAAGGTGATCTGGAGCAATTTTGGATGTAACCAACACGGGATTATATTTATTTGTCATGCTACGTTTTCCTTCTTATTATTCTTGGCCATAGTGTGACTGTGGTCATATTTTTTCATCAACAGAAAAAAAAAAGATTTTTATCCAATGGAAAATGCTTCATTTTGGCCTCAACTTTATTATTGACATCAAGCTGTTAGCTGTAGACTAGAAGAATGGTCTCTAGTTCATTCTGTTGCTCTGAAATTGAGTATATATTAGTACAGTGCCAATTGACCTAATGGTAGACTTTTTTGTGATGGATGAGTCACTATGTGTAATTTGAAATAGTTTAGGGACAAACACAGTCATGAATGTGACAAAGTATGTAATAGTCTAGCCACACAACTCACACAGATGGTCAGAGGGAGATGTGTGGTCTCCAAGTCCTCTGGTAGATAGAGATGAAAACTTGCAACATAGATTACAGACCTGTGTATTATTACACAAGACTAAAGAGTCATGTTCATTCTCTGGACAGAATATAAATGCAAGTCTCGCAAACAAAACTCGTTTGTGATTAGCTAGCGTATATTAGCCGTAAAACCCCCATCAATATGTATCACCAAGCTATTGATGCCCTATTAAGGGAGATGCAAATGGTAGAAGTGTCATTCTTTGTTGGGTGTTTGGTGTGGGGCTTCCTCACAGTGAAACAGCAGTCATGAGTGATGAATTTAAAAGGAAAAGACGTAGACCAGATTTCAAAGCATTCTATCCCTTCAATGAAGGTCTGTATTGTGCTATTATTGTAGCTTCCTTACAAAGCTATTTATTTTTTAATACTCTCCGACTAACTGTTACAGTTTAATCTTTAAATGATGTGTTGTCTGTACTGTCCTCTAGAATCATTTGAAATAAGACTGATAACTGAAAGTCAATAAAGATGTCACTTGACTAAAATTGTAATTTGGGGGGGTCTTTTTCTGACAGTATCATTAATAAAGGAAGATTCCATCTGAAGGCTTCATCTGAATATTCCAGCTTCAGGTGTGTGAGTCTTGTGATTAGAGGTGAATTAATACAGTTTTCATCTAGAGATATCTCTTTAGCACTTAGAAATGAAGGTTAGCGATAAAATCATCTTACTTTTGTCTGACTCACTCCATGAAGCTTTACGCACCCTTTGCAGTGATTGAAAACACTCTTCCTCAGAATAGTAGTCAGTGCTCTCTGAGGACAGCTAATTAGCCAATTCCATTTAATAATAGAATTCCAAATAAAAAAGCGAAGTCTCGTGTAACACAAGTAATAAGAAACCATCTGTGGAACTGAGTCATGCGGGTCCAAGGAATTTCGTTTTGAGGAGGATTTAGCAGAAGGAGGCAGCTGTTGGTGACTTATGGAATCAGCCCATGAAATAGGCATCATTAAAATGCTATGTGGATGATTGGTCCAAGTACATGTTTTGCTTTACTGTAGATATCTCCTCTTTTCAACACGCTGATAGCTATTGTTAGTGCTAATGGGGGGCAGGTTATTTGCCAAGGGGCCTACAGCTATTTGAATCAAACAAAAATGAAGTCATAAGCTTTGGGTTTCTCACTCAAAAAGATCAATGTGTATAGTGCAAAACCATGAAAATCCATCTTTGCCAGTATTTCAACTATTCATTGTTTTTTGAAGTTGTAAACGTTTTTTTCTTGTGAATTTGGACTGCTTGTCTAAATGTTGGCCGGGCCTTAAAAATGTTAGATGGTGGTGAGTACGGCAATTCATCTTCAACTACAGACACTGGATCTTGGTGTTGACATGGGTCAAAGTGCTTCACAGGATTAAGCCCATGAGATCCTCAGAGGGAGTTTTATGAAAGACAGACCCTCAGCAGCTCTTAGAGAATAAGTCTATCATTCCTTTGTTGGTCCCTGGACACAAACTTGGTCATACTAAGACAGAGAGCTTCTCCATCAAAGGACTAATCCTTCATTTCCACCGGCAGTCTCCCTACTTGTATTTGGAGGGAGATGATGGTTGAGGTTGTAAACACAGTCAACGGAATCTAACCAGCGGCAGGTATCCCAGCAGAAGGCACACGTGGATCTGTACTCTCCAGAGTGGACCTGTCAGTGGGCCTCCTCTCGCCTTTCACGTCCAGCAATAACAAACTGAAGCAGCCCAGACCCTGACCTCGAGTGAGGCAATCCACTGGCGGAACGTCAGATATGCGACGCGTAGCGAACGGGTTGGCAGGGGTTCGGCCGCTGCGTGATTCAAATCTGATCCGTGTTCCTCTGTTCTGATAATAAGAAGCAGCCTTCACTGGCCCCGTTGCTTCTCTGGACAGGTGCTGTCCTTACTTGGGTTGCAAAAGGTCCTCAGCTTCAGTGTTGATCATACTTCTTCCGCATCCACATGGAGAATTCTACAGGCCAGATGACACTGTTTGGTAAATACGCGAAAGAACATCGTTTCTCGATTATCTTTGCGATCTTTCATAAACAATGGGTTGGACATCAGGGTTCTCCATCGCTATGCGGCACGGTGCCAGTGTCAGATTGGTGAAGTGCCAACGTGAGCACAGCCTGGCTTTTCACTGGCACCCTCAGTCATTCGTGGTACAGTTCACATCTCAGCCTGTGAACCAACAGCAGACTTTGCTTCAGGACAAGACATCATGTTCTCGTCCATGAGGGGCCCAGAATGAATACGATGCCAGTAAATGATTCAGCTGTAAAAACAGATGACAGGAGGGACGAACTCCTTGGCTAACCTGGATGAGCACCGCTGTGTTATGTCGTGTAGGTAGATTCCAAGCACCTGATTATAATTTGCTGTTGCGATGATTTGGAACCCAAGTATGTTCCTGAGATGAATGGGGTCGCAAAGTCTCCACCATAGAGAGGCCACTCAGAAGGTGATAAACCAATGAAAGTAGTTGTGTTTTAACAGGATCAAGTTGAGTGAGTGTATGAGTCTTCTGCAGGACCATTCAAACCGGACAAAGACAGCACATTCCAGTCCTTAGCCATTGGGACACAAATCTGTCATGTCAGGACTGTACTTCCTGGGCACAATTAACCCTGTGGGGCCTTCTCTACACAGCGCACCATATTTCATGGTCTCAGGCAGAGGCTCCAGTGGAGCAGATGGTTAGTAGCAGTGAGCCCATCACAGTGTGGGCTTCTGGGCTTGTGTGGCTGCGGTAGGGTGGGTAATTTGCAGCACAGCAGGCACGCCAGGCATCCTGGCCCAGTCTTTGTGCTGCAATAGATTTATTGGGATGGAGAAGAGAGCAGCCCAGTTCCCCTTTTTTCTTTGTTGTAATGGGTGTCCATCATCCCAGCGACGTCTCCGATGTGTTCCGCCTCTCAGGGCAGTCTGGGAGACTTGTGGGTCGGTACTGCAGGTCTCGCTCGGGTACACCTTGTTCCAAACACGGATGGACCGCGACCACATGCTAAACCCCCAGCCACAAGCTTTGAGTGCGGACGTGAACGTATCTGCATTGCCAA
This sequence comes from Plecoglossus altivelis, assembly GCA_036571765.1. Lineage (NCBI taxonomy): Eukaryota > Metazoa > Chordata > Actinopteri > Osmeriformes > Plecoglossidae > Plecoglossus > Plecoglossus altivelis. The sequence continues at coordinate 5,736,944 of BROE01000019.1, forward strand.
GCACATGTCGCTACCTGCACACCCTGACCATTCTCTCCTCTATCTCGCTTTCACTCTCTCGTTCTCTCTCTTTACACATATAATACAGTAGCTATCTAGACCATAGAGTCAGAGTACAGCTCTTACATATCACGTCTGATGTCCACATGGACTGCATTATTGGGGAGCTGACTATAAACTGTTATGTAACTTAACAGGAAAACATCTATAATTTTCTGACAGTGGACTGAATGCAGTCGTAGATTATAGAGACACTGTAACAACAAGGTTGAAGTGAAAGCTCGGGTTCTCATTAAAAATATTTTACGAGCAGACAAGCTTAATTCTAAACCTCGAAAAAGCTTTATTTCAACCTACAGGATGTCTGATGATGCAAAGGCTTTGATCTCCTTTAACCATCATGCTCACCCTCCACTCTTTTGAATGTGGCCGACTGAATACATCAGAGATACACGCGAGGACTGATCATAACCATGTACATCAGTTGATGCTTCAGCAGACAACATAGGAATCTTATAGTCGACTTGATTTTAAACTTCAGATTCATGTTGCTACCTGCAAGCCCATAATATGTAACGTATATGACAAAATATATGATATTGAGAATACCAAACTACTTCTGTCTTTCAGTCAAGAGTGGCAGAGATAACATATACAGTGAGTCAGTTTTTCCACTTTCCTTCCAAGAAAGGTATAATTCCTACCACAACAGGCGAGTCGTTCTTCTGGCACTGTCCCTGACTCTAGCATGCACTTACTCATTATTGTCATCTGATGTTTGCCCTCGTTGCCATGGAGCCATCCACGTAGCAGTGCGCCGGGGCAGCGTGTGGAGAGAGCCAAGAGGCTGCTGCCTCTCCACAGAGAGTTTGTAAAGGTGAGAGGGATTAGGTGTCCTGGCGACACTGTGTCCCCCCAAACCCCACATTTCCTCCCATATCTCAAACGCAGATGATGATGAAAGCCAGTTGTGTTTAATCAAAATCCAATGAGGTAATCCTTCAACTCCTTCAACTGAGGCCTTAAATCAGACATCATTATAACAACCTCAGACTGTGAGAGAGACTTGCAAAAACAGTAACTGCTGTTCAGAGATTCTTATACACTTCAACATATGTACGAAAGATAGCATATCGTAATTCAACTTTAATCCACAACAGTGTGCACTGTATTATTCAAGGGATAATATCGCCATCATTTAAATCAAGTGAGTGTTCCATTGGTATTAGCACATTTGTAGTCGATTGCCATTCTAGTTCCATAGGTTTCTTTCATTATCATGGAACTGCTGTGCCTCAAGATGTACTGGTAAAATAGGTTTTCCATTTTCACACAGGGGCCTGATTTTTCATGGGGTATAATTGTCCTTTATTCTGCATGACAAGTATTAAGTATCTCATAACAACTGTGTTCTAATGCCAGTGGTTCTCCAACTTATGTGAAAAGCACTGATAGGCTATATACTTTTTTGCATGTTCCATTCTTTCATGAGTATATGCACTAATTTTTTCCATTGCTGATTTCCATTGCACATTGCGACTAAATGGAAAACTCAATCTGACAACATCACAAAATAACAGCGATATTTTCCAACAGACCAATCTGACTGTTTGCCGATTTGTTAGTTGGGCAATTTATCTATTAAATGTGTAGAAGCAACTTTTGTCAAATAGACCTTTTGCTATTAACAGGTGATATATTTGACATTTACTTGCATCTCCCTAAAACCCAAGCAGCGTGGAATACAGTAGTTTGCCTAGATTTATATCAGTTGAAAATGAAGATCTCCATTTGCCTTGCACAAGTTCTGGAGACATTACGTATTCTACTTGGAAGAGAAAGGCAAGCAGACATGGGCAAGAGGTTTGTCACAACTACAAGGTGGGGATGTTGTAAAGAAGCAGATAGGTTAAGTAACCAAAACAAGATCATTGTTAGTATCTACTTATCTCTGGAAAGCCTCTACTCCCCCTCAAGAAGTTTCAGTTATGAAAGAACTTGTAACAGTACACTGTAAGGACGTTTCCATGCAATCGCAATTTTGTTTCCATAGATATTGCTCTGTTGACCGTGACGCAACGAGTTGTCCAAAACTGTAATGTATCTGAGGACTTAAGCAAACATTTAAATGAGGTGAAGACTGAAGTATTTTGTGCACTTTTTAAAAGACATTTGCTTTGTTCCATCAAATAAACCTGTCGAGGACCTGACCTAAAAATAAGAGTAAATATTTGAAGAAAAATGAAGGCGTTTGGGCGCACGCCTCTCCCTGTGTCAGCTTTGGGTTCATAAATAACATGTTTAATCTTTCATTTGACTCCTCCAATAGGCGACTGCCCCAGCCAATTTCACCCTCAGATAAACATTCTACGATCCCTCGTTACATAAATATAACTCAGTCGGGGTTGATCCAAGGATAGACGTGGTCTTGTGTGTCCCTTTCCTCAACGGGTCTGGTAGTTAAGAAAGATCCGAAAGTTTCCATAATACAGCTAACAAGTAACACATGATGACGTAATATGCAAAGATGAATACGTCCCCGTGGCAAGTCTATCTGTATAGTGAGAAGGTAGCTTGACAAGACACAAAGAATTTCCATCAAGGTCTTTGTATGACCACAGTCCATATAAGGCATCGCAATCTGCTCTCGGAATCAGAGCAGCAGCAGAAATTGCTGGGTTTTGTCTCTGATAAAAGAATGTCACAATGAACCAGGATCCAAAATCTTTGACGTAAAAAGCCAAGCATTCTGAAGCCCGTCCAAGGAAATGTTTGTTACCATGGCGGCCAAACGCTGCTCTGGGACAGGCAGTGGAGAGTGTCCCATCGTTACTCACAGCTGAGTGGGCAGAGGAGAACTCCAGTCAGGTCCTCTTAAAAAGGCCCTGGAACCTAGATTACCTCCACTCCTTCGTCTGCTTCTGATTTTCAGGTGAAAAACTCATCAGTTCCCTCTCGCTGTAAAGCCCTCTCCTCCCAATGCGATGATGCCCATTTCCCGTCTCCCTGTTTACTGTATCATAATCATCATGTGACTTTATCGTTTCACGCCAAGCTATTAATTTGAGTTATACATTTCTGTTGGATGTTGGGCCTGGTGTGTAGCACGAGAGCAATGTTGTGTGTCCGTTCTACTTTGTTTATGTAACAGAAAATGTCCACACAAACAGACCTGAGGCCTGAGCGGAGGGGTCTGACCTAGCCAGTCTCACAGCAGGAAGGAAGTGTGAGGTCAGACACCGTGCTGTCGGAGGAGAGCAAGGCTGCAGCCAGGTATGGTCCTTCCCATCATAAATAAGATAGAGCCTTACTGGGCTCCGTACTCCCACCCAGTCACCAGAAGCTGAACTGATGACACTACCATCTGTGTACTTTCTCCCTAGTCTCTTTAAGTCCCTGCGATAGCTTTCACAGATACCAAGACTTACCCTCTGCCGTCTGGCCATGCCCGCGTTTGTCCTTCAAATTTGACCAGATGATTTATAAAAGACATCCCGTTCAGTCCCCCCTTTTTTAATAGGATATATTTAAAGACCGGAAATGTCCAGGTTATGTCTGGACCAAGAAAAATTACAGTGCAAATGTGACCCTTAGTCTGACCCCCCATTTACTGTGCATGCGTGTAAAATCTTTCTGCTTTCACTTTAAGCTATAGCATTCTACGCGTGTTCAAGCTTCGGTCAAACCATAAACGTGTGATTGAAACAGAGTAACTCACCTTCTAGATATCTGTCCTCCATCTCTTTGAGGTTTCACTGGCCATCTGTCTCTTATACCAATATCATAGTTCATGTTAAGTTGTTTAAAAGCAACAGGAGGGCTCGGCATGTGACAGTCACACTGGAGCTCGGAGGAAGAAATCCTTTTACATGATCGCAGTTGAGACGGGAAATGGCGGTGAACCCATGAAGGGAACGAGTTCTGATAAACCAGAGGCATTTTATATGTCTGTACTCATAGCGACCAGAGGCGTCTGCATGAAGAGCTGTGAGAAGGGTTAGGGTCAAACCGTCTAGACTCACCAAGCCTAGCCTAAATCTCTCACCGTGGAGGGAAGCTCTGATTGTCCAGCTTTCCCAAACATCCCTGTGGCACATGTGGAGAGCAACCTGCTCTGGGATTGATGGGATGCCAGGTTCCACCAGCTGGGTTGGGTCTGGTGGCTCAGACAGACCGGACTTAGGAAAATATCACCAACAAAGGTCGGGTTTGAAGGGGAACAAGAGAAACGAGGGATGAACACAGACGAAACAGAGGGTGATAAATAAGAAAAGAAGAATAAAAGCTAAATGTTCGAAAATGACGGACAGGAGATTGCCTTGTAGTATGAGCCTCTAGGTCAGTCCTTGTCTAAGAGATGAGGTGTGATGGAGGCTGACTGTGCAGGTCAACTCACTGAGTGGAACTCCAGACACCAAGGAGACATTCCCTGATCTCGCAGGCTACACCACATCCTTAACTCTCTCTCTTCCTATCGAACACACACACACACACACACACCACATGCTATGATGGCTATCCTGCATCACGGGACTGCATGGTCACATAGCAGACTCTGAGCCTTCTGAACCATTATAGGAATGAATATTACCAAGACAGGCAGAAAGAAATTACCAATAAATCAGATGCAATTCAATTGATTTTATACATGTTTATCAAAAACAAAAGCAAAAAGATTAAACTTCAGTGTATTGTAGGGTTTGTATTGAGGGAAATTTAGCAAGCCAACACTGACATCCAGTGGAGAAATAAAACACAAGTGTGACAGCGAAAAAGTACAGAAGAATAAAGTAAACAAATACTGAAAACAAATCCTGACATGAAACATATAAAACGGAATCTTCGAGCTTCTCCAAACACCATGAACCATCTGGTCTGGCTAAACACAAGTACATAGCAACACCAAACACCAAACACAGGAAATGGAACTCACGTCATGTATTGAACACCTTATGGGCATTCTCATAGACATGGCGCTGACAGTGCAGTGTGATTTCAGCTTTTTCCCCACTACAGGTGAGGTAACAGCTAGCACACCTGTGGGAACAGATGAGCCGCAGGTAAACTCAGCTGAGAGACAACACCTACCTACGTTCTATTCTGGTGATAAACATTCAATGTGGTTTGTACATATAACGTCAGAGTCTGTGCTTGGCTGCCCTACATGTGCTCATCAGAGCAACACCTTACGCGAACCGTTTGGAACTTGGCAGACACACTTTGCCCTGGGGGAGCAGCGGCTCCCTAACACCATAATCAGGAGACGTCATCTAGTTCCACACACCTGAAGTCATAAAAAATCAAATCAAGATACAGCAAAGCCTGTTTTTCTGATGCTTTCATTTTGCTGTCACTAGATTGATTGCCCGAAGTCCATTTGGTATAATTACACGGTATAAGCGGAACTCATCATTGTGAGTAACTAAGCTATAAAGGTCCTCTAACAATATATCTTAATAATACAGCCATGAATCAAGAGCCAGAGTTGGAGGGAGGCCAGATGAGAGCAGGGATGGGATTTCCTGTTGGGTTCTTTGTAGTTTCAGAGAGACACAGGGCACAGTGTTCCTCAGGTGTCAGGCATAATGTCTCTGCTGCCCGCACGGAGGCCAGACGCCAGCCTGCCCTGATTATGAGACCAGAACAGAGATGCCACTGGCATCCACAGAGAATATGCTTGTTCATTCAAGGATATGTTTTTTTTAATAATAAAGGTATCCATTGATCTGGACTTAATAACTATGATAAGGGGCCTTTGTGTTTTTTCTGATGTGAATTAATGTTGAATAGACACAGGGATCTCATGAGTGTGGGGTTTTTTTGTTTTTTTTGCTGCATCAATTTTGGATCAGTTTTCCAAAATCATTAACAGGTGAATCTCCATATCCTCCACTCACAATGAAGTCTTTGATCTCCTCTTGGTTGTCCCTCCACTGTCATGATCATTTCTCCCTGACATTTCTCTTTTGAAGAGAGGGTGTTTGAAGCTGCAGCTTTACTTGATGAGGAGCTGAAATCCGCCCTCCCCAAAACATTCCAAATTCTCGATTGTCTTCTTCCCTCCCTTCCTGCAGCCATCAACACAGACATCACCCTCCGTCACAACAAAACTCAAGTCCATCACCACAGCACGACATCAAAGCCCCGTTTCACATCCACAGGTGAGAAATGAATCATTTCATTCATCCTTTACAGCATTCATCTTTTGAACTATTTATGATGCAGCTTTATCCCACTGTGCTGTGAGTCCAAGCTGAGATCAAACTTCTGTCAGGGGAGCACCACTGTTTGCTCGTGTGTTGTACTGCCAGGGCCTCTCAAAGCTCAAAGGCTACCTGTCGCAGGCGACGACCGTGGTCGCTATCTCCGTCCACTTCCTGCACGCCCCGATAGCCATCGACAGAGCCAGCAGACCCAGCACAGCTTCCTGTATTTAATTAAGAGTGCTGACAGCAGTGCTAGCTCCTAAGCTTGCCAGGACAAGGCTGTCAAAGACCACTTTGTTCACCCTGTAAATCCCCAGGCACCATCAGCCTTCAACTGTCACAGCCCAGCGCTGTGGCATCAGCAGTGGCAGTATGGGTAGCTGGAGTCTGCCATCCTGCATTTAAGACCATATAACTTCCTATATAAACTTACTTTTCCCCCTTGCAGAACAGTGCTGTCCGCAAGACCTAACGGCGAGAACCAACCCCTAAAATAAGAAGCACCAGTTGTGGATATACACCTGTCTCATTATCTAAGTGGGCTACTGTCGCCTAGAATAAGGAACTTCATTACTGTATGTAGGCCACGTCTATAAAAACAATGTACATGGACAAACATTTCTCCAGTGTCACAATTGTTCCATTTCTGTATAGCGAATGACAAATTCACTTTTGAGTGAAAATGTATCTTCAGGATTCTATTCTAATTCCTATTCTTTAGCTAGAGGGCAGTAAAGGATCTCCTCTGGTGCATGTGTGAGCACTATGTCCATACACTAGTACTGTCTATCATATCTATCTAACACATTGTAACACACACTAGTGCTTACAACACATGAGTGTAGTATCCTCAAGAAATAAATACGGAAGTAAATCCTTCTCAAATATATTTATCGTTATAGGCAGTTAAACAACCATTATTAACGGACTATTACATTTAAGAGACTAGTAGGAGCCTATTATGTGTTTTTCCCCCGTAAGGAACGGCCTGGTCTGTGTACTGTAGCTCTTTGTTTTCAGAGGGAGATAAGCCTGGCCAGACCGATAATGTTACTAGGAACCCTGGGAAGTCGCATAGATCTGAGGTAATACTTTACACCAGGATGTGTCCAGTGCAGTAAAAGACAAGACCATTCTAACCATAGTCTCCACTGTAACTGTGGTTATTTCCCCCTTCCCTAATTCAAAATAAAACACGTAGTAAATCATACGCTGAAATGGTTTCTGCCGTGGACACCTGCGTGACCAAACCACTCAGTGCCTGCAGTCGTTCCCGGGAATGTTCCCAGGAAACCCCCTCGGGTAGAGAACAAGTTCTCTTTGTAAAACCTAGTTAAGATATGTGTCAACTAAAGTCTTTTTTGATTTATCTTCTTCTGCCTTCATAGTATTGATCTTAACGACATAACCTTTCATCATCCTCATTATCAATAACTTCATTAGTGTCATTATCATCATAACAATCAGCATTTTCACTTTTTTCACTATTTCCTAATCATGTCACGTCACCTCAATACAAAGAAATATGTCCTTACATATACATACCATTGGTACAATTTTGTAGTCTAATCTGAAATGACAATGCAAATTATTGAGAAACGTCTTGCCAACAATTTGCATTTATACAAAGCAAAAAGGCTGCCTGCATTGCTATGATGCTGCATAACAGCTGAAACTCCTTTCGACTGATATTGTGTGAGGTCTACAGTTCAGTAACATTAAAAAGATGTTTGCCTCAGTTCCTGGAGAAAATATTAAAAAAACAATTACCAGTCTTGATTTGGACAACAACGCTATGGAAACAGGTTTATTTTTTTAAATTTTAATATTGGTATGTATTTTAATACAGTACTGTGCCGAAGTCTTAGACAGCCAAGATATTTTACAGACGTTGTCTTTTATATATATATATATACATATTTCACACATATTTATTTATTCATTTTGTACGGTACTATAAAAGAGCAATTTTGCAAATAATTTGGTTTGGTCTTTTCATTATTTCTTCAGGCATTGTTTCATACCCTTAAATTATTTTATTGTGCCTAAGACTTTTGCACAGTACTGTATGCAATGAGAATGGGGTTCATCTTCTAAGAGTGGCTGTACATTATTTGGTATCAAACACTGCTAAACTCAAAAGTTTGAGTGTTAGTCATCATATGGCTTAAGTATGAAATTCTGAAATACATAAATGTGGAGCTACTGTATCGGAAAGCTACAATGACAATGCTACTGTACAAATAGTTGAAATCGCTACTGTACAAATTGGTACTTCAGGTTGTCAAAAGAACCAGAGTGAACTGAACGTTACCTCTCAAAGTCGCATCTTCCCATCATCTGTATATAGCACTGTATGTTGAAGTTACTGTTCGTTTATGTATTATCAAAAATATAATACAACAAAGTAAGATTGTAATGTTATTATATCTACACTCAACTTCTACAGTAAAAAAGTACAAAGCACAAGATCAACTCATTTTGTATGTTATATTCCATTGTAACTGGACTAATCGAGAGGCAATATCATGCAAGCTTAAGGCAGTCTATTCAACAACAAAAAATATATGCTTGGGAACAGGAACAGTGAGGTAACAATGGATGAATTTGTTGAATAAACAGATAATTTGAACTCGTTTGTGGTTTCTTTGCAGAGTACTCCAAAAGAGTCTACCAGGGTGTCAGAGTCAAACACACAGTGAAAGACCTGCTTGCAGAGAAACGGCTGAGGCAGACTAACGTGCCCAGATTCAACGTGAGTTTGCTTTTCGCTTCGCTCTCTCTTTCACTCGCCCTCCCTCGCTATTATTCATCCCTCCATCTCTCTCCATGTTGGTTCTCTTCATATTTACATTCTTCATTATATTTTCTATGGGATAATCATGTCCACTAACCACACAAAGGAAATACCATTACAGTGTATGCCTGCTCCCAGCAGACTACACAAAGGTGAGGCCAGAGGGGTCTGCACGGAACCACACAAAGCTAACAAATGAATGGCTTTTCATGGTTACACATCTCCCCCACCCACACCATTGGCTGTGACATGTTCCAACCGTAGCCAGTTGACAGAGGGTCTGTGCTCAGAGCTTTCTGTGCGAGCGGGTCACCTATCAGAGACCTTAATCAGATGCACCTGCCAGAATGAGCAGCCATCGCCACGGCAGACCACAGACAAGGGAGCCATTGTTGGCCTCAGACCGTTAAGCCAAGTGATGGCCATCCCCGATCCGTCACCTAAAACAAACACGTATATCAATGAGGAAGGCTTTATCCAGCTAAATGGATGTTGATTTTTCTGCAGAAGAAATCATTTTAAATCATTTTCTTTCCATTGAAATCTTTTGGAGTCAATTATTTCGTCAAATGCATTGAAAAGAAAAAGCAATTTGTCATCGGATTCTTTTTTCACCTGCCATAGAAGGTTTTTTTCCATCGCTGATGAAACTGCACAGAGGCATTAACAGTTGTTCAAGACAACCAAAACACTTTTGAAAGTTATAGAATTTGCTCATTATTTTGTCATCATTAAAGCAAATAAGTACTTGGCGTTGGTTTGTTCACAGTGTGAATAATATGATATACATGCTGATCCAAATGCAAGTGTCGTTATGCCATTTGTTGTTTGCTGAATGATGAATCGGTGACTGACTAACGTGTCTGTGATGAGTGCTAGTATGATTCATTGTTACGGTCATCTTTTAATGGCAAACATTTTTTTACATTAAGATGCATCAAGTGCAAAAGATTACATCTAGAAGCAATTCTCAGGTGATCAGGCTTCATGCACATACTCCATATAATTTTTGCAAAGCAGTTTACATATCCAGGCGACTTAGGACATTGCCTTTGAGAGCTGCAGTTTGAACGGGTGAATGAATGAACAATGGTTTATTATTCCATTATTCCATAACTCAATTATTCCATTCGATTCTGTTTTCGCTGTGGTGACTTTTCAGTTGCCAGCTACATTATTGGCTCTATAGAGTGTTCACTTGGCTTGTGCATACAGAGCCCTCACATAGCCCTGTTGCACTTGAAGGGGGTAGGACATATTGGCAAAATGGCAAATGACATTCAAATATCTTGCCACATCATTTGCCTGTCTTTCTTTCCTCTCCATCCTCTCTCCACTTGTGCAATCCCTCCATTGGTCTTTATCTCTGCCTCCATTTCTCCACTCTACTTCCTCCTTTTCAGTCATTGGAATAATCCCATTTTACCCATGTTTAATCGACTGAGGTGTTTTTTTTTACCATGCTGGTACTCACCTTCATGACATGTGTGAACTTGTTCACAGTGTCTGCCTGAGTAGTTGTAACGTTTTGGGTCTTTTCTCAGGCTGGAACAAGTCATTCCCAACAATCTTTTGTTCAAATGCCAGGTGAGTCTCTATTGTCTGAGATTGTAATATAGCCACTGGCTGTTCATCCTATGTCAACAAACGATATTATCATGTCTGAACGCTCACACACGGCGCTATAGTTCACCTGATATGGTTACTATTGAACTGCATACATTTCAGCACATACTGTACATCTAGTTAAATTGTCCATATTACATATTACAACCCAAGATACTAATTAAGAGTACTATGTCACATCTCACAAAGAGGACAGGTAGTATGTCAAATGGGACATCTCATGTTCAGCTTCTTCCTACAGGATCCCACATGCTGCCTAGTTACTACAGCATGCGAAGGCCCTTCCTCACTGACTCTGAACTCTGCCCATCTGCTAAGCAGTACACCACAGACCCATACAGCCCAGCCCTGGGAAGCAAGGGCTTGTCCTATGATCACCCGTCCACATACCCCTCCTTCATCGACAGCTACTACACCCCTGAGACATTTGGGGACTATCGCGGGGCCACAGCCATCTCTGCTAGCGGAGGAGCCCTTTTCTCCCCGTCGTCTTTACCCCATTTACTGCCTCCCCTCTCAGGAGAGGCACCCCATCTCTTGGTAAAAACATTCTGTTTTCTAAAACAGAGTACATTCTGCATCCTGTAAGTATATATCTCTTACTTTCCTTCTCTACTTTGACAGAGAGACACCTGGGAACACTCAGAAGAGGACTCGGTGAGCCAAAGTGAGGTCCTGTGTTCCGAGGGTCCAGTTCCCTCCACAAGCTCCCATGGGCTGGCCAATCCTGATCCCAAAAGCCCGTCTTCCTACAGGATGTCCACTGGTCGTAGTGTGCCTACTCTGTCTAGCCCCCAGCCCTACACGCTACACCCCCTGGAAGAGGTGCACTACTCGTCATCATCATATGCCCCCTCATCCAACTACTCATCGAGTTACTCGTACATGACTGCTCCGGGAGAATCTGCTGGGATCAAAATCATGCCAGTGACCTCAGAGGACAGCAGTGATGCTGTCCAGCTTCACAATACTTCCTGGACCAAGGAGGATGCCTCTGGCAGTTGGTTGCCATATGAACCTCGGAAGGCCTACTGATACTCATCTACTGTGATGGGAAATAAACTGAAATGGATGCTGTAACATATGTTCTTGTGGACAAAACACAGGAAGAACCAAATGATCTGTTTGAGATTCGTTAATTATTTTTTTTAAAAACTGCAAAGGTTGCAAATGTGAATATAACTCTGTTGTGTTGTATATTTCCTGTTATGCTGTGTAAAAAAATAATTTCTAGTAGTTGTATATAACTTTGGTTTAGAAGGAGAAGACCAGCCATTTGTCTCCCTTTGCTAATGACCTATCATAAACCTGCTACCAGTCGATAAATCACCACATAATATGTTGATCCATTTAACTGGTATTTTTGTGCTCTGTTCATCTGACAGTAAAATGACAGTCTATGAGGCTAGAATTACTTCCATTTGTTTTAGAAAATTATTTTAAATCAATCACACAGTTTGAATGTATTTTGCTGTTTGCTGTGTTAAAATTCCCAATAGAAAATTATGAACGGTAGAGGTCGCTAACGACCAATCATACAAAATGCACGTTGTGGCGTAACACAAGATGATGAATGGACAGGACTTTCACAATAGCCATTTATACAAACAGATTTATACCTACAATAAAATGACTACTGAAAGTTTATACAGCAGCCTTCGTGTATACCAGACTGTGCTTTAGAATGATGCCCTTCAATTAACCTAATATGCTCTATCTTGAGTCAGTAAGAGGGCTTTGGACTGATTTATTGTTCTGAGGGTGACGCCCATCCTTTTTTGATGAATTTGAATATTCAAACGAACAGCTTTGTCTGCATATGCCGAGGGGTCACAAACACTATAAATACAACAAAACTCAGTGTCAACTATATATATATGTTTCGCCTACTTGTTTAGAAGGCTACGCTAAGACTACCCTAAGAGGCGAGGACGTCTGCATAGGGTACTTAAACTTTATGCTTGATTGGCTGTCGGATCCTCACAATTTCCGCGCAGATTTCGTCAACATGTCACAGGGTGAGTTTTTCCCCTTTCTTTCGGATCGAGTTATGTTTTGGATCCTATAACAATAAAGAGCACGTATATAGGTACAGCGAAGTGATCATTCTCACGTCATACCTCCTTTATCTGCAGTCCCGGTGTCAGTAGGCAACATGTGGGCTCGGTATCACGTGCTTTTTGCTACTACGCCTGTACATGACGCCAGTGGTGAAATCCAATTCATTATTTGCCTAACTGTTAATTCCTTGGAACAGATCACCCAAAGGTCTATCAAGGTGTCCGAGTGAAGATCACTGTCAAAGAGTTGCTGAAAAGGCGCAGGGCTCGTCAGGCTGGAGTAAACATGGCATCGGTAGGACACACACACACACGCACGCACGCACACACACACACACACACACACACAATCTTCTCTAGCATTCCAATACACTAACATTTTGTGTATATATATTGGAACAGTACCTTATAATGTCAAACAATGCATCAGGAAAGGTATCTGTTCAAATTCTCTTGGTTATTATTTTCACAGGAATATCTCATGCATGCGTTTCCAGACACTGCTCAAACTTACTACAGTAGGTGTAACATGCATTACACAATCATAGCTACGAAATGGAACTGAAAGAAGTCTCTATAATGATAATGTTATCTTTTATTTGGGATTTTCATCTTATCACTTTTTTCTCATCTGATTTCCTGACCTGTTCCAGAATCCAGCACTCAAATTCATCCCTACACTGAGGAGTCATCTTCACAAGGGACTGAGTGTTCCACGTACAGCTACGATTTCTGCATCACTAATAAGACGGAGCCTGTACCCCAGAGCGAACCCTGTAATTTCTCTTTTAAACATTCCTGGCCTTTCGGAAAATTGCCAAACCAGGAATTAGACAAAGGACAAGTAAGATGGCCATGGTTGCTGTTCCACATTTTAGATTGTTGTATTGCTCATATGCGTAGTTCTTCATCTGAAAGGTACACAGTTTACATTGTATTTTTTCTTTTGCTACAGACTTGCAGGTCTTCGTTGGAAGCCTGGACTTCACCATACATAGGAGAGGACATTCATCCTACAGACAATCAACACACGTCCTCACTTTTCTCTTACACGCATTACGGTTCGGTGCAGGTGGATCCCACATATGGCTCACATTTGACTAATGTTTCTCCATACGATGCACCTATCTTTGCAAGCAATGCTCAATTGTCATCCAATGTTTCACAAGAAATTGTGGACTGCCCTGATGTTTTTGGTGCATGGTACTGGTGAACTAAATGTCTGTTATTGTTATTATCATTCATTATTATGTATGTTGTATGTAATGTGTTGTGTCTTGTGTGTTTGGTTGTGCATGCTTTTTTATCAATATAAATACTTTTGACCGTTTTTAAAATATTTATTTTACCATGGTCCTGATTATATAACTTTTTGCCTAATCACAGTTCATTTTGAAGAGCATGTTTTTTTCATTCACGTAGGCCTATTTTCCATTACCAATCAGTCAGTCAATAAATACGATTGTGAAATATTCAAACCTGAACTGTTTTTTTATTAACATGATCTAGACAGCCTGACGTTGTCATGCAGGGGATGGGGACGACAGTTAAGATATTCTGGAGGATGATGAGAGAACTCGAGAACCTTTGCTGAACCTACAGGCCAGAGTTGCTTAGCAACGTTTGATTACATTGCCAGTGCGCACCTGACACAGTTCCCTCAACAGCCATGCTGTTAGATAGCTAGCCACACCACTACTAGGTTATTCCAAGCTCTTTGTTTAAGATGGCTAAAAGTTTAAGTAAACTAAGGTTTTGTTTAAGCACTTTATAATCAGTTAGTTTATAGTTGGTAAAGCATATAAAACATAGGGAGGCTACGAAACGTTTGCTCTCACACGAAGAAAAGTTTTGCTAGCAAAAAAACTAGACTGGGGTAGCCTACTACTGTAGCTTAACAGTAAGGATAGCCAGGCATCTTCAGGACAACCAAGCGAGACTGATAGCCTTGCCAAGATGGACTTGTATCATGTTTTGGAGATGATAGGAGAAGGTTCATTTGGGCGAGTTTATAAAGGACGTAAAAAATTCAGTGGTCAAGTAAGTACATTCTAACAAGACAAAAGCTCCAATCTAGATCTACTCATATTTTGCTAGGTAGCTAAAACAAGCTAACTGGCGCTGTCCCGCTATTGCAACAATACTGTGTATTCATGTTGGCGTGTAAGACTATAGCATAACTAGCTGGACCAAACTACAATTGTAGCAAGAGTTTAATAAATGACCAGCCCAATGTTAGCCTGTTTATCCTTTCTAGTGTGTTTGAAAACCGAAACCAATCTTTATTTTTTATTTTTTTAAGGTGGTGGCACTAAAGTTCATTCCTAAAGTTGGTCGCTCTGAGAAAGAGTTGCGAAGTCTTAAAAGAGAAATTGACATCATGAAGGGACTTCGTCACCCGAACATTGTCCTGTTGTTGGACAGTGTTGAGACAGAAAGAGAGGTAGCAGTGTTTGCAATTTGCTTCCATTTAGTAAAAAGCTAGCTTGCTTACTTACATCGGGGTTGACTGACCACGACGCTCTTTACAGGTGGTTGTTGTTACGGAGTATGCAGAAGGCGAGTTGTTCCAAATCCTAGAAGATGATGGCAATTTACCAGAGAGCCAGGTAGTGCCCATTCATTCCTGAGGATGTATTATTATATTGGGATCCACTGTGTGTCTGGTAATAGACTTTAATAGACTTAGAGCCCTGCATTTCAGAATGGTGTCTGAGATGAAGTAGACTATACCATTGACCCTTTTGATTTGAATGCTGCCCTCTCTGTGCTTTGCTATTTTCCAAGGTGGCTGAGATTGCCCACCAGCTAGTATCTGCTTTATATTATTTGCATTCACATCGGATCCTGCACCGTGACATGAAACCACAAAACATTCTTTTGGGAAAAGGTGGTGTTGTAAAGCTGTGTGATTTTGGGTAAGCATTTCTGTTTTGTGCACACAATCATGGCAATTCGTCCAAATGTATTCATCTTCTTCTTTGATTAAACATGTCGATTTGGTCGGAAAAGCACATGGCCGGTAATGATTGTTTTTTTAATTTACACATGTTCCAGGTTTGCTCGAGCTATGAGCGTTTCTACTTTGGTCCTGACTTCCATCAAGGGAACCCCTCTCTATATGTCCCCGGAGCTGGTAGAGGAGAAGCCCTATGACCACACTGCTGACCTTTGGTCGTTGGGCTGCATTCTTTATGAGCTCCACACGGGGGTGCCACCTTTCTACACTAACTCTATCTTCGAGCTTGTGCGGCTCATAGTGAGAGATCCAGTCAAGTGGCCAGAGAACATGAGCCAGCCCTGCATGGTATGGGTTCCCTGTTTTCTAGCGTTTGTGTGTTATAATAGGATCGTAATTAATATATATGGAGTTCCTACACTTGTTTCTAGACAGGTGCTTTATTAACTTCTCAATCTTGCCACTCTAGAGTTTTTTGAAGGGGTTATTGACCAAAGACCCACAGAAGAGATTGTCATGGCCAGACCTCCTCAAACACCCTTTTGTTGCAGATGGAGTTGTAGGTGAGGCCAGCAAGCTTGAATTGAACCTGTTGGTTCAATTCTGAACTCGGCTACCATTACTGTGCATAGTCTACATAACTTTCAGACTGTAACCTGTTTTGTTCCTTACTGGTGGCATCGGTAGTGCTGTCAGATCCCAGTGCGTCCAGCCCCCTGACAGTGACGCCCAGCCCAGACATGCAGGCTCTGAAGCTGCAGCAGGCTGCAGAGAAGGCACCACAGCACGGGGCCGAGAGCCGGCTGCTGCGCAAGGCCAAGGAACAAAGAGACATGGAAAAGAGGAGCAGACAGGTAGGATGTGATGATCCCAGCTATGCATAGAAATACCCAGGAGGAAATAACTCCAAACTAAGCAAGTGACTACTGCTTTGTAACTCCTTCTAGAGTGGCAATGGAAAGGCAGCCCCCCAAAGGACAGCTCCGTCTGTTAAGATCCCCTCCCAGGAATCCCCAGCAGCCCCTTTAATGTGTCTAGATCAGGACATGGCCCACGCTGCAGCCAGTCTCTGCCTGACGACCACGCAGCCAGCCAATGAGGCATCAGCAGAGAGGTACAGTAAGACCATCCAGGAACTTCAAACATGAACTGAAGACCCTTTTGATTGATCTGCTTGAAATTGATTCCACTTACCAATTTATGAATATGATATAACTGTAAAAAAATTTAAAAAAAATAAAAAGAAGAAGAAAAGATGGAGTCTTCAGCACAGGGCTACAGTCAACATAGAGTTTCTCCTGTTACCAAGCAGAGGCCAAATCAGCCACGATTACGAGCAAGAGTTCCCCTCAGTGGAGGTTGGACCTCGGCAGGTCCGGAAGCCCTCTAAGAATGGCCGCGGCAGCCTGAGCTCTGTGAGGATGCACAATCAGGTCAGTCAACTGGACCCCTGCAGCTGGCTGGCACTGCTGCACACTTACTGCCACAGTATTGTTGGCTGCCTGGTCCTTCAACAACGTGATGACAGTCTGTCATTCATCATGTGTGGGTGTCATTAGGAAGTGGACAGTGATGAGGAGTGGGAGCAGATGGTCCATGAAACAGACCCAAGACGGAACACCTCTAACGACAGGACTCAAGCCATTATTCCTAAATTGAAAAGGAAGTTGCTGAAATCCAAAACCCAGGTAAACCAACCAGCTGACAAAGCCCATATATGGTAAGAAAGGAGTATTCTCCTGAGCTCTGACTCAGAACCTGTTCTCCTGTTCAGCTGTTAGATGGGATTCTGGAAGGAGCCTGCCAGATTCGACAGGCACTGAAGCTTTTAAACAACCTGATCTTGAACTCGGTCCCAAAGGACTGCTTCCACATTGGACGTGAAGTTGAGCTACCTCATTTCCTGTTTGACTTGGTTCAAGATGTTATCGAGAGCCCGGTGGTTATTAAGGTTAGCGCTGCCCAAAAAACTGACCATATATTACATGCTAGCAGAGACACGCAAAGGTTACCATGAACCATCTGTGTCTTCTGTTTTGTCTCACTTAGCAACCATGGTGTGAAAGTGTACTTGGAGACGTGATGGTGGTACTTTTGGCGTTCTGGGAGAAACACAAGGACTGGGAGCAAGCCGAGAGCAGGTCTGATATTCAGCTGGACAGTAGTCAGGAAATGATTTCGCAAAATCGAGTCATTTTCAGAATGGCTTGATGCCAAGCCTGACACTCAGTCATTCTGTCATCATTAGGTGCATAGCCCACTTAGTCTTCACACAACAGGAACAGTGTTTCGATGGCTTATATAGCCATGTTTCACATGAACCTGCCAACACTGCTCTTCTCTCTGTAGATTGGAAGACTCCTCCAAGCCCTTTATCAAAATCCTGCTGCGTCCAACCCCCAACTCTTTGGCAGTAGGTATCAAAACTGGTTTAGGTTTATTATTTCGTAATGTTCTGTTCTGTTGTTCATCCTTGATGTCTCTAGACTACGACTCTTTTACAGGGTTTGAAGAGTCGGAGCTGCCTGGAAAATGCGAAAGGGCTTGATTGATCAGTCTGTGTTTGTGTTTGTGTGCGTGTCTTCCTCCCTGTTCTTTAGCCTCTGGCAGCCTCTGTTCTGACCATGTTTATCCACAGTGGAGCGTCTGTGGATATTAGTATGGACAGGCTGACGCCGCAGATCTCCAATCTCCTTGACTCAGATCAGGTCTGTATTTCCAGGCGGAGTGATACATGTGTGCTGTAGCGTGTGATGTGACTGGGAGTCTGTCTGGTGATACTGTATGGCTGAGCCTGAACATTTGCTTCCCCTCTGTTTCTTTCCCAGACCAGCATTACTTTGCCACCTGGCTGGGGTTATTGTGACGGCCTTCTGTCATTGGTCCTACACACACTCTCAGAGGTCAGCAGTATCTCTTTTAAATCGTTATTACTAATTACCATTTGACCTTCTATTAACATAATGAAGTAACTTTACATTAGTGCTGCCTATACCCTTGTATATAAAATAATCCTAAGGAACTTGTTTGTTTTTCCATTGCCCTCTTGACAGCATGAAAGCGATCCATTATCAACATCTATTGATCCAAGTCTTTTGAACCAGCTATGGCAGAGAGTTAGCATCTCCCTGGAAAAGATGACACCCAAAACAGACGTCTGCTCCTCAAATGGCACAGACTTTTACACCCCCATCTCAACCTAATGCCATTCTACTATCAAGTATATTTGTGTTTCTAGTATTTCTGATGCAAGTTCTGCTCTTTCCTTATCAGGTCTGTATGCCTTCCTGTCCATTGCTCTGCTTGTCCTCACCAAGGATCCATACTCCTGCGTTCCTCTGTTCTCAGAGAGTGGCACAAACTGCATCGCTACTCTGGGACATCTGCTCAACACTGAGTTGTCAGTGAATTATGTAGTTGTTGATGTTTTCACATCCAGATGGGTCGTTTTAGAATATCCATAGTGGTACAGGACTTGTGTGTGTTTGTGTGTGTGTGAAGCTAAACCATCGCTACCCCACAGTGTTCAGTTGCTGTTGGAGGGGAGTCCTGGTCATCGTTGGGTGGACTCCAGTTCAAGCAACCTGTCGGTGTTGAGCTGCCATCTACTCTGTTTCCCTTTTGCCCTCGATTTGCCCTCGGAGACCATGGCCAAGCTGCTGCAGTTGTACCACAGCTGTGGCATCGTCTCTGGCCTGCTGCAGGTTAGATCTCCCTCTGTGTTGAAATATGTGCCTCTCCCACTGACTAACAGTAGAAAGTATCTCTCCATCTGAATGATGCAACTGAGGATAACTCTTGCTCCAGACACAAATCCTCCCAAACTGCTTCTCCACACTGTCTTAGTACCATTGGGAGAACATTCTGCTGCTTCCAAGCTGCTGTTTGATCTTTGACGGCTTGACTGAATCATGTTTATTTTCTCTCTACCTTGTCAGGTGATGCGAGCACTTCCTCAATCTCTACTGGAGCTGCCTCTGTCTCTGCTGTGCCGTCTGCTTCTGTGTGACCCTGGGCGCTCTGTCCCCTGTTTCACAGCAGCCGCTGCGGCCTGTGGCTTCTTTTCATTTCCCAGGGAGGGGGAAAGCAAGCAGAACACCTCCAGTGACCAAGTCCCTGCGTCTGAGAATAGAACTGCTAGTTCCCTGCTCTCTGCCCTCCTGCGGCTAGAGGCCCTCTGGGGCTCGGCTGTGGAGCTGCTAACGCTGCTGTCTCAGGCAGCCCGCTGCTCCTCCAGCTCCACCTGCCTTCAGCTCCAGCTGGAGCCCACTGCCCTTCATCAGGCTCTGCTTCACTCAGACGACAGGGTCAGGGCTGCTGCATGCAGCCTGTTAGGGCATCTGGACCCCTTTTTGCAAACATCCACACGTGACCCCAAATCAGCTCTGACACCTGCCACCTTCAAAGATATGATTGGCTGTCTACACGACCCTTGTCCCTCCGTCCGGCGGATGTCCTGCAGGGCAGTGGGGAATTGGCTGGGTTGGATCGGACAAGCAGAAGAAGGAACTCTAAAAGTAGTGGGGGCCTGTTCTGTGCCAGACAGAAAAAAGACCAAGGACCATAATGTGTGTGCACAGGTAGGGGCAGGACGAAATTCAGCCTCCTTAGTCAGGAAACAAATGGAGCAGGAAGAGAGAAATAGGTGGATTGAAGAGACCAAGAGGGCATCCACCATGTTACCGTCCCTTATGACAGACCCTGATGCCCTCACGCGAAGGCATTGTTGTGCAGCTTTGGGAAACATGGTTACCGTGGGCAGCGGGGTGTCCACACTGCTGGAGGGAGATGTGCCCCGTCTGCTTGTCAACACTGCATGTGCTGATTCCCATAATGCAGTGAGACAAGCTGCCAATGCAACCCTGCTCCTGTACAGTCAGCACGATGCACTGCGACAGGTACAGTATAGAAACTAAGTCAACATGACATTGTCTAAATAGCTCCTTAATTTTACTTTTCTTTACTCTTGTTAGGATCCTTTCAAATAAAATAAAAAATAATCTAGTAACTACATATAAAATGAACACATTCTGTTCTGCATAATTTCTATTTTTCCTGTAGAGGAATTTATTTGTATGTGTATTTGCTCCATTATTTTCTTCAAAACAAACTTTAAACACTGTTAAGCACACCTTGGCTCTGAGCTTGTTTCTGTCTGCAAGCAGCAAACACATTCACACGGTAATGTTGAAGTCGGTCAAATCCTCCTATCTCTGCTTTAAAGGCTCTGATGTCCCTTGGTGCTCTTGAGAAGCTTGAGCAGGCTTCCCAGCATGCACCTCCACTGTGTGACCATCATCACTGACCAGCTAGAAGGGAGCCAGAGAAATCCATGTGGTAGGATGGAAAAGCCAGTCAGCTTTCATTCCACTGGCTGACTGATCTTCTTGTTCTCTGTACTCTGAAGTGGTTGAAAAAAAAATGTTTTGTTCTTTAGAGAAATGCAGACCTCATTTTGTTATTTGAGTATAACAAAATCGGATCATTTTAAAGCAATTTGACATTTCAAGTTATAAAGGTATAGAAATAATTGGGTCTAACTAGTCATATCCATAATGCTGACTACTTGAAGTGGAATGGACATGAGTTTATTTCTTGTTTTAAGTGCATTTGTTACTGTTTTGACATTTTTGACAGTTTAAAAATGCTTGGCATGATTTAAACTGTGTTAAATATCAAGTATGAAATTTTACAATGGGCCTGATTCTGCATTAGTCATCTTCTAATTTGTAAATTCGATTTTATTTTTGATCAACATTACATTAAATGTGAATTTATTGACTGAAAGGTTTATCCGTTATTAAAATACGAATAGAAATTTATATAGGCGTAGATGATACATTTAAAAACGAAATAATTATCTACATCGATTTTTTGCTTGTCTGCACAAGTTTGTTCCTTAATTTTGAAACAGTTTGCCTACAACGTTTATAATAAATTACGACCTTTTTTGACTTCGGAGTCTTTTCGCCACTCAATTTTCATCATAAAAAGAGTATTCAAATGGACTCTGTCGCGCCCTTCTTTCTGTCCAATTTACAATGCTTTTGAACCGAACGTTTCTCTACAGTACGCATTCAATGAACCGACTACCTAATCAAGTTTTTTAGTGTTCATATTGAATGAAATTTAGCTTCGCAATAAAAATCACAATTAAATTGTTTAAGTAGCCTATACATTTTGAACTCGGTAATTGCCTTTCCGTGTAAGAAAAAAAAAGGAGACTACATTTTCAAATTCCTCTCGTCTAGCTGTCTCCCGTTATCCTCCGGTAAATTAAAGCATTCAATCCAAAACAATTTGAAAGGTTATAATGTGGCGGTTTGATAAAAATAAACAGGAAAGTCTATTCCTCTGAGGAGCAAAACACCGCAAGTGTTCAACGCAGTTGACATCAAGCCAGAGTTTGTGCATTAGTGCGTGTAATCCCTATTTTGTAAAAACAATTTCTACTTTTAAAGCCCCGTTCCGCGCCAGTATTAATCTATCCGTTTATGTTAATCCCTCCCGGTTGTTCGCCAGCAATTATCTGTGTGGTATGAATGAGTTCAAAAAGAATAAACTGTAGTTTATGCAGACACAACTCTCTTTATTTGGTCAAAGTAAACGAATGACATGTGACAAACATAAACAATATTACTTCAAATTAATTGCGAGTGAATGCTTGGCCTTTTAGCTGAGCGTAGTCAAAACATTTTTTTTCTCTCTACAAGAAGCTTTGGATATAATAGTCTATTACAAAATGACAGGTCTCTCACATATTACATCAAAAGCTGTAGGCTATTTCACGAATATGATTGATTGTATAGCGCCAAGATGTTATTTAAGAACTTATTTGGAGAAAACATTCATTGTCTGCTCATTCAAATGTTATACATTTTACCAAACATCAGTGTACATCCATGATACATTTCACACTTAATGGGTTTTGAATGAATATCAATTCCACAAAAAAAAGAGCTGATATATTGAAAACAATTTAAATGCAGTCTGTCAAACACTTCAATGGCCCAACAGAAGATGGAAATAGTGTCTAGACGATAGTAAGAGAATTAAAAATGGTCCAAACCTCACCATCAGATGAAAAAGCCAGAAAGAACATGAAAAGATATCAGAAAACATTTCAGTGAAAAATAACATTACTAAACGAAAGAAGCAAAGGCTAACTTCCATTACCCTTCAACATACTATTGAAAAAGTCTTACAAATCAGAGAATAAAGGTATATAAAATCACTTCCCCTGAACAGTTTTGCCTCAGAAGCAAGTTTATGATACCTTCCGTTTGAGAGAAATTTGAGAAGAGAAAGCACAATACATTAAAAAGACAAGTGAGTTTTCTGAAAGACAGCATATAAGGTCAGACGTCTATGGAAACTGTGTACGATAGTATCAGTCATGTAGAAGCAGTGTCAGCTAAGTAGCAATGAAGTCTTAGCCATGCAAAAAAAGAATGTATGAAGTCCCATCTACTGTCAAAAATCACTAACGTTCGAGGGACATGAATTGCATAACCTGAGCTGCAAATTTGATTGTACTCTATTGCAATTTGCAACTGAGGAAACAAAGCCAGTAGTTAACCGATATCAATATAAAACATCAAGTCTTCCTTGAAGGTAATTCTACCTCATATTACTTCAGTTTAAATTACTCATTCGGAACACATTTATAGCCTAAAGCTGTTACAAATATTCTACGAAGATATCTGTCGTTTGAATAATTACTGATGAAAATACAGTAGGCTAAGTTACTGACATCTAGACCGGTATAAGGCCGTTGTGGACTTAAAAATAGTCTAACAGGAATATAAAAAATAACAGATCTCTGATGGAAATCTAGCCCATCCCAGTTAGAATATTCAATCAACAGGAGACCCATTCAAAATTGATTGTCAATTAAAACATTACAGCTTCACAGTGCAGACTTACTTGGTTAGATTTTAAGTAGTGCAGATTGTGGTATGTTGTAAGTATAGAATATTGTTGGTTGACTTATAAATTAAAATAACATAATTGAAACATGCAATTATACAATTTTGCCCCTCTCATATAATATAAAATAAAATACATTCGGGGGGGAAAAAAATTAAATAAAATGAGCACTTGGCATTAGCCATTGGTATCTTGCTTGAGTCGCTGACTGCGGGCCTTGTATACTTCAATTAGCAGGTCTTTAACGTACTGTATTTCTCGCTCTACTGATTCTGCCTTGTCCCGAAGCTCCCGGTTCCGCCCCTCAAGACCATGTAGCTGTTCTTCCAGTGTGTCTAACTCCGCCCTTTTCCGCTGGCGATACCTGGAGAAGTTGGATTAAGCTAAATCAAAACAGTATAACATCTAGCCAAGGATCACCTCTGTCCGTGCTCCATCATCATGGTTCATAGACAGGGGCAAAGGATGCATAGCGTGTTGTAATCAGTTGTAATGAATCTGAATGTGTATTTGGCTGAATCATACCTGTGAGCGGCAGTCTTGTTCTGATCTCTTTTCTTCTGTTTGCGCTCTCCTTGGGGGAACTCTGTTGGTGTGGCCTCAAGTTCAGATTTCACAGAGCAGGAGTCGTCCTTTGAACCCCGCGACTGCCTGTGGTTTAGGGACCCCAAGTCCAGACCCTCCCTATCAACTGAAAGACAACTTGAACCCTGATCCTCAAGGAAACCGCAGTGGAAGTCATGTTGACGCCCCAGCTGTAAACTCTCTGCTTTAACCTGCTCGTTGACGGCGCCAAGAAAGCTGTGATAGGCCACTGATTGCGTTGTCTGAAGATAACCTTCAGCGCTTTCAGTCTTCCATGGAATGGTGGCTTTGCCTATGTCACTACCAGCTTTGACATGACTCAGCGCCTCTATCTCACTGCTACCAAGACCTATATCATTGACCTCCCGCATGCCATACATCAACAGGTCATCTTTCTTGTGGGAAACATCTAGAGACCCACCAAAGCCATACCCGCCGCCAACAACTTTGCCTCCCCCTATAATCTCCTCCGTGAAACGACAAGGTTTCTCCTCCTTTGGAAGAATGGCGCATCTTCTAATTTCGACTGCACTGCCCAGACAGTATCCCTTCCCTACCACCCGCTCGTCTTCTACGCTATTGTAACCGTGAAGACTCGCTGATGAGTTACCTGAGTTGTTTCCTTTGGAACTCCACAAACTATTCTCTAAGACCTCACCTAACCGCGCCCCATCATTGACTCTTTTACGGCTACACCCACTGGGGCGACTGCAACTGTAGGGAACGTGTCTAGGATTTTTGGATCGACCAATGGGCCCACCACAAAGGCTCAGCAGGTCTAGTTCCCCTGTTGCCAGGGTAACAAGGAGAGGGCTGGATTCCGATTGGTTGGAAGTAGGGTATGACGCATAGGGCAGTTGGTAGTATGACTGGGGACCCACTGGTGGTGGACCCTTGTCGCATTTCCCCAACTTGACCCCTTTCTCTGGCAGCGGTTCGGACAGGAAGTAGTCCTCCAGTTGAGCAAGTTCCTCTTGCAGCAGAGAGGTCATGACCTCCAAGTCAGAGGGCACCTGAATATCATTCTGAAGGGGAGAAGGGGGGAGGGAGGAATTGGGGGAGGGAGAGGAATGAGGGTTTGGGAGGTAAGAAGAGAAATCTACTTCTTCCGTCATCCAGTCAGAAAGACCATCACCTGTGTGGAAAAGGGACAAAACATAACACACCATAATTTACTATTAGTGGTAAAGGTATTTAAATTGTCCTTAAATCTCAGATGTTAAAACCGCGTAACATTTTGCAAATCTATGTTGTGGAGAATGCTGTGAGCGCATAGCAAAAATATTTGCACGTTTCAGTTGCTCTATTTATAAGAAAAGAGGTAACTAGTTTATTACTTACTGTTCGGGGAGAATGAATGTGCTGCAGTGCGGTTCCCACCTGAAATGTGGAAATATAAAAAAGCGTATTCGCTGCAACTCACCAATTAAGTGCTGACTCTCCTCTGGCACCTCCCCCCTGCACCCCTGTGATTGGCTGTGGTTAGCCTGTGGGTGAGAGAGAGTGAGGGGGTCTGCCGGGCAGACGCGTAGAGTCTTCCAAATAGGAGCTGTTGTTGCCATCATGTTGTATATTGGTCTTTTGATTCAGTTCAAGTCCAAGGGTATGCTTTGAGGCGGTAGGGTTTGAGAGTTGAGCCACAGTGAACAGGGCTGGGTGAGCATAATGAACCCTATGGGGTAAAGTTATAGGAGGTTAAGATGGTATAGTTTTACTCACACATCTATTCAGTACTTCCATGCTTAAAACAACAAATAAAACATGCCATTGCATATAAAGTGAACTTTCCTACATAGCATGGATACATTATTCTTATCACAATGCAAGTCATAGTAAGTTACTCTGTCCTGGCACAATTACCAGAACAAATCTCTGTTCACTTCTGATCTCTTTCAAACAAAGGCTAAACAAAGAATAACTATCACAATAGCAAATTGCATTACCTGTTCTGGCTGAATAAGCAAGGAATAATGGTGGAATGTCACAGCGAAACAAAAAGGAGGTGAAAGTCGAAAATGTAAAAAAAGAAAAAAAAGAGTAACATTTTGCGGAGTAACATATGATGCGATGTAAACACGTGGGATAGACCAATGACGTAATGCATTGCTACTGTAGAGAGAATATGACAAGCTCACCTATGTGCTCACCTGTGATCTATTTAATACACTAAAGTTGAATGATATAGCCTAGATCTCACTAGTTTAAAAGCACAACAGGGCACACTTCAGGCCAAACTCATGGATCGATCAAATTGTCTTACATGTCCTCTGTTGTCAACTGCAGGTAGTTATAGTCATCAGTTGATAAAACATGACTCTATCCGTAGACTATTTATTCCCAGAACAAAGCTACAATACATACACGAACAGTTATCTCACACAAAGGATAACCACGACCAATGTCAGTTCCGTTAAAAGACGGCGTGCCAATTTCAAATAACTTTTGTCTTGGGTATCTTATGTCCATGTTGAGGTTTTAACTGCCTATTGTAGTCACAATTTACGTAGTCTATTGATTCAATAAAATGAAGAAGTAGCTATTCCGATGAAAAATAAACATGCATATCAAAGAAATGTGACATGACACCCATAATGGAAAGGTCTAAATTAGTCTGCAATAATGGTCTAAAGTTTTGAACGCTTAGCCCAAGTGATGATACAAAGCAACATGTTGAACTTACTCCATTCTTGCTGAAAATGCTGTGAGTTTGGGGTGCGTTGCAAAAGCAAAGCACGGAGTTGTCTCGGATCGGAGTTCTAAACAATTCAGAAAGCCATGTCTTCCTCGGATTATCCGGGATGGTGTAAATCAAGTCGGCTTGCAGCTTTGTTGTGATGAACTTGAAGACTGAGGAACGATTAATTGAGAGGCAGCATCAGTTCATTCACACCTAGCAACCGGCTGCGTCACGAGGGCAAACCATGGTGTAGATTCCTCCGCCCTCTACCATGTTAAAAAAACAGTCAGGGACATAAAAGACTTGTTTTGTTGAAGAAACCTACATCTAGAGTAGCGACTTATACTCACTTTAAGATCATGTGTTATGGGTCATGCCTCACAGGTAGACAAAGTTAAACACGCCTTGTCTTCGAGGGCTTATATGATGTACACAGCCTATATGGCTCCATATTTTAAAATGAAACCGTTTGATGCTACAATGCGTAAACAACTCATTTATTCATTGTTTACAAGGGACTACTTAATTTCTCTTTCAACGAGGAAGAATACAATATCAGGAGATGCGTGGTTGCTATTGCAACTGAATTGCATCAGGCTTCAGGCAGAGAGCAGATTCGCTGGTTGGACCGAAGTTGTCGCTCTGTCATTGGCTGGGGGAAGGATGTACGAAGTATGCGATTGGCTGACTTGTAGCTAGACATCGCAGATCGACTGTTTTCAGTTTACCGCTCTCTGTGCACATGTTCCATGTCAACAATCCAACCCCAGTGAAAAGAGCCAAGTTCCAGTAGTGTGGAAGCGCACACTTGACTTGTTCTTTGGGGAAGCTACATTATGTTTAACTGCATTCATAGACCCCTTTTTGCAAGAAATATTAACAAATATCAAATGAAATATGGATGGATGGTAGATCTGATGACCAGATCTTATGTTTCACATAGACAGGCTACTTTGGAAAGTGAACCATGAACTAGACTACATGTTAGATTCTAGAAGCTCCAATACTTGTTTATCCAGTAGGTTTCAGTTGCAGCCTTGGCATGCACTAGGCTATTAACTTGATTAACTTGAGCATTCTGTGGAAGTTTGTCCTTTTCCCCTTTTTTGTTAAACGCGACTCTTCAGTAGGCTAGGGTAGAGTTGACACAAAGAGTAGACAGCGGTGTTTTATAGGGTACCTATTCATAAATAGCCACATGAGTGGCTATACACTTTTAGGTGTAGCCTATAGGCTTTTTATTACTGTGCGGATCTTGGCACAAAAAAAAGAATTCAACTTCATAGTCCGCTTTGTAGTTTATTATTTACAGAAGTGAGACGCAGCTGCTTAGTTCAAATTAATTGTGTTAATGCTTGCTAATGACGATTATGCTAAGAATAATGCCTTGTTTTCCCCCTTTCAGCAAATCCTAAAGCTGATTGAAGGAGCTGTATCTTCCTGTTGCTATAGTAATAGCGAACACTGCCCCCTATTTTAGACATGTTTTGTGCTTGCTGTTGCCATGGGATTTGCAATGCTCGCTCTCGCTCTTGTCTCCATCCGTTTCTCTACCACTTCACACTTGCTGAGTTGCATCTCCGAAGTTGTAATTTTGCAGCGAAGATATACCAATTATTGATTTCGATATAAAAGTGTGTAGTGAGAGAGGAGAATCCGAAATGATATAGCCTAGTACAAAGACTGATGGTTTCATTTGCCTAAATTGTAATATCCAAGAATAAAGCTTAGATTGGGCTACAGGACGTGCAAAGGATTTAGTCCTAATGATCCTTTCTGCTACAATAGCATATTTAAATCGTTTATAATCTGGGGAAACACTCCATTTCAGTGGGACAATTATAATAATTACAGCCAAGGGATGGAGACAACTTATGTACACCTGTTGTTGCTTTAAACTATTCAACATCCTTCAATATCAAAGCAGCTCTTTGAAGTTGTCTTGTGGGTTACCCTGGTCTAACACTAGTCTAACGCATGACGGTTCGGAGTAGAGTTGTGGGAACCTGATGCAATCTACACAAGCGCGATCGTAACGGAGACGAGACTGGATAATAATGGTTGTTGAAGTTAGCATGTCTCCCAGGAAAGCGCTGACTCCTCTCGCGACCTGCGCTAATTGGTCCACCGAGGGCCTTCTGTTTGCGCAGCATGTGAGAAAACCATCCACCTTGCCTCTGCTGCCGTATTTCCCTGTATTCATGTTTTCCCAATGCTTTCCTGTGTAATTCTTTCTTTCTAATAGAGCTCGTTGCAGCAAATATTGGCTCTTCCTAGTTGGTTTACGCACGCAGGGGTAACCATGAATAAATTAGTCATTGAATGGAACTCAGCCTATTAATATCAGAAGGAGTGGCACAACAACAGGCAAATGTATATCTGTAACTGTCAATTCAGGCTTTATTACCACACACGCGTTGCTTCTGTTATCTAAATGTAATCTAAAACTTAAAGGCTACCCAAGGTAGGCTAACCTGTTGAAACTGTTATAGTGATGGGTTGAAATGTAGCCTACACTTGTAGTAAAGCAGAAAGAAAGCACAGCATGCCATGTGCATGTATGGCACATTAGTAAGAGTTACATCACCATTTCATCACTATCTCTCTCAGAATTCATTGTTGTCTTCAACTTTCCTCTCCTTGAACATACGATCAAAACATTTGAAGTTGAAGAATGACTTGTGAATAGAAATGTAGGCAGTCCGTAGGGACACTTCCCATTAATTTGTTTAGCTTGCATATTTGTCTGTCTGCATGCGTAGCCTACAGTAGGATTACATGTCTCAACGAACCTTCAGACACTATTCTATTAGCTCAGAGCAAAAACTTAAGCGGCACTCTCTGTCATGGGCTTGAAGCTTTCATTTCAATTAGTGAAACCACAGATTTGTCTAGTTGCGTTATTTTGTATTCCTCAAGGAAATCGTGATCATTTAGCGCTGTATTATCATAAAGAGACTAGGTGGTTTTATAGTCCTTGGAGATGTAAAGATATTTGCAAGATGCTCCCCAAAAAGTATTGCGCCTCTTACCTTTAAGAAAATGATTTACGCATGTACACACTACAACAAAGGTAGGCTGCCTTTTATTCTTCTAGTAATACTAATGGACCATCAGTTTGAAAAGCAGTGGAAACGATTGACTTACAAACTTAAGAAAAACTTAACAACAATCAGGTGCCTCAAAGGTGCCACCGCGAAAACCGTCAGAGCAGAATCCTTTTTATTTTTATTTTTCAAGACAAGCAAGGTTTCTGAGTCAAGTGCAATCAAGTCTCAAGTGGCCCCTCAATGTCATCAGTGCGCGCATGAAGTGTCAGGTTGTTCTTCACAGGGCGCTCAAGAGCCCTCGAGCCCGCTACCTCTTTCCTTTGAACTCTGGGTGTGTCCTCGCGAAGAACAGATTTACTTAGCCTACACTCATCTCGTTCTTGACAGTTAATATACCATTGTTCTAATTAATCAAAGGCCATAGCCACGTGTAATTGTCTTGGTATCTTAATTTGTTATAAGACATACAGTACGTGCAAATTTGGGTTAAATCACCATGTGTAGGAAAGGTGTTTGAAGAAGTGGTATTTCGAATGCTTGTTTTTGGCATCGATGTGTCCCATTTAGAACACTGATGGTGCACTGTTGTTATGATGCATTACGACAGACATAGAATGTTTTGGAAGGTTGTAGTGCAAAGTTGTGGCTTTTCAGGACATGCTTGTTTCATAAGCTGTAGCACATAGTATTGTACAACCTCTCCTTAAAGCAGATTTCATTGCCCTCATCTGGACACAGTTGGTATTATGCTTTGGGCGTGTTGTGTTGTTTTATTTGACCCTCACCGTTCTGCTTTTTGCAGGTTAAATATTGTTTCTCTCTGTTGGCACATTCTTCATGTGAGCTCAAGTGTGTGTTTATGTGTGTGTGTTTGTGTGTGTGTGACATCTGAATGTGTGGATTGTCAGGATTAGGCATGCTCATTCCCTTCGTATGACTTTTAACTCACATCGGGATAGAGAATAATTTAGTAGTGCTAAAATGTCTGGCCCGCATGTTCCAAAGGAAACTTGTGAAAACATGTTTTGAATGATGTGCCAGAATTCATCTGACAGAAGATCATCTCTGTGCTCCTCCTAAGAGCACAGAGATGTCTTCATTTTCTCGTCTTTTAGGTTGTTTTTACACACTCCTTGATATCTGCCATTAATATTGACAACACCCTGTGAGACCCTTGCATTTTCAGTACCAGACCCTCCTATTAGTGTGCTAAAGGCCTGGGGACCATGTCAATCTGTGCGTGTGAAACTGGAGGGAGATCACCCGATGCTCATTAATATTTTACCAACACTGAGGCTGGGTGTCACTCACGTTCATCGCCATGGTAATGAGCACCCACTGCCCTCTCAGAGAGCTGTTCATTATTCAGCAAGGCACCTTCAGGGCTCTCAGGTATGGCATGCATGAACTTCTCAATGTCAGACAAAGACCTGTGTTGATCATCTCTGTCATGTTCGCAGACATTAAAGGGCCAGTGTTTTCTAGGACGGCATGTGAGTGTGTGTCTGTGTGTGTATGTTTGCAGACGTCTGCGAGGCTGAAGGTACTGTAGAGTAAGCATGCTTCTATCAACATCAGGCCATTAGCATGTTTTTCTTTTGCTCCATTTCCAGCCTACAAATTCAACTGGCTGAATGTTTTGCATAGTGGTTTCCTGTGGTTACCTGCACGTCTCCTCCAGGCTCTCCACTCTAATAGGGTCTTAATCATGCATTAATCACAAGGAATCTAGTCTCACGTTATCATTGGTCTGCCAACACACGCATCACCAGGCGAAGTGTCACTTATTCCGAGACTAAATGACTGCAGAAATCCATTAACATTCATTTCCATTCAAATTTCACTAAGCAAAGTGGTTATTCTACAGTAATCTAGGTGGGGTTGAGTTCTTACAGCTAATCTTCATGTGTTGCAGACGCTGAGACATTTGAGGTGAAACTGTCAAGGCCGAGAGTGTAATTATCAAGGCCCTAACTTTTTATGAAAGATTCTTAAACTGCAGACATTTACTTTTCAAGCGTACTTTACCATTTAGTGCCCCGGTGTTGAAGATAGACATACATAAAATGTCAGGTTTTTGAGGACTTGAGTTAGTTTTGAGAGAGGAAAAAGTCCAATAGAATTAGATAACTGAAATAAAATGGTATTTAATGCTGTGCATTTGTTTTATTTCAAAGTCGTTTATGACAAGACAGTGTTACCATACAACATCAAATAAAGTACCAAGCTTCGTTTACGTGTCAGCATTAGCAGAGTTGTCTTCAACCTGACACCGGTTTGAAATGCAAGCGTGTTCATATCATCTCCCTATGAAAAGTCTTTTTTAAAGAATATAAAACGGATTCATTTCTTGACACTGTCTGCCCAAACATACAGAACGACTGTAAATAATACAGTATATGTTACAAACATTTCCACAGAATAGTCTGTAACGATATTAATATAAAATAATAAAATGAATATTTAGTCAAATATGTACTATTAGGTTCATTGGCAACTGAAACTGCATACATATTATTTTAAAATGAAAAAGGAAATACTGTTTATATACTTTCAGTCTTTATACACAGTTCCCTTAACGGCTTATCTGGCAGGTAGTATAAACTCATTTAACCAGGCATGGCACTCATGTCGCAGTATAAATACAACTCTTATATTGACTATTGAACAGATTAAGTAAAAAAAAAGCTTCCCTTTCGTTTCCTTAGTATTTCTGCCTCATGGTACAGCATGTAGAAGCACCAGAGGAGCCACAGTAGGTGCAGCTGTCCATCCTTCGTCACCAGAGTCCCATCCTCAGTTTCCTGTGGCTGGTGAGAGGGAGAGCAGAGTGGGGCTGTGACGGGAGAGGACTCCCTGCTCTCTCCTGGCCTCGGACAGGTCTGGAACCCTGGGGGGCCCTCAGCTCATGAACTGTGTGTAGCCCTCTGCCCCCGTTACTATGACGTCCATCCAGATCCTCATGGCCTCTGGAGAGGGAGCCACCATGAAATACACCCGGTCATGAGTCTTCACACAGAAGGTTAGAGATGGGTTTGGGCTCTGGTGGCACACAGAGAGGGAAAAAAGAGACACATTTTACCTTGTTTGTAGGAAGTCAATAATCTGCATTTCTGGAACTTGGACAAAAATGATAAAGGGCATGCCAGCAGATAATTGTAGTTGAAACCATTTTGTAAAAAAAAAAAAAATACTAATCCATTATTTATATACAAAAACATTTAAAGATTGTTATTGACAATGTTACATTGTAACATTTGAAAATGTCATACCTTGCCTCAAGAATCCTACATATATTGTTTTACTATTATATTACAATGATTTATTTCATTGGAGAAATCCAATGAGCATTATAACAAATAAATACAGAAGTGAGGTCTGTCATCTTAAAATAATAACAGTATCACTACCTTTGCGGCACTGCGCAGGTGATCGTAGTAGACCTCCTCTATAGCCTGGAAGTAGATCAGCCCTTTCAGCTTGGTCTCATGCTTGTCTGAGAGGAGAGACAGGAGAACCAGTTTATTACCTCTTCACTCTGATGCAATACAACCAATGTCTTCACGTAGAGCATGGACACCTTCCCTTCCATTGGATTATCATCAAGGAAATGTAATGCTTTAGTTCTTAAATAAATACATTTAGTTCAAAATACATGATGGTAGTTCACCCTGGCTTCTAAATTCATTTAAATAAATGCACTGAAGTCTGAAAGTGTATGATCGTTTATTGTCAGAAAACCCTACACCTTTGCTGATGTGATTAAAATCACATATCTATTTCAATTTACTTATCATTTGATCTGTATCACTTGATCTATGATGATTTCATGTTGCCATATGTCTTTGCAAGAATATAGTTGCAAATGTTTTTTGTTGAATTTAATTATTTATAACTTTTCTATGCGGTTATCTTGCAAATAAACAAAAGTGCTGCATTTTTATATTTTCCATGTGCACTAAAAGTGCCTGGCTCAAGACAAATACCCCTCAACAATTAAAGACAATCTTTTGAAATCCGGCCCGTATTTTCTCTTTATCCATGCATTTTTGGTAAGCCAAATCTGCTTAGTAATGAGATAAATGTTTTTGAAATGTTGTGAGTTTCGTTTTGTTAGTCACGAACAAGCCAGGAGCTAGCCTTCTCCCATTCCAAATGCACAGCTAGAGAAACTATTGCAGCTTATTTCATCATCATCATCATCACCATCATCATCATCATCATCATCAGGAGTGAGTGGGTGAAAAGGCTAGGAAAGGGAGTGGATGGAGAGCAGTGGAGAGTATGGCAGGAGTGGGCACACTAAGCCAACACGCAGACATACAGTTTGCACTTTAGAATAGAATCCTATTACAGGGTATCTAAAAAAGCCATGCCAATGTGACCTGCCAAGCGATGACCTCTGGACTGATGATGACAACATGGAACTAAGGTTTCATGTCTGTTGCTCTTGGTCGAGAATGTGGCATGTGCGGTTATCTTGAACGGCAGAACTTCGGATGTTTTGAGGGTGGTTTGGATCGTAAGGAAAGGCACCTTCACCCTTAGATTCCTGAACAACTCAAAGAAACTTCCAACCTTCATCTCACGCCTGCCTGAGGGGAAAAGCTTCACTCCTCATCATCACGTGACATCCCTCACCTACGTAGTAGGAGAAGTTCCTCTTGAGACGGTCAAAGACAAACCAGCGTTTCTTCCAAGACTTTATCTTGCCCCCCATCTTGACCAGATGTCCCTTGCACATCTTCTCCGTCAGGATGACATAGGGGCAGGTGTCCACGCTGTGGCCCGAGGACTCCACGTGGGCGCGCAAGTCAAACTCCTCCTTCCGGATGGGCAGGTAGCGCGTCATTGGACGGGCCTGCGAGGAGGGAGGTTAGGAGAAGCTGAACAATAACCTCAAGCTGCAGCCCTAAGTGAAGAGGCTGGGCTGGTAATAGAGAATCATATGTCATAAGTGTAATGAATATGGCCAGGTACTGATTGTCTCTAGGTTGCTAGTTTGGTTCAATTATTCATACAAGGGAAAACAATTAGAAACAATCAGCCGAGATAAAAGCAGGCGTGATGTGGATATCGTACTATAGAAACAGATCGTTTGCTCTCTCTTTTCCTTTTTTCTCTTGCTGTACTTGCCTCTCACCCTCCATATTCCCCTCCCTCCTCGCTCTCCCCTCAGTCATACTCTTTGATCTCCGCCATACCCACTCTCTCTCAAGTTTGTTGTCTATCATCCTCCCTGTCTCTCCCGCTCCCCCTCCCTCCCCCTCCCTCCCTCCCCCCTGCTCCATCCGCTCCCCCTGCTTCTTCACTGACCTGGGAGAAGTGCTTCTCTCTCATCTTCACCTCCTCCTCAACCAGCCTCTGCCTGTGGGCGGTCTCATCCTGCAGCCTCCTCTCGGCCTCCTCGCGCCTCCTCCGCTCCTCCTCCAACAGCTGCCGCCGAGCCTGCACCTCCCTCTCCTGGGGCCGGGGGGGAAGAAGAAAGGAGAACAGATGGAGAGGAGGGGGGGGGGAAGGAGGAGGGGAGAGAGCATAAGTGAATAGTGTGGGGGTAAAGACACAAACAAAACTGTAGAAAAGGGTCAGTAGGTGTGTAGGTAAGATAAGGGTAAGTGAGGCAGGAGAAAGGACTTTTAAGGTTAAATACTACAGCAGCCTGGTAAGCAACAGGAGATTTGGAAACATGGATGTCCTCAGTTCTGTACTTTGCTTCTCAATATACCAGCTTAGGGGCTAGGGCATTGTAGGTTGGGGCTGGGTTGCTTTTGATACAAATCAATAACAGTAACGAATAATGACAAGACCCTGTCAGTGCATGTGAGCCCTTCATGATCTATAGTTTACAGTATTCTGGTGCCCCAGGAGAGCGTTGGACATCCGTTTGATCACTCACTCGACTCTCCACCAGTCTGGCTTTCTCCTGCTGAGCCTCCTTTAGCATCTTCTCCATCTCCTCGATCCTCAGGGCCTCCAGCCCACTTCCACTACGCAGGCAAAGGAAAAACAGCTCTAATGAGATTCACTACAAGACTGGGAGAGGAATGTAAACAAAGACATGCCTCTGAACCAAACGTCTTGAAAAACAACACATCCTAATCAGGCGAACGTTCTTCTTTGCTGTGAGCACTAGTCAGCTAACTGGTTGTACAGTGGCAGGAAACAGTTATTACTCCGCCGCGGGAGATGCCCAAAAACTTGAATGCACAGGTAAACTTTTCTTCCGCTTGACGTAGTTGGCATGGCAACTGGCAGTGTAATAGTTACCAAGGGAACAGACATTTAACAAAACATGTTGTTAAGGGAACAAAGCACAGTGACCCTTCTTTAGGGAGATAGGGCAGACTTGAGTGTTCCCATGGAAACAGGCAAGTTGCCAGTCTGCCAGTCTCTCACCTTTCTGGGGAACAGGCGGAGTTGCCAGTGGAGACGCTGGTCTCCACGCTGTCAGAACTCTCCAGACTGAGAGTGTCATAAGCCTGGTCGCCAGCGGGCGGCGCCTGATGATGCAGGATGGAGTGGTGGACCAATGGAGGACCTGTGAGAGGATGTAGAAGGTTAAAGGACTACTGCGCCACCTACTGGCAATAAACAGTCATTACAACAAACACTCCCACTAGACTAACCCCGGGACAACGTTGGCACAGACTAACACTCAAGTACAGGACAAGGGGACTGGGGGATTGATGGACACATGGACAGACAGGGGAAACATTGTCCCATGCTGTCTTTTTCACTAAGAGGAACTCCCCAGTGAGTCCTGGGTGGAACCAGAGAAGAGGTAAGTGTTACCTTTACTCTGCAGAGCCAGCTGCCTCCTGGTGTCCATGTCTGCAGGGCTCAACACTGACAAGTCCCTGGGCACCAGCTGAAGGCCCTGCGAGACACACAGAGGAAATAATAACGAAACAAATCCAACCGATGTCACAGTGTTGCATTACCTAACCCACGTGGAACCAAGCAGGTCTTACCCCAACTCATCCAGCTCAGACTGGTAACACCCATCATCCTCTCCCAGAAAAGAGGGCTCACCTTGGTGGGTGTGTTTCTTCCCAGCGTGACCCCATTGGACTGCGGTGGGGTCCCTGCGCCGTTGACGCTAGAGCGCGGTGTTGTCTGTCCGACTTCACCATCCGGTTTGGACCGGAACACCTGCGACGACGACAAGAGCCGATAACGTACATGACCCACTGGCGCGAAGCGTCTAGCAGTAGAGAAAAACGTGACAAAAGCAGAATGGAGGAGCAGAACAGAGCAAGATAGGGGCTGTGGAGCGACAGTGTTTACCTGGCCTTGCCTGCGAGAGGAGTGAGACTTAGCAGGAAGTGGAGGGGGGCTAGGCTGAGGGGCGTCCCCAGAGGACATGATATCCTGGTACCAGCGCTCTAAACTGAGGCTGCTGGTGTGAGGCCTGCTCCAGTCAGGCTGGCTCTGAGGTGGTGCAGCCAATGTATCCAGCCAAAGGAGCAGAAAGCAACAGTCAGAGACAGCATGAGATGCAAAAGCAGGCAGGAAACGGAGAATATTGAGAGAATAGATGCTAGAATAGTGCTTTGGTGATCTCAATATGAAAATGTGTAGATGCATTTCCAACAGTGTAATTCACCATTCCTAACATGTCATTAAAGGAATAAAAGCTAAGGTTCAGCAAAGATTTCAACACAAAGCATTGGGTGTGGCACTGCCCTGCAGCAGCTGTCAATAAAAAGGTGACTCAGTGAGAAAACACAATTCTATGGAAGTTTATCCACACATATAGTTACTCAGGTAGACTTGTACGCCATAAATACCAGGTAACAGAAAGGCAGGGTCACTCAAAGGGGAGGGACACACCTCAACTGAGAGAGGGGGGGAGGGGCCAGATGGCGTTGATTGGCAGGAGTAGGACGGGTCAGAGAGAGTAAGCTGGAATGACTGGATAGAGGAGGCAGGGGAGGGCTCAACTTTCTGCATCCCAAAAATCTGAGTCAACTGACTGACTGTGATGTATTCCTTTACACAGACACACCGAGCAACCAGCACGCACGACCCAACACGTACACAATTGGAACAGATTTTTGGAGAGAAGGAAAAAAACACATAGAAATGAAGCAGATTAGAGGTGGTATCTTTGAGGGAGCTACTAGGCATAATAACAGGTGTAATTTGAATAGACAGCTAAAGAAGAGGCAGACAACAGACAGACAGGTAGTTCAGCAGCTGGAGTGTGAGAGCGCAGGGCTGTTATACCTGGCGAGGGGCAGCAGGGGCTACAGGGAGAGAGAGGCAGTGAGGAGCAGGAGGGGTAGAGGGAGGCTGAAAGAACCCGCTTCCATACATCTTATAGACATCAGCAAGCCTGAGGTACTCCTACAGCAACACCCAAAACACAGCATACAAGGGTGAGAGATGGGACTAGATAGTGTTATCAAGAAGCATGAAGTCACGCTCATGTACTTCTACACACATGCTCATCTCCTACAACTCATTTGTGATTTCTGTCAATACTTTTAGATAGCCAGCTCCTCAATGATGAACTAATGATATCCAGCTCCCATTAAAGTTAAAAGTTAAAAACACACAAAGCACCACAACCTACAAAAACCTATTGCAGCTCAACACACTGGCACAACCAGAACACACCGGACCTCAACAGAACACAGCAAAACACACCAGAACACAACAGAGCACACCAGAACACAACAGAACATAGCAGA
This sequence comes from Plecoglossus altivelis, assembly GCA_036571765.1. NCBI lineage: Eukaryota > Metazoa > Chordata > Actinopteri > Osmeriformes > Plecoglossidae > Plecoglossus > Plecoglossus altivelis. The sequence continues at coordinate 5,775,529 of BROE01000019.1, forward strand.
ACACACCAGAACGCAGCAGAACTCACCAGAACACAACAGAACACACCAGACCACAACAGAACACATCTACACACAGCAGAACACACCAGACCACAACAGAACACAGCAGAACACAACAGAACACACCAGAACACAACAGACCACAACAAAACACAGCAGAACACAACAGAACACAGCAGAACACAACAGAGCACACCAGAACCGCCTGATGATCAGACCACACAGGCCCCACCATGATCCTTGACACCCATACAAACACATACAAACACATAAGCTGACTTCACACCTTGTCAAAGCACTATGTCCACACGAATACAATTCCTCACACCACTAAGCTAATCGAACTTTGCACTTGACACCATGCTCATGATACCACGAAGAACCGGTTGGTTAGTGCCTGAGGGGCAGTGGATGCTGCATGCTGCAGTCTGTTTACCTCCTGTGGCCTGATGGGACAGTGTTCAGGGGAAGGGGTGTGAGAGGAAGAGGAGGAGGAGGCTGGGGAGGGGCAAGGAGTGTGCAGAGAACCCTCCTCCTCAGCTAGGTCAGGTTCGCTGATATGGAGTATGTCCTGTTACGAGAGTTTTCAGGCGCTACGGTTAAAAACCCACCACGCGTTGATGCTCTACAGAGCCCTAAGGATAAACCCTTCACTTAGATGGCAGGAGCTATGTGGGTAGGTGTTCAGGTTACTGTTGAACACTGAAGTGTCAAGTGTCAGCCAAGGAAACAAATATTGGTTGGTAGAATACCCTGAGGGAATGCACATACAATACAGAAGTTGCCAGACTTTCAATGATTCAAACTACATCATTTCAGAGATGTGAAAAAACATGCAAATGTTGCTTCTTGGTTGAGTGGATTCAGTGTCACAACCCATTACATCAATTAGCGTTCAATTAGGGTTTGACTGGTTCTGAGGGTGTGAGAGATGGCAGCTATCCTCACCTCCTTCATGTTGCTAATTGGCTTAGGGAAGCTCCTCCCTCCTGTCAGGATGTGGTACCTCTGCTCCAGAGCAATCAGCCTGTCCTTCTCCTACAACACAGACGCACCAAAAAGATCACCCATATCGAACATCTAGCAGGAAGCTAACAAGCTCAGCTAAGGAGTGAGCAGGGGTTAGATCTGAGATGTGTTCAGGAGAAGCAGGGAGCTGCTAAGTGACTGTTTGTCCTGACCTTGTGGAGCAGCTGCAGAGCCAGGGTCCTGTCCTTCGCCATCTTCTCACAGTCCTGAGCAGCCTGCAGGCCCAACTGATTGGCTTGAGCCTCCAGGACAGCCATCTTGTCCTGAGGGACACAGCCACACGCCTGCTTGGAACGCCTACCAATGTTGCCCCTTCGTGCTACCATGCTAGCATCCTGTCCCCGATGCTCCCCTGAGGTGTGGTGCGGTGGCAGCTCATCCTACCTTCCTCTTGGCCACGCTGCGGTGGTACTCAGCCCTCTCCTGGAGCAGCTGACGGCTGAGGGTCTCCTTCTCCTCCTCCAGACCGCTCTCTCTCTCCAGCTGGCGAAACTCGAGGTCCTCAAATTGCTTGTTCCCACTCTCCAGAGCGTCGGCCTCCTACACACACACGCACGTGCACACACACACGCACACACACACATACCCATGGACAGGCCCAAGCACACAGAGAAACACACCCATCAACTGATGGTGATGATGTAAAGAAGTATAAGATGAACTTGCTCTGAAGAGTCAGTCGTAAGAAAACCAGAAAACCATTCACACCCTATATGCCACACAGATATAAATGTAAACGCAAGTAGATGCAGGCTAGGCAGGTTTGCTGTAGCATGTATTAATGCTGGTATAACAAGATTAGTAACAGCGAGGGGTTATGCTATGCAGGGCATATTGAAGCATACAGCAGGAAGATGAACCTAAAGCACTTTCAAAAACATTTATACAGAACGGACCAAAAAAGTCCGAAAAAACCTCACACGACTTTCAGTGGTCTTCTACAAGGCAATGAGCACTTGCAGAGAGGAGATGCAAGACCCAGCACATCGGTAGTTGTGTTTTGAAGGTATGAAACGCAGCGGATGGTTTGTTATGTCTACAGCCACTATGTTTAGAGTGAATTTGTAGGATGTGTAGTAGCGGCTGGACTCTGGTTTCGTGAGAAGCACTGACCCTGCGCAGCTGTTCCTGTAACTGTTCTCTCAGTGACTCAGGGCAGTTATGAAGCTGGCTCCTCAGCTCATTGTACCCCTCACGCAGTCTGTCCAGGAGAGCCCTCTCAGCCGACACATTAGCCCTCCCCTAAAACACACACACACGCCCACCATCCCGGGGAGAAACAAAAAAACACACACACACAACTCAGTCCACACGCCATGCAGCCAAGCTTTTGAGATGGAGTTAGGGGGTCAGGACATTACAGTAGGTGAGTGGATGGGGTTTGGGGGGAAGGTTAGGGTTAAGGTGCAGAGATGCAAGGCTTAACTCAAATAAACAGCAACGTTATCTGACAGATGTGATCTTGAGCGGAGGTAAGGATGTATAGTCTGCAAACTCTTCTTTTGAGCTTTTTCAAAACAGGCGGAGACACATTTGTACATTTGTCTTCAGCCCAGAAGAGAGAAAGTGAGGTTCAGACTGTTGGAGGACGGAGTGACTGCATGCATCCAACCATCCACATGTGTATCTGACTGGCATGCGTGCTGCTTGCATGCCAACTGTGTGCATGCGTGCGCATGTGTCCTGTACGCGTGTGTTGTGTCAACATGTGTTTGTGAGGGAGCTAGCAGGTGTGTGTCTTCTAGATCTACCTTCTCCTTCTCCCTCTGGGTGGCCTTGTCCAGCTGGCTCAGTTTGAGCTGCAACTGAGCGATGATGTCCGTCTCTGCCTCCACCTGCTCGTGCTCCGCCTGCCTCTCCCCCTGCAGCAGAGCTCGCTCCATCTCCGCCTGAAGACAGACACACATGCAGGGGCGCTTACTAGAGCGTCCTGGCTGCGGCTGACCGGAGCCCGGAGCTCGAGCGATGAACGGCCCCCCGTCAGAGGGGGCTTGGAGGCAGGTTGTGTTAGTGGGCTGCTGACCTCCTGTCTAGACTCCTGCAGCTGCTGTTCCAGCTCGGTCACCCTGTGTTTCAGCTCATCCACTCTGGACAGGACCCTGCCCCGCTCCTCCTCCAGGTACACCTGCTCAGGACCCCCGCCTGCAGCCAAAACCACCCCGGACACGTCCTCACACTGCAGGGAGGCAAGAAATAAGGGTTACGGGCTTTGATTCTAAAAGGTGATACGCGTATAAAAAAGTACACGTGCCGTTAGAGAGCGTGAGTGCGTCTCACCTCCTGATGGCTGCTCTCTGTGCTGCTGGACTCTTCTCTATGATTCTCTTCGTCACTCTCCCTCTGCCTCAGGGCCCCTCCTCCTCGCTGGGCAGGCCCGCCCCCTCGCTCTGAGGGGGGCCCTCTGGCGCCCTCCTCCCCAGACCCCGGGAACAGCCCTGTCCTCACAGCCTCATTCAGACCCGCGGGGCAGTCACCTTTGTTGTACTCGGCACACAAGTTCAGGATGGTGTCTAATCTCTGGCGCTCCTAAACATACACGCACAGAGACAGAGAGAGTGACAGAGAGAGAGATGGCGGTGAGAGAGGTTCAATGGCTGGCAGACACCAATCCGATTCGTGTGGTGGTCCGAGGAGGTGTCCTTGTGTGACATTGCTTCCTTTAGGCAGCTGTCCCCATGCCACTGGCAGTGACTGACTGTAACCCGACACCCAGGGTGACCAAGCGGACATGACATCGCTCCAGGAGGTTCTCCTTAACTTCTGCTGGGGCTAATGCGGCATTTCTGTGCACTCTCTCTAGACTCTCCATCATAATTAACTCATGAGATAAACTCATACCAAGACATGTGCTTTCACTACGACCACACAATCACAAACACCGTCTCCTACCTCTGGAAGTGGGCGCTTCTAGATATGCCGTTCGGTAACAACAGACATGCGGTTCGACAGACATGGCAAGTCATTACGCAACACCAGATAAACAACCCAATTGGAAAGATGTGAGCTAGCACTCCGACATGCTGTCCAAATATCTACTTATGACCACAGAAGGCACATAAACACACCGAGCTTTAACCCAAACAAAACCTCACAGATGGCGCACGCATCCCGCTAACACAAACACACACACACACGATCGAGCCCAGCAGAAGCCACCGCCTTCATTCCTTCGATTCCCATGCTCCCCGTCAAGTGGCCCGCTAATGACATCATCTGACCTCTCACCTCTGACCCGACCATCTGTCCCAGTCACTCCAAGGCCCAGATCAACAGGCCTGTCTGGCTCCTCTCTCAGGAAGCTCTCTGCCTCTAGCGGACACTCAGAAGAGCTTGGCAGTGCCATCACTATGATATGCCACCCACGCTGACCACCATGCCATGAGACTGGGCCAACTGACAGCAGCAGCATTCAGGGACTGACATAGCTCAGCTAATGGGTGCTGTGCCAAATAATAGGAGTCATGAAGTACACTCTCATATTCAACCCAGATAAGTCTAGATGTACTGTGTTATAAGACAATGCAATCTATCCAGAACACCACCTTCTACACTGTAAAACATGGTGCATACCTATTCCAGGTTTAACTTGTAGCTTGTAGCACATGAAAGATGACTGTGTTAGAGACAGACAGCAAGATGTTCAGTGAAAATCCAGCTAAATCCATCATACTTACTCACACTGTCCCATGTCCCTGAAAAAGAAGGACCCAGTTGCCTTGGAGACTGCAGACACTGTCTATCTATGTGAGTCTGTCTCTGGCTGTCTCTGTGTCTATCCCTGTGGCTGTCTGTGAGCCAGTCGTCTCCTGTGTGCAAACAAATAGGCTAAGAAAGAGGAACTGCTGTCCCCCACCCTCTCGTTTTATTGGCCTAACTAAACCACTGGAACCAGGAGGTGTAAAAAATAGTAGACTATGACCCTTAAATACTGTGTGTGAAATACACCCACACCTTCCTACATTCCTCAAAGATTAGCCTCTGTTCAGCCACAGTGCATTGTCTCATTAATTCTTGCCTTGGCACACAGAAGGCTCACTAATCCAACTGAATACATGCAAATTCGTTTGGGCAGTCAACTTGAGCATGCATGACAGAGTTGTTCTAAGTTTAACACACAATAAGATCAAAACTCATTAAATTAACGACACGTCTCACAGAGCAGATATTCTGTGATACTTGGCTGCCTCCTAGTGGTAATCCTTTCAAACCACATGCGGACTCTGGGTTACGTAAAGTTCGAAAGAAACATGAGTCTTATCATGACTTTATGAAAACAGGAAACAGACTGTGCGACCTTTGAACCCACAGCCTGTGTCTGGGTAGAGAGATGCGAGGGCAGCAAAGCAGTGCCAAGTGAGCTCACATGACACAGAGAGGAAGAACCTCCTTGGAAATCCTGTCAGTACTGCAGAGTATGACTCCATAACCAGCATGACCTAACCAGAGGAAAAGCCTCACGTCTCTCTCATCTCTCTACGTTTGAGCTTTCTTCCTGTGCGACTCTGTAACCATCTGATAAAAGAACAGACTGTGGATCACAGTAATCTTATGTGACGTACTGGGATAGGTCCCACTACTTAACATGGGTGGGCATGCGGCACGCACACACTGATTTCGACTGTCTGTCACGTAGATCGTAAGAGCCACGCGGTTCACTTGGGGATGGGCCTGGCAATGATAAAGTGCTGCCTGACACACTTAAGGATTTACCGAAACTAGAGTGGCGACTGTCCAAGCACGACATGAGTCTGGAAGCACTGTACCGATATCGCAGCAATGTCAGGCGGCCACTTGTTGTCACAAACTGTTCTGTTTGTTACCAGAGACATTTTGGCTCTTGAAATAGCCCACATTGATGGGAGGCCAGGAATGCCCCTTGCCCCCCCCATACACACACACACACACACACACATACCCCTCCTCCCACTTCTAACCTCCCCTAATCTAACTCCTCACACTCCTCTGTGATCCCATTAACTTCCAGGAGTCTGGCATTGGGGCTTAGACAGACTGGGGGGTGGGCTAGCAGGTGATGCATGTTCCTGTTCTGAGGATGGGAGGGGAGCTCCGTGAAAACGAAAGGAGAAGAACTAGCGGGAGGGAGGGGGGGGGAGTGCGTGTGGGGTGGGGTGGGTCAAGTCAGGAGGAAGCGGCTTTGAAAGTGAGTTGTGCTGCTCTGTTGGATAAATATAGTGGTGAGAGACAGCCACACCCTGTGGCCTTGGTCTTTAAGACTCTTTGAAAGAATGTACACAGGCATGCCCGTCAGGACCTAGCATGGTTAATCATGCCAGCAGCCTCCTTGGGGATTTGGGCTGGTGGCCGGATGCCAAGGTACTCAGGAAACATATCTCAAGGCATCAGAATGAATATTCGTCCACACACACACACACACACACACACAGACAGACATTGCACACCCGCATACACACAGCAGGTTAACGAAAGGCTTGACTAGGCTACAGCTACACACAGATTGCATATCTGGGAATGCAAACATCTATCAACACACCCACAGGTGACCCAGCAGTTCAAAGTACAGCCGTAGTCTGGTATGACTGATAGAACTGTCTGGGAGGTTGTTAGATCATTCTTTATCAGAGGTTCAGAACACATACAAACCAACACAAGTGCATTCATCGACCCTGGGAGTCTGTCATCGTGCACTCACCAGTCTCTCCATCTCCTGCTCCCGAAGTCTCTCCTCTCTTTGCCAGCGGTGGTACTCCAGGAGCTCATCCTCATTGTCGCTGATCTCAGAGATGCTGTTCTTGCGTTCCCGAGTGCGAGGACGGACAGGCCGGCCATCCCTAGAGGATGACCCCGTACCGCTGGAAGTCTTCCTCTGGCTCCGAGGGCTGGTGAGAGGAGAGGGCCCAGATAGAGGACTCGGGCCTGGGGTGAGGGCACCGCCAAGGCTGGCACTTTGTTGCCTACCAGCCTGTTCCCTCCCCTGACTCAAGGAAGGGGAGGGACTTCTGGCACGTAGCCCCCTCCCTGGAGACATCCCCTCCTCCTCTGATGGGGAGGCAGATACACGCTGGACCCGGGAACTGTCAGAGACCGGCTTCTCAGGGGAGATGCGCTGGGTGGAGGATGGAGCTGGGATGGAGCTCTGGTGTCCAGAGGTACCCCTGCGGGACATGGAAGGGCTGGGAGGGGGCAGCTTTCTCAGGCTGGAGGAAGTGGAGGGCTCTGGGGTCCAGCGTGCCTGTTGAGGGCTGTCTGTGCGGGGGTGGAGTTGGACCGGAGGGCTCTCCCTCATTCTGGGGCTTGCAGGGGTAGGTGAAGCTGCTGCAGGGGCAAACTTGGGGGCTAATCTGGGGATGGAGCTGGGCAGAGGCCCGTGAGCAAGTCTGGTGCTCTCTGAGCCAGGGGAGGCCTGACTTCTATGGGAAGGTGTGGGGCTAGGAGAGGCCTCCCTTCTTAGAGGCCTGGGACTCTCAGACACACTCTGCCCAGTTGCTGGACCACTAGAGGATCCAGGAAGAGAGGTCCGAGAGTGGGCAACAGGAGTCTGGTTGTTGTACCTGGAGGAGCAGGCAGGTCCTGGAGGGGTGGAAGAACCTGGGTCCTGGCTGGGAAGGGTGCCAGCACCGGTGCCAGATAGGGGGGAGGAGACAGGGGAAAAGGGTGGTGAGGTGTTGTCGTAGCTGGAGTCCACTGACATGGCCCCAGGGCTGGTGGGGCTGGAGAGCAGGTAACGTCCACCCCCGTTGAGCATAGGGGAGAGGGGGGACTGGGGGATGGGGTGATGGGTCAGCTTTACAGGCTCTGAGGAAACCTGAGGGTGCTCTATCACCAGGGAGTCCATGATCTCCTGCAGGTCCCTCTCTATGTTGCTGGTCTGAGGGCCCTGGCCTGGCTTCATCCTCTCAGGGGGGAGAGCCGGATGGTTCCCATTGACAACTGCCCGACCATCTACGGGGCAACAAGAGGCAGGATGCAGTCACAGAGCTGAAGGAACACATTAACTGTTAAGGTAGTCTATTTTGTGATCCGTTCAAATTTCACCACTCTCCCTCACACATGCACCCGCACCGGGACCACACCCTGTGTTGTAGGGTTTGTTTCTCAGCTGTGCTGTAATCCAATAGGGATCTGGAGATGCTAAATATAAAAAGTGCAGCCCCATACTTCAATCACGGCAGATGAAATCTGGACCAGTCAGGAAATCGTGGGTCGTATTCTCTCTCTCTCTCTCTCTTACTCGCTCACACACAAACACACACAGGATTGAGGGCGGACGCAGTGCACCGCAACGTGTCGAGGCACAAGGTCAGAGGAAAATGAACTTGTAAAAACACAATACGGTTAGCATCATTGGCAATCGCTCAAGATCAAGTATTGGATTAGACGGGCTCATATGAAAGCCTAGATGTTTTCACAATAAGAGCCCTTAAGACTTGTTGGACACCATTATCACCCTCAAGACACCCCTTTCCTGCTAATGCTTAAGGGAAATGGATCATAGTTCATCAAATAGTACAGTTCTACTAGTGTGTCCTATTGGTCTGAGTTTGTATGCTCCTCCATAGAGGACCACAGGGGGTTTACCTGTGTGGTGGCCCCTGTAGGTGCCGGGCCCCTGGCTCCCTCCAGGCAGCATACTCTTCATCCTCAGGGCCTCCTCTGGGTGGTTGAAGCGGAAAAAGGCAGACTGACCAAAACAGAGCATGCACCCTGTCAGGAACCGAGAACAGGAGCAGAGTGTCAAGACGTGCTTAGGATGAAAACAGGCAGCCATGACAGTCTTTTCCTCCTTTAACTCAGATGACAAAGAGGGGCATGAACACTACATGGTTAGTAAGAGAAAAATGCATGGAGGACAACTACAAGAAAAAAACAAATATCCTTTTACGGAGTAAATTAAGTTAGCGTGGAAAGTACTGAGGGAACATCAGTGTTCCGTCCAAACAGAGCGCCAGATGTCCCTTTGTCACACTGCTCAGTCATTGGCCAGGCCGCCTGATAACATCTCCCATACTCACATACATACACAAATAAGACACACACACACAGACACACATACACCAGCTCCACTCCAGCAGAGTGCAGGGTCACCAGTCTAGAACATAAATAAGGTAACCACCTATACATTGCTCGCTGGTTCGTAAGTACACTATTGCATTAACTGTAAGTGATAGGCATAAAATGGCGTCATAGAGCTCTGGGTGTACTGTGCACTCACACAGGGAGAAAGATCTCCGGTCAGTCTCTGTTTCTATTCATACTCCTCTGTCTCATCTCTGACTCATAGCCTACTCTACTCACAGGCCCACCTCTCAGACTGCGGGGCTTATGACATTCTGCTGAGTAAAAACTCCGTTAAATCAATATCTCCTGCCAGGAATAATTCATTGGAAGAGACACTCCCAACAATGAGCTATAGCTCCAGGAGTCGTTTCATTATGAACATTTCCCCGGCTGCGTCAGGAGGGGAGCAGGGAAGTGATGTGGGAGAGGAACATGGATCTATACGGCGTCTCTGGGGACGAGGGTCTGGTGAGGGGGATCAAATCTGACAGGGAATATCGTAAAATTATCATTGAAAATGTCTGAATCCAAACGGTTAGGAATAGTTTGATTTAGTGAATTGAAAATGTGTTCATTATAAAACATAGACATAAAGAGGTTGTTAACATGGAGATCGATTTGCAGCATCAACCCACTAAACAGTCCCATGTGTGCAATATTTACACAACTGAAGAATGTAAACGCATTCCATTGTAGAACAGGTGTCTTACCATCGGATACACACAGGCTGTTATAAATAAATGTGAAAGCACGTGGTGACACAGACCCAGTGGAAAACACTAAAAATGACCTAATATTACCTGAAATTTTACGTTGGACAAAAGATGTATCTACCGTATCTTAAAGAATTGTAATGAAAACTATGTTAAAGTCGCTCGTTTGCCAACACGAATTTATGATACATAAGATGTTATAGATATGTGTATTTATTCCTTATTTATTTGTCTATTATGTAATATTGGCTGATCTGCTTTAACTCAAGCCCACGGCACTGGAACAGAGCAACGAGTCAAAGCTGCAGGTGTGTTGGTACAGGTATTATCAAGAAAAAAAAGGTTCCTGTCCTAGAATGAAAGTTTGTTAGTCACAACATTATTTGAGAAGCCACTGTAAATGTAACAGCTGACTGTTTAATCTCGACAATATGTGCGGTTTAAACCTGCACGGCTAAATAGACCAACGTACACATGAACCAGAATTCAGCACTCACGCGTAGCCTATATCCCTTTCCAGTTGATTGGAGATAACAACTCCGCGACAATGGGCCGTCCCATTAGCTTGTGTCTTTGTAACGCTTGCTTGACGCTTTTCTACGAAGAACAGTTGTTGAAACGGTATAGAAGATTGCATCAAAATGAAACGTTGCCAGTAATATGCGTCTCAGTACTTCAATGTGAAAAACGCGTAATTAGATAGCTCACTTGATATTTAAAAAAAAGAAACTGGCGAAATAATCCTTTTACTTTTTCAAATAGTCCATTTTAAACCCCATAATTAAAAAGTGATGAGCGTATACTTGTTCTGCAAGCAGCGATCTTCTCGTCCCATCCGCCGGCAGTCCACTCCACGAAATGACATTATTGTCAAGCTGCATGCAAGACACGGGAGGGAGGGACCGAGTGCTTGGGCTATTTCTTTACAGGGGCAAGTCCTGCTTTTGAAAGTGGAATGTGTACCAGAGGGAGGACTAGGGATTGTTCGACAATTGTGTGTGTAGGATTGTTACCCTGTGGTAGCCCAGCTCTCTCAGCTTCCAAGTGAATTTAATTAAAAGGTTCTATAAATCATCTGTAGACTTTTAGTATGATGTCAAGCCAAACATCTTAAATAAACTGTGTAGCTCTTTTCTGCATGTCAGAGATGATAAATACGCATAAAATGACGCAGAGCTGAGGTCAGCCTAACCCTCCCATCTGATAACTGTTTTTGTTGTGCTGAAAGACCATGCTGCATGTCACATGTTCCAGAAACGATTTTCTGTCTTTCTCCCTTAGAGACAGATGAAGAAATATGCACAGCCAAACCAATTCTAGAGCAGGAACAGAGAGGCTACGGGAAGTGATGATTACTGGCAGTTTAATTAACTTTTACTTTCAACTAGGTCAAGGTCACCGTAGCATGGGGCTTCTTTACCTCATGTGTTTTAAAGGAACACCCTCAAGTAAATGTTCTAACCATGCATTCAAACAAAGCCCAGCGGGAGCCTACAAACACCTAAAGAACTTAAAAACTAGGCGCAAACTAGTAGTTAAACCAATCTCAGTGTCCGGGACTACACCATCCTTACCTTTATGGTAGCTAGGAAGCAAGTTATGTCAACAGTGATACTCCTGCTTTGCATTCCTCAACCTCTCTCTCACTTGTTCACCGGCAGTCCTGGGAGTTAGCAAACAGCGTAAAAAGCCATGTGTGTCTTTCTTCTGTCACTTCCTGGGTAGGCCCTAGCATTTAGTGTGTGTACTTTGGCAGCACTGGGACACTAAAGAAACGAACAATGTCTTCCAAACAATTTAGCCCTAGTTTGTGTTACCTTGAGACAGACGGACAGGTTTGGAGATTGGAAGGCCGTCCATGGAGCACAGGTTTCCACAGGGGTGCAGGGTGATGTTGCCTGCCTTGTTGTCGATGTAGCAGTGTTGAGCTGCCACTCCTGGCCCCTGTAGAGGGATGTCTGTGTTCCCAGAGCCCAGGGTCGTCCTGCCTGGAAGCAAACACATTCCCACACCAGTCACACCGGAGATACATATGAGACCAGCTCCTTATACCGCTGAGCTAAAGCCTGGACGCTAACTCAGGGTACCAAAGCCCACTTCTTCGTCATTTGGATGCATCGCAGTACTCATCGCAGGAGGGTGGTTACCAAACGTTCTTGGTTCACAACCAGCCTGAATAGAAATACCAGACACATGGCGTATCTCTGAGAATAAAGTTCAAAGCTTTGGTTTGAGGGGCAGAAACACTGATCTCACAGTAAAAGAATATGGAGGTCAAGGCTCCAGGGCAGATCCACTTGTAGAGCTGCCCTGACCACGTTTCAGAGGGAGCAGCAGCAGGTGCCATCCTGTCCAGTCAGTCTGGGCTTGGCAGATGCTTGCTTATGGCCACGAGGACTGCATTAGATCAGCCACCGTTGGAATGCTTCAGGAGTTTCCAATAAAATTTACAAGGGGTGGATCTCTACACAACCCAAACCACAAGCCCCCTCCTCACATGCCACCCACCCCCTCCCCCACACACCCCAAGCAGATGAGGCAGCCCAGAACCACAATCCATAGAGGACAGACTCCATTGAGAATAACCCAGCGGGCTACTATTCCTATTCTCCTCTTCCTATTCCTATTCACTGTTCCGTCCCTGTTCAGCAAGCCCCTCTCTCCTCCTGCTCGGCTGCTTGTGGTCTTGTGTTATGGTGTCTGGGCTCTGAGGACACCCAGATGGGAAGAAAGAACTTTTGCCCGAGGAGGGATGCAAACCACTCTATACCCCAGCGTTACAGATGAGGAGTGAGAGGGCAGGGAAAGGGGAGGGAGGCGTGTCTGTGTTTCAAGTCGTCTGTGGTTAACCTTGAACTGGAAGCGGGGCGTACATGTTGACGCGCCACCCACCTCACAAAGTCCAAGTGCATATCTCTCACATGTGTAGCTAAATATACTCTGTACCACGTTTGCACACCGTACGACTCATCCCAGTGTGTGGAGAATACTCACAACTACTCGCAGTGCACTTACTAAAGTCTTGAGCTCGCGTCTTTACCGCCCGTCATAACCCGAGACATCCTACAGCGAGAGTCACCTCTTAACATCTTCCATATGCCAATATGGCGTGAGAGCTGTGTTGCGACCCTGTCACGTGAGCTCTACCAAGACAACCAATCTCTATTTGTCATTCTTAGGATGATTACATCTGGCAGGCCCCTGAACACACTGCTCCTCTGTTCTGGTACTGTACACCACTTTCATCTCAACCCCCCCCCCATCCTTCCTTCCCCCCTTCCCCTCTCACATTCTCCCCTACTCCTCCTCTGCCTGGTTGCCTTATGATATCACTCAACCGCTGGCTCTGTGCCAGGGAACAAGTGACTGCATGGAATCATCACCATGACCAACCAGGCTTGTCCCCTCAGAAGCACCGGCTTTGGTAATTACTGCAAAATGTCAGGATCATTTTCTACTATAGTCCAGACAGCACAAACGCTCTCACGGAATGTGAAATGGATGAGCTTACAATACTTTCCATCCCTCAGTTACCTGTGATGTATAATCCATATTCATTGGGGTATACAATCGTTTTCCCACATGTATCTAGTTGTATTTGTCTCTCACAGCAGACAAGCTCCCGGTGCTATGATAGCTTACCTTCCTGCAGTGGTAACAAGGTGATGGCTGTGCTCAGACGGCCACTCCCCAGACTGACCAGGTGGGGGCGCTCTGCCTGGACCTTCAGGGACCTGCTGGTCTCTATCACATCCAGAGGAGTGCCCTGTCAATGCAAAGGTAGACTGGAGTGAAGATGGCATATGTGAACGTATTGTCCTTGTAGGCTTTATTGGGTCATGGGGCCAGACGACGGGGGCTGCGTGCCCAATCCCCATGGCTCTCCTTTATTGGATTAAGAGACTTTAAACAGGGGTCTTATGCAGGGCACCGTAGGGGGGCTCACTTTGGGTAAACTGGGGATCAAGTTATTCGGTTGAGACAATGTCCTTAAAGTGGACTGCTGATCTCCTACACTTATCACAAAAGAGATCTAGTCTGAGTCTTCTGTTTGTGTGTTGACCTGAAAGGACGACGAGCTTGAAATACCCAGTCACACTTTGGTTTTGATCGGCAGGGAGGGCTCAGCCAGCACGCTCCAGCCCTGCTCATGGAGTCTTTCTAGGTTGTTAAAACGGTTCCTGCTCTTTGAAGTAAGAATGCGCATTAAAGTAGTGATACAGTTCTGCTGCATGCCCTCTGGTCACAACTTGAGCATTTCACCTGCAGTTTAACGAGGTACGCATTTCCTGCGTGTGCATGTGCACTCAAAGCCTGCCTGGAGGTTTTCTCTAACGTCAAACCCACTTATTTTGCTGTCAAAACCCTTTTGGAAATGTCACAGTAGTTTATTCAAGCTGGCTTATCGTCCTCTGCCATCTCTTGGCCTTAACTGTGAGTCCTGCCCATATTGTCAGCTGACCTTTCTGTGTGAAGCATTGTTCCATGCGGGTCTTAGTAACTTAGTCGTTCCTCATTTGTTTTCAGTTTCTATGACATCTACTGTTTAGTGCCCAGATTTGTTCTGGCTGAGTGAACCGAGTGGTATTTTGAGCCGTCAACACGCGGACAAAATGCACAACGAATGAATCACTTCATCGATTAATCGACCGATCGTCAAATGAAAGACTCGATTCTTCACCTGATGTCCTACAACATCCTTCCTGGATCTAATCACCTGACAGAAACGCCTCTACGTCGACCTGCAGGTGTACTTTCACGGTTGAGGTCCACTGTGGAGGTCAGCAGGCCTTGGCAGGGGGACTCACCTGCAGGATCTGGTGCGTCTGTCGACCCTGCTCCGCCACGTTCCGGTTCACGCTGTCCATGTTGGCGGCGCTGTCAGTCACTCCGTCAGGCACATGGATATCCTGCAGGAACAGGCGCACACATGGACACACATGATGAAGGAGCCAATGGGAACACTGCTCTCCTTAGAGACCCTCCTGTCCCACTTCTCAGCTCCTGTCACATGGCACAGGGTGGGATCCAGTGAATACTGGGTCATCGTCTCCCCCAACGGATGGGCGGGGTAAGGTGGAGGGCTACCCGTGGAGAAGCTGCCATTGGTTTACGTTGAAACAGGTTTTGTTGTGAGTGAGATGCTTCAAATAGCTTGTGATCGTCACCTCTGTCGCCACCTCCTGACCATGAAACAGCATCTGGCCCGCCATGTTATCGTTCCAAAACCCAACACAGACTTTGCACTCTTATCACAGTAAATTCACATCAGTGAACTTGTATTGCCTCCCTCCCTCCCTCCCTTCCTTCCCCTCCCCACACACACATACACACACACACACACACACACACCCATAAATACACACACTTCAGCAGGATGTTGTGTGCATCTCAAGTACTGCAGGTGCAAGACAGCTAGTGCACGCTGACTGCATCTTGCCTGTGAATCACTCTGACTCACATGTATACACTTGAAGACCCTCCCAGACGCTCGCTGCACACAGACACAGACGCTCATTCTGACTTCACAGACAGATGCTGTGGATTCCATCCAGCTGTGAACACATGCTCACCTCCTGGCAAAGGGAAAAACCCCAGAGGACATGACACGTCCTGGACGCAGACAACACAAATGACTTAACGCGCCCGGGTATCTTTAAGATGAAGTTGAGGGTCTAAACAAGATAAGATGCGAGGAGAACCGAAAAATAAACAGACTTTAAGACATAACAACCTCGAGACACGCAGCTGCAGCAATGTCCCCATCTCAAACATGAACAAATATGTTCTAATTAATAGGGAGGTAATTACCTTATTCCAATTATCAGGCAGTACTATGTATTCCATATGTGAGTATTTACCGATGGCTAAAACACTACACACTTGTCTAGTTCTTCTTAGTACTCTGTTTGGAGATTTCCAATGGAAATAGATACCCAGTAGCCTCGTACATCTCTGCCCTCTCTCTCCCTCTCCTCTTTCGGCATGTTTTATCAGGGATAGCTGGAATGTGAAGCTTTGCTCTGTCAAGCAAGCGAAGACAGGTCAACCATGTAAAACTCTGAAGGAAAAGAGAGCTGCCGTGTGGGCAAATCTCCACCACCAAATCAATCCGTTTCAAAAGGGAATTCTAGAAAAAAATAACAAAGTTGCTTTTGGAAAGAAATCTTCCAATGGAGTTACCCCAGGTCAAAATCCTTACGGGAAAAAACTATGAGCCGAGTCGTGACTGTAGTAAGTGAAGGAACACAATGGAGGATGGGACCATACACATCATTTCTAGCTCTCTCCCTCTGATGTCATGTCAGTGTAGGCAGCTGGGCAATGCCATGGTCATCTCTGACAATCGTGTCCAGTGTTTGAGCATGTGAGGGGCAGTCACACAGGGAACAGAGCAATCCCCTGTTCCCCCTGTGACTGTGGATGTGTCCCTTCTCACCCTCAGCCTACTGGCTCCCTGCACTGGTCCGGTCACACTCACACGCGGACAGGACACTGGGCAGCACAGTGGGCCATGCAGTCTAACATACACGTACATGTATACACGTACACACACCCGTACACACACTCCCACAGCCTTGACTGATCTCATGCACACACCCAGCTGGGGTAGTTGTCCTATGCTTGTAAATGCAGGTCCTTCCTCTGTAACATGTGATTATAGGGGCAATTATGCCCTTCAGTGTTGCCATGAGCGTCTGAAAATAGACACGGGCAGCCACACAGTCTGTGCTACTCTGCTTTTAGAACGAAATCGCATTAAATGAATAAACAGTGTGGACACAGGCAGAGGTGGAAAGGCTTAATGGATATTGTTCATTTGAAACAACAAGTTCTCAGGTATCAATTCAGATGGAGTGATATCCCTGAGCTTCTCATGAAACCGCAGCAAATACCATCGACTTTCCCGAGGATTCAGACTTCACCAAGGTCAACCACTCACCATTCTACTGTTGGACAGTCCAGGAAGGGGTTAGGTCCATGGGATATTCTGTAGTTTAATCCACAGAGTGGTGTCAAGGGGTAGCCACATGGTTGTCAGTATGTTCCCTCCGGTTAACTTCAGTCACCGACGGAGCTCTGCTGCTCTGCAGGGCCCCAGGGTGCAGGGTTACACTGCCCAGCTCGTCATGCCTCAGAGGGGGCAGCAACATCAGGGGGGCCCTCCAAAATAGGTCTGACTGCAGGTCAAAGGTCATTGAGTTGAACTTCCCTGTCAAACGCCTCTCAAGTCGACCCTCGCGGTTGAAGTTGGATTCCGACTTTGAACTGCCGAGGGAGTCCAGGGTTTAGATGCTTCCGGAAGATGCCACGAGGTCAAGTAAGAGTGAACCTCGACCAGCTTCTCCCACATACCTCCCTTTGCGGCGCTTGTTGTGGATGTAAGCATTGATAGAGAAATACTAGTGTGTAAAAGCACTGATTGTCATGAGACACTGGAGAGGTTGGGTGGAGGTTGGTGGACATGTGGTGTAACAGGAGACGGAAAAGACCTTGAGTCATCAGTGGAATTCCTCCGGGCTGCTTCCTGTCCTGCTCCACATATTGTTGGAAAACAAAGGGGGCTTTCCAATCTGGAAATGTTGAATCTTGGACATGTGGCATTGAACAGAATGACCATCGATGGCAGTTCAAGACCACCGCTGGACCATTCATACAGACATCCAGCTCTGTTCCACAGGAAGTGAGAAAAATATATGAGCCAGTACTTGAAAAGTCCCACAGGAACAATCTGGCAGGGAGAGAGAACGAGGGAGACCAGGAGAAGAAAAGTTCTTTATTGATCTCTTCTGTCTGTTCCCATGGTCAAGGCCAAATAGAAGATGGTGGATCGTTTATCCAAATAAAAACAAACAACAAATAACAGCAACCATGGAACCAAATGGATTCCAAATGTCTCCTGCTAGGCTTGGAGACCAGGGGTGTTTCCTGTGGGCTGAGCCAAAGACGAGGCGGCCTCTGGGGAACACACAGAGGCTGCAGCTGTACTTCCCTTTACTAGAGCAGTTATCACCAACCTCCACCTCACTGCAGAGTAACATCTGCTGGTGTTGGGGCGATTGGCAAGACCATACTATGCTGCAAAACCTTAAGTGTAAACAAATGTTTAAAAGTCATATAATCCTGGCTGCCCATGTAAACTTCCGCTCAATATTTGATTGATTCCAATCCAGCCGCTCCAACTCAAAGGGTTTAAGATATTAGATCTGTCATGGGGATTTCAGCCGTTCGCACTAACACATGCCTGCCACGCAGTCTGGGTCTGGGCCGTGTTATCAGCTAAGGCCTGGTCGTCCTCATTTGACCATGGCTCTTCTCAGAGATGCAAGCTGTTCTCGTAGTGCTGCTCTGTGCTGCCAGAATATCACAGCCCGAAGTCTGAAATCTTCACGTAAGGATGAGTCAGTCTTTCTCTGGCAACACAAACATCTTGGACTGTTGTGTTGACGTATGTGTGTGAAAAAGGGAGACAGACAGAGAGAGGGTGTGCAAGAGGCAGAGTGAGGAGGAGAGAGACAGACTGAGAGAGGGAGACAGATGTAAACATAGATTGAGCTGGTCGCATCCTTGGCAATGGAGCACGTCGGAATGCAGTTCAGAGGGATGGGAAAGGGGGGGGGGTTGCACCCTGGGAACACATTATTCTTTCGCTGCATGTTTTTAGTTCCAATGTTCCATAGTGTTGTCAAGCCGACGGTCTGAGGAGATCCAGAGAGCTCCAGAGTTCCAGTCCTGCTCCTGCTAGCAGTTTCGACTGATGACTACAAATGGGACCCAAGACCAGATTTAAGCCCACACACCTGGATAGGGACATCTGGCAGGGGTTGAAGGGAGCACATTAAAGAAAGGTCAACGTTGTCTCCAGATGAGCTCTGGGGGTCAGCGGAACACTGGGTCACTTTGTTCTTTTTCGCTCTCAGCAGCAGGTGTGACGACAGGCCCGTTCGGTTAGTATCGGAGCCTCCGGTTTGGATTTTCATGATTTAAAGTTGCTGAGAGGTGAGAGCGACATGTTCGTGCGAATAACAGCAGCGATTGATGGTGGTAGTTTCAAAAGATCCCAGCTATGTCCTTTCACCACAGCGGCACAGCAGCTTGGTAGAACCAAGACACAACATCCAAATGTTCACCCTGGGAATTCAAACCACGCCTATCGAGCGTGCTTGAGGTAAAACACTGGGATTGGAAACAATGCCAGAACAGACAATAAAGACCAAGACAAAAACACAGAACTGCTGGTGTCACCATATCCTTCTCAGGCCTCCTCAACCTGCGGATCACAGGTGTCCAGTTTCCAGAAACTCCACCCTGCATGCCTCACCTTTTATTCTGTCCTCAAGGTCTTCCAGAACACATTCTTCATGCTAACAAGCTTTCTTTTCTTTTAACAGTTACTCACTCTATTTCGCAGCACTGTTGTTGCCAAGAAGGAAAATGCCTGCAGACGAGTGATAGAATGACACCTTAGATTGCATTGCAGCAAGGGAAAAAAAAATTCATGAATGCATGCAAAGCTGTTGCACATAACCAGAGTCCTTATGAGAGTCAAAAACAGTGGGATCTCCCACACATGAAAGCATCTATTCACAGAGCCTGCTGTGTTTCGCCCATAATCGCCTCAAGCTTACACACACACACACACACACACACACACACACATACACACACACACACGTACACACACACACGTACACACTCTCAGTCGCTCGCGCTCTCGGTTTTTTACCCTCCCTGTCCCCAGTGCTCCTCCACCTCTCCAGGAGCACATGTCTGCTTCTACACAGGTGTGTTGCTTGTCTTATACACCTGCACTTCCCTGATAGAGGTGTGGACACACTGACACTTTTAAGTCTGTGGATCCGTTGTGCAATACTTTCAAATGATGAACAGACTCAGTTGATGAAGTTCCAGTCCTGTGATGGCCAGTGCATACATGCTTATGCACATACACACACACACACACACACACGCACAAGAAGGAACTGGGCCATGTGAGAGCAGGACCCCCTGACACACACTGGTACAGTACAATACGCTCATTATCCAGCCTGAGGTCAGACCCACTCAGTCCTAAGCTGCATCACAGCTCTGTTACAGAGACACAGTTTCAGAATTCTTTCATTTCAGCTTCCAACTCACCTGACATCCTCTCTTGTCGTTTCCTTTTCTCACAGTTATGGAAAGAAAGCAGACAGCTCTCTTTCACAAGTTTAGCGTTTAAGACCAAGTATAATGTTGATAGTAACTGAGTAAGTATTAATTAGCAGGTTGAACCCTCCTCCCCCCTCCACACACACACACACGCGCGCGCACACACACGCACACGCACACATACATGTCCAAACTCCATAATAATACATAACAGCAGTCTCATTACCTTGACCTTCTAGGCTGGTAAAGGTGCAGTCAACAGTCACAGCCAAGACTCTCACAACTATTTCATAATCCCCATCATTCATGTGAGAGAGAAGTTCACGTGTCTTATCCTTAGTTAAATATCTTCTTAGTCTATGGTGCTGTCACTCACGTTTTCTCTGTAGTTTCCTGTGAACATTCCCTGAGTGGATGAAGATGAAGACGTAAGCTAGACAGACAGAGGATGGAAGAGACAGCCTCTTTATTAGGCTCCGCCCCCAAACTCCCCCTTCCCTTCCACCCACTCTGTCTCTCTCGATCTGTTCTTTTTTTCTTACCTACCCCGCCTCCCTCTTTCTTACTCCCTCCCTTCTTCTTACTCCCCCTTTCCAACCTCTCTCTCTCTCTCCCCCTCTAAAACAGAAGGAGGACTTGTTCTCCAGCTGAGCGACAGCCCACTTGGTCAGAGCCCCAGACCAAAGGAAGTAACTATCCCCAAGCAAAGCTGTCACGCATGGTCCTCTAAGGTTCTAGTCTTAACTAGGAGAGCCTGATGTGCTTTCTTATGTCTAAAACCAACCCATCTCTCCCAGCAGAAGCGATGGAACTAGAACCATCCCATTACTCCAGGATGGATGACTCTTGAAAGAAGATACATGAAATAGAATCAACCATGAGATGACCACAAGCATAGCCACAACTCAAGCAACCACAATCATAGACAGAGTATGAAATCAATTAAAGAGGACTAATAAAATAACTCTGTCACTTTGAATGAAAAATCGTTTGCTGTTAAATATAGTCTTGGCCAGAGTATCGGCGTGGAAATTACAGTCGACGCAGCCAATGGATATTTTCACATATTTTCCTGAGAGATGTAAATTTCAGACGGCTGTTGATCTTGGACACGTTGTCTGGACTATAATTGGTTCAGTCTGTCCTGGGCTGGGTTCTGTCTTTCCTGGGCTTGGTTCAGTTTGTGGGTGCGTCATGCTGGTTTTGCTGCAAATAAAACACCCAACGCACACAGACACATCCCCACCCCCTTGCTAGGGTTATGGCTCTTTCCAGCGCCCTGTCTGTAATGGACCTTGGGTGACTAAATCTGGGGCTTTTGAGGAAAAACGATCCCACCCCTCAACCTGCCGAGTGATGTGATTACCCTTGGTTCTTGTTAGTCCTTGTAGGTAAACCAAGCTGACAGCTTGAAAACATAACACTGAGAAGGAGTGTCACTGCCAAATCCAGCAGTCACAGTGACAAGCTTGAAAATGTTCCACAATAATAATTCAATATCAGCACTTGGAAAACCACAACCCCAAAGGAAAAATTGTCCTGTTTTCTAATCATTACCATCACTACTGAACCCAGTGGCTCATCAGTCTGGCTCTGCCGGGCAGGGCTGGTGGCCGGGCTGAAATAGGGCCCTCTGACAATATGGGGCCCACCTGAGAAGCCAAGCCTCCCTTTCATGTGGAGGACATTTATGTCCTGTCCCTGCCCTCTCTGGAGCCTCTTACCCTGTGCCTCAAGTGTGCGCTCACAGGGAATAAGCAAATGAAAGTGCTCATTAAAGGAGATGAAAGGAAGGCAGGATGTGGACAGGAGAGTTTTCCTAAGGTGATTGAACGTTTCAATAGGGCCTAATTGGCACAATATCCGGCTGGAGCTGGAAAAGATATTGAGAAGCGGGACAAGGAGGGCTTAAGCAGCGCTGATGAAGGAAACAGAGCAGATGTGAAGATCAGGTAGAAGAGGGCAGTTCATCCAACGTGTTACCTTTGAGAATTATCATACAAAATGGATGGAATTGACTGGTAAACTGCATCGATAAATCCCAATATTCCTTTGATCCGATTGGTCTTGACTGCTGTGACACTTCAGACTGTTCGAATAAGGACCTCTTGTGGTGAACATAACACAGTGCAGTCTGGATGTTCTCAACCAGTGTCAAATGGAGAACAGGTCCAGGCTAACTCGGATACAAAACACTTCACTGCTGATGGCTGAGGGGGCCTTTGTCTTTTCTATGTTTACCCTACCTCTCTGTCATGATTGTCATCTGACAAACTCACACTGCAGTGGACAGTTTAACTCAGAGGCAAGTCGGAAGGTCAGTACCAGTCAATGGACCCATTATGGACGTCCTCTACTTCACAGACTTCGCTGGCACAGGAGAACTACCTCACCTCAGTGCCAGATAAACTGTGCTTCTGAAAAAGGCAGTGTACATACCACAGACTGGAGAGAGAGGACCGGCAGCAAGGGTCATAGGAAAAAGTCACATGAAATGAAACACAAGTGCCTTTCGTGAGAGTCTGCTGTACCCGATGCCACAGATGACAGATTTTAATTGCATAACCTTTTAAATGATTTTTGTTTAATTTTTAAAAAATTGAATAGTTGTGTTTCAAGAAACAGTAGAGGAATTGACATTTGAAGAGATGGCTGATGGGTAGAATATTGATTTGAACGCTTACCTGGAACCTGACCTTCTTCAGTTTCATTTTGAGCGGTAGTGGGTTCGGAGCGAAGTTGTCCCCTGTTCCGCCGACACTCATGCCAGTCAACAAACCATCAGTGAACACATAGATTTCACTCCATCAGAAACCTGGCAATCTCAGCGGAAAGACACTTGTCCATGAGGAAAATCCCTCTGTGTTCAAAGGCATCCCCACAGTCATTTGAAAAGGGCTAAGAGAGCTCACCAAGGTCATGCCTCTCTCTCTCTGTGACACAGTCCCACAGAGAACAGTAATGAACTGTACATCCATTCATTTCAACTAAGACACACCCTCTCCCACGCACTCTAACCCAAATAAGGAGGTAGTCTTTAGCTGCTGTCTCGCTCTCTCTTAGGTCCTAGGGGCATTAATTCCAAGGGCTTGGGCACATACGCTTCAGCTATAATAACAAGTCTGCCTCTCTCATTGCGCTTTCAATATCCTGCTTTATGATGTACTCTCTTCAACTCAACAATCCCGCTGTTGACTGTTTCACCGTCTTATGGATCAAATATACAAACAGTGTAAAGCAGGTCAAAGGATATAATACCAAAAAAAAATATGGCAAAAAAATAATCCCACTTTTCCAACACTCGTGCACACGTCATTATCACCCTGCTTTCTCCGCAACTCCAATCCCTTTATATAGACCTATGACCAAAAAGGGTGGAAACCGGACGGAAATATTTTTTCCTCCCTCATTTAATCAGAAGTGGCCCAGTGAGACGTTCAGCTCAGTGGTGACCAAGCAGGCTGCGGGCAGCGAGAGGTTTCAGACCGACCAGCAGAATCCACACGACAGCTACTTGTCCTCGGTCGCTCACATCCTGCCTGGGTCTGGTGAAATCGCCAACTCAGCAGGTCTTTACCTCGTCATCAGTGAGAAATGAATATGAAGACTTCCTCACTCTCCTACAGTGTGAATAGATTTAGACAGCTAAGCAAAATTCTGTTTAAATTAGCACTACTGAGTTGCGTATTTTTTATGCTAATCACCATTTATTTCACCCATGAGGAACAAACATGAAATCAACCATCAGGATTTATAATACACTTTAATCTTTTCATGTTTACATTTGGAATGTTAACTGTAATCACCCTTTTTTTCTCCATTATTCTATAGGGTTACAAAAATGTCAGATTTACTTTTAATCTCCCCAACCCCCAATCTGAATCCCACAAAATTCAGGATACAAACAGAAAACAAAATCCAACAAAGACAAATATGAACTTTTCCTAGCTTGATAAGCACTGTCAGTTTGGACATGGTCGTTCCTATGCCCTGTGAAACACGATAACTTGGGACATTCAGTCATAATCTTGGGAACTAGTCTCAGAGCTGGTGGGTTGACGTTCCGGTGATCGACAGGGAAGATTATGGTTTGTCCATGAGGATCCTCTGCGTTTCTCTGATTATGCGATACTACGCACAAATAAATAGTCTCTTTAATGGGAACCCTTCACTGCAAAAGAGCATTAAACTGAATATGCCAATGCCACATGAATGACTTCAAAACTGTGCTGTTGCCAGGCATTCACAACAAGTTGTCACACAGACAGGATTTAAACTGACATTCTTAAATAACGTGGTCTCTCAAACATGGTCATGCTTAGTCTAACAGCAAACAAACTCCCGGTCACGTTGTGTCGCCGAGGCTGAGCCTCAATATATAAAGCCAGGGTGTATATTTAAAGAGGGTGTGTGCATGATCATTCCTGTCAGCTGATGAACATCGCTTGAAGAACGTTTACTTTAGTCCTTCCGTCTATCGTCTTTCGAGTCAACACACCTTCCCGGCCTCCCCAAACAGCTCTGACAGGTTATCTGCTCCCCGCATGTCTAGCGTTGCATCCAGCTGGCGCCATCCACTAACATACAGCTTTACATCCATTTATAGATATCTGGTAAAAAGGTACAAATACACCACATACTGCAGGCCCTGGTTCAGGGGCTTCTGATGGGGGTCTTAAGTCCTGTTGATGAACTGATAGTGATGAACAGGCAAGCAGCCGACCCCCATCTCAGTTTTTTCCCCTTTCCATCCTTTCCCCCCCCCCTCACCAGTCCACTGATCTTGTCATCTTCTTGTTGGTGGTGGGTGGATATATATGTATATACACATCTATCCCGCTTTACAGTATTTCGTACTTGTCAACCATGAAGGACGTCTCTGATGAGAAGCGCACAGGGCTTTCTCCATCCACCTGGGACACTTTGGTGACCTGGGAGGAGTGGAGGGGAAGGGTTAGCATCAGCGTCCAACTCTTCAGCGCTGTACTGTCAGTGAAAACACCCATGTGATGAAATACCAAACTGTAACACTAACGTGTATGTCGCAGTAGTTGCCCTTGGATACGAAGGAGACGGCGATGGGGAAGAAGTCGTTGGGCTGTCCGGCCACGCTGAACTCCAGGCTTCCAGTCTTGTTCTTAACATCCACCACAGGTAGACACCACTCTAGAACGTTCCGTCGGCTGTCGTGGCGATACTCTCCGTCCAGGTCCCCAATCACAGGGGCGCCAACGCCTGGGCTGGAAAAGGCAATGCAAACACACATTCAACCAAAAGAGAGACGGCGGGTGATTGAGAGCGAGGCAAACCTGAGCCTCCGAGGTGCTCTGAAGCAAGGCAGCTACTCACGGGACGGGGATGCAGATGACCACGTCATTGAGCTCCAGATTCTCTTCCTGGAGCTCGTACTCGATGTTGACGTCACAGCCGGTGGCACTTTCAGAGGGCCAGCAGTTTACTGTGAGGGAGGAGGAGCAGGGGGGGCGGGGTTACAACACAGAAAGCGAGAGAAGCCCAAGACCTGCCACGGGAGCTGCAGTGGATGATACTGACTTGTTAGTGGGATGAGGGCCTCGTCCGTGGTCTGTAGCCTCCATTTGAGAACGCCCACGTCGTTGTTAATGGGGAAGGACTTGTCTGGGTTCTTCAGGCCTATCACCGACGCCGACGTGAACAGCTTCTTGTCCACATTAGGGTGCGTCTTGAACCGAGAAGGAAAACATGTTGCTCGGCTGAGTCATGTGTTACCGGCGGTGGTGAACCTTGCCCACGGCTAGGCCACGCCCCCTCTCTCTCTCTCTCGCTCTGAAACCCACCTGCAGCTGCACTCCCTTCTTGTCTCCGTTGCTGATGTTGAGGCGGACACGGCCGTTCTTTTCGTCCGAGACTCGGAGGGTGATGATCCCCAGGACCTCCATGTTCTGCAGCCCGCCGTCTCTCCCGCACGTCAGGCTGATCTTCTCCTCGATACGCAGGTGCACGCTGGGATGGAAGATGTCAGAGCTCAACCGCAATGCTTGTGTCGCCGGTGTCATCACGTCACAATAACTACCTTGAGAAGACTGCTTTAGCTAGGTTTACTACAGCTTGGCTGCACTGTATTTCTTCTTGAGGAGTAAGTTCAACCAACTGTTCCAATGGCTAGACAAGATTTATACAGCAGGACAACAACTTTGAGGGCCATACCTCTCTGTGTTGACTGGTGGGCTGAGGGCTTTGGAAGCATCAGATGGTCTCTTCCCAGAGCTGGGCAGGATGATGTTCTCACCCTCAGACTTGAGCTTGTCCACAAAGTCATCCACCTCTTTCCCTCTGGCACTCAGCTTCAAGGCCTTGCTGGGACCACTAGGCCTACATCACAACACAAGACACATTCAAGACCTTAGACGTCCAAGGTTCCTACCAGTAGTGATCCAGTAGTTAACATAAGTGTATATGAACTTTACCGGGCCACGTTATTTCAGACTGAGGCAGTGATTAAGAGTCTTTCAAATGGAGGCACTAAGTGACAGTGTTTCAGACTGAGGCAGTAAGTGACAGTGTTTCAAACTGAGGGTGTAACTGACAGTGTTTCAGACTGAGGCAGTAAGTGACAGTGTTTCAGACTGAAGGTGTAACTGACAGTGTTTCAGACTGAGGCAGTAAGTGAGAGTGTTTCAGACTGAGGCAGTAACTGAGAGTGTTTCAGACTGAGGCAGTGACTGAGAGTGTTTCAGACTGAGGCAGTAACAGAGTGTTTCAGACTGAGGCAGTAACAGAGTGTTTCAGACTGAGGCAGTAACAGAGAGTGTTTCAGACTGAGGCAGTAACAGAGTGTTTCAGACTGAGGCAGTAACTGAGAGTGTACCTGATGGAGGTGGGGGCCACCTTGGGCTTCTCAGGCTCCATGAGAGTATCTGTGATGATGGTGGCGGTGCTTCCGCTGGAGATCCCTGTGCTGCCAAAGCCACCAAACCCGGGAGACTTCTTCCCAGCACGGTCTGCATCCCGCCGGGCCTGCTGCAGCTCCTTGGCCTTCCGTCTCATCTCTGCCTTCGCCTCCCTCTCCTGGGTCTAGGAGAAGAACAACAGGAAGGAAATGGTCATTAACTGAGTTTTGAAACCCACCTGAGACGAGCTCCGAGACGAGCTTGAGACGTTGAGAGTGAGTGTGCTCCTCCTTCCTACCTCCCGGACAGCCCGGAACACCTTCTCCTCATGCGAGTCCATCTCTGTGAAGGTCCGGATCTGGGCCAAGTTCACGTTCTCACGGTAACCCAGAGCCACGATCTCATCGAACGCAAAGATGAGGTCAAAGCAATGCTCAGAGATCTCGCTCTCCTCCAGCACTCGACAGTACTCAGGAATCTACAGGTGGACACACGCTACTGTTACAGTATGTACGCCTCCCTCATTGTCCTTCTTC
The DNA here is from genome assembly GCA_036571765.1 of Plecoglossus altivelis. NCBI lineage: Eukaryota > Metazoa > Chordata > Actinopteri > Osmeriformes > Plecoglossidae > Plecoglossus > Plecoglossus altivelis. The sequence continues at coordinate 5,802,865 of BROE01000019.1, forward strand.
TATATAAATGAAACCATCTAAAACAGCACCTGTACAACACTTCCCTCTAAAGACCTTTCTGTATTTGAGTACTGGCAAAAATAACTGAAACAATCGATCGTTGGTGTAACTGGTGTTCCTGACTGTAGTGTGAGCATGGTGATATAAGGGTTAGTACCACGCGGGAGAAGAGACGCAGTGTCTCCAGGTCCTCCAGGATATTGCTGTTCTTGGTGGTGACCAGGACCATGTAGAGCTTCTCCAGGGGCTGGTAAACGTAGCGCACGCTCTCCGTCTCCACGAAGGTGTGCTGCTTGCCCGTGTTCATCAGCTTGGGGAAGGCCGCCAGCAGGCCCTCCACACGTGTCCTCGTCATCTCCACAAACTGACGGGAAACAATGGCCTTGCCCGCCTTGGTGCACACCGCCGCTGCCAACAGCACCTGGGGACAACAGGGAAATGTAGTCAGACAACCAATCAGGCCAAATTGATTTGAATTCCATAGCTGGAATTATTTAAACTGCACAGGTCCTGTTACAAGTCAACATGAGCGTGTTCTTACTCCAATCCATCAATTAGAACAACTCTGATAAAGACAATGACACATTGTATTCCATTTATCAAAAACCATAGAGAGACAGGTGATGCATAAAATATGAAATAGGCCCCAATTATGTATTTCATAAAACAACAGCCTAACTTAAGTTTTGATACAAATTACTTATGTTGTGCATTGTAACTGGAAACACAGAGTTCAACTAAATGGCATAGTTAAGCAGCCGATATAATATTAGAACAGTAAATCGTCTGAAACATGAAACTACAGTAGCTGTCCTCTATACACGTCGTTAAGGAATACCAATTTACCTGTCGTGTTTAGCTGATACAATTTTGGGGGACAAACCATTAAAAGATATTCGGACAAACCATTAAAAGATATTCAGAATGGCTACGTGTAAAAAACAGGGAAGGTCAGATATTAACGTGTCTAGTTTAACTTGATTTGTATAGCAATGGCCATTCTACCCAGTGCAGCGCAGATAATAGGTCTGATGTGCCCTATGCCTAATCTATATCTAACGTTTCGAGATTAATGCTACTTTGAGGTAGCTATGGTTAATTATATTCTTAATTAGCAACGACAATCAATATTGTCTAGTTAAGTTAGCTTGTTAGCCTGGGCCTATTGCTAGCTTCAAGTGTTAGCACAATCTAAATAGCAAATTACATTTGCTGAGCTTCCCTGCGAGGCAGCTGACAGCTGACAATTCGACTTGCAAATGTAGCCTCGTAACAATGGCGATTGACAGCACTTAACTAAGTTAAACTAGTTTCTATGGCCGATCTGCCAGTGACAGTCTCCCTGTTGGCCAGCAGTTCAGCTTTGAGGCAGATTCCCCCGGAACAAGACTAGTCAAGATAGCGAGTAGCTTGCTTGCTAAGCCCGTACGTCAGATAGAAAATAGCTAGTGCTAGGCAGGTAGGTAGCAACCTAGTCTTCTTGACTCATGCAAAGGCTACGCAATTAGCTAAATGTATCTCTTAAACTTACCATTGTGTTTGTGATGTCCTTTATCTCCCCAAAAAGGTATTATGTTTTTCGCTCACTACTGATTCGTGTCTAAATATGAATATTCTTGCAGACACTTGCGTGTTCAACCACACAGCTCAATATGGTAGGAGTTCTCTTGCTAGCCACGTCTTCACCGGAAAGAGCTCGTCAGCAAGGTAAAAGGGCAGGGACAAAACGAAAAACTGAACATGTGGAAGTATCGGCACCGGTTAAATTGGGACACGAACGATTCTCAGTTAAATGCACCGTCACCGAGTTGTCCCAGATTTTAGGCAGTCATTGCTTCGCAATCATAGTCAAAACAAGACTGAGTGTAGATTGTACCCAGTGCATCTGACAAGGATTAAAACAAGTGCCATTCTGTCTAAAACTGTACAAGTGAATGAATGATATTATATGAGGATATTTCGCTGCCCATATAATTCGAGTTTACAAGGGAATTAAAATGCAGCAACATTACATCTATATTATGTATTATAATTTATAACGCTTCTCTTAATGTATTGTTCATGGATAGCACACTCGATGTAATTAAAATGTGAGAAATTGACAAATAACTAGAAATTGTATTGTAAAATATTAACAGTAGGCTAATAGAATTCCTTAAATTTGAAAAATTAATTTGTTTATCATAAACAGTTTCACAATTAAGCAAACATTGTGCGATGGTATTGAACACACCACCAAAACAACAGACCCCGCCTATTCGGAAGTGACAATGCAGCCGAGGTCACAGCCGCAATGTTGTCGGTATTCTTTTTACGCTACTTACTTTTACTCGTATAAGATATGCTATGTATGTCTGTTTTAATTTATTTTGAATATCGTATTGAACAAATATTGGAATATTTCTTATTTAAGTGAGATGTCAGGGGACTGTGCTAATGTGCAGGTAAGAACTGTACCCACTAACCTACTTGTCGATACCGCCTTTTCGTTTCCCAAAGCGTTTATTGGATGAAGAAACAGCCCATCACAGTTACAACGTGTTTCTATTGGTTGCGAACTGAGAGTTCCTTCGTTATTATATTTTGGAGTTAGATAAGAGAAAAATCCCAGAAAAAATGCATACAATGTATTTGCTTTTTTTCCCCAAGCATGATGCATTGATACAGTTGTGATGATGCGGGATGTGATAACTCGGTGCTTCTATTGCTTTTTTGAATTTTACAATCGTTTCACCTTGACGTAGGTCCTTTAGGTGACAAGGTTTCATCTTACCCTATGCAGCTACCAATCTACCAATAAATGATGCATTCTACCTAACGGCACTAGAAAATAGCCTACTATTTAAAATAATGTATACGTTTATACATGTGTGTATTTCTCGCGTGTATATTTCTCGAGTTTATATAAAAGATAATGAGACTGCTCTTTCTCAACCTCCCTTGTCTCTGTTTGTGTCATACACACATGCACACACACACACACACCGACAGACACAATGAATTGACATTCTTGATTTATCAGCGCTACCCAGGAAAAAGGGTGGAGGCCCATAGGACAAGTGACTCATTAGAGTAGGGGCTTCCTCTTGTGACACTTATCTCCACATACACCCGAGTGAGCCATCATTGTAGAGTTCTTTTTGTCCCTACTACATTGAACTGTCGTGAAGTTTCTGTACCATGGAGAAAGGACACTATAAGTTTATTAGAGTGAGTGTATTAAAACGTTTGCTGTGTGGAGATAATCAGTGGCATCAAATTTTAGAAGTTTTTTTCAGTACAAAATGTTTTTATTCTCTTAACAGGATGGGAATGGAACAGTGAGCCGAGTATTCAGAATGGGGACCAGGAAAAGCGAGGTAATATCAGATTTAATTTCCTGTCTTGGCGTACTCTGTAATCTTATTCATGAAACCTCATTCATTCATTTCCATGTCGATTCATTGATCGATTTGTGTCCATTCATTCATACTGTACAAAACGCCCCATCCATTTGTTTGTACAAGTTTCAAGCTTTTTAATCCAATACTAATCATAATGATTAGGGATATATTGGGACTTAATTTTTTTTAGGTAAATTTGTATCCGTTGGAAAGAAAGATATTGATCTAGTTACAAAAGGGTGGGGTTACATAAACTCATTGGATAGGAGCTCTTCCCCAATCTGTCATTACTGATAATGACAAGGTTATATGGTCTTGTGTCAATGATATTCTGTAAGCAGCAACAATCTGAAAACAAATAATGCTTTTAATATCAAAAATGTATTGCGTACCTATACAAAATGTTGATGTTACAGCTGGCCCGAATCCAGACAGACTATGTGGCTGAAAAACTCAAGACTCTTTATCCCGATGTCCATCTGGAAATAGGTGAGAAAATGTGGAGATGCCACTAAGAACACTAAAACACACGTACTCTCATCCTCCTCTCTTGGCTGCTGTCTGTCTCTCTGTCTTTCTCTCCTCTCCCCATCTGCCTTTCAGTCTCCTAACAAATAGGATATTGTGTTCGGATGTGGATGGGTGAAACGACACAAATGCACTCACAGACAGTTCAGTGTCTTTAAGCATTATGGCACCGTCTTAAGAAAGATCGAGTGAAATTGAACTGATGAGGTCACTGCTGTGTTTGGAGTCATTGTCGCTAACTTGGTTATTTTCTCCTCAGTTGCCATGTCCACAATTGGTGATGAAATCCTAGACACTGCTTTATCAAAGGTTAGCTGACGTTAAGCGAATCATTTTGAGATGGCATGATATATTTTAGTGGACAGATTTGACAGATTACGGGATTATCTGTCTGTTGTGTTTGGTGGTTTCAGATTGGAGAGAAAAGTCTTTTTACTAAAGAACTGGAGAATGCTTTGGAGAGGAATGAGTATGTTCCATATACAGTATCAATATATTTGACATGTTAACAAAATTGATCCTCAAGGAGGCACTGCACTTCACCACATGTCAAAGAGCAGCAAATCTCACTCTCTTTGAACATCTTGTCCTATTACAAGTCTGTTACATAACTCCATATTTACAGACAAATTAATTGGATTATGGCCCTTGTCTTAAAATTGCTCTATGCAGTATTTGACAAGTGAATGACATGGTTACACCAGAAAGGATCATGTTTAAATCGATGGTTCACATCAATATATTTTTTTAAACAACTAATCATGGTTGTTCTGTTTGTCCTTCAGGGTAGACCTCGTAGTGCACTCTTTGAAAGACCTTCCAACTACTCTGCCGAAAGGGTTTACTATTGGAGCTGTGCTTCAGTGAGTCTGCACCTTATGTTGTTCACAGTGTTTAAAGCACTGCAACCAAGGCTGAAAATCTAAGCAGTAGTTCATGTGAAATGTGTAACATTCCGCCTAACGAATGACTGTCCAGTTACTAATAGTTATGCTATATTATGAAACACCATGTATAGTCAACTTAAGCAATTGTGTGGTCAGTACCCTCTTTGACATGTTGTTCTGCATTTCCCCAGACGTGAAAACCCCCATGATGCAGTGGTGCTTCATCCGAAGAATGCTGGACTCACTCTGGAGGCCTTACCAAGTGAGAGGTAGGAGATTAAAGGAACAGCTTTCCTGTGGTCGACACGCCACCTTCTCGGCCACAAAGTTGTTCAGGGGATTATATATTCGGTGTACGACATAGAGAAGAGTAAAGACCGAACTATTCTGATTATGTATCTGATATTACTGTCTGTTTTGACAGTGTGATCGGGACAAGCTCTCTGCGCCGGGCAGCTCAACTGAAGAAGAGGTTTCCTCATCTGGAGTTTAAGGACATTGTACGCTTTTTCTAACACATAACATCTTTGTCATTCAGTGTTTATAAACTGGAGGTCACCAAATAGGTACATCATTTGTACATATGTTAAAATTGTGACTTAACTTGTCTACAACAGCGAGGGAACCTCAACACTCGTCTTAAGAAGCTGGATGAGATGGAAGATTACGCTGCCATCATCCTAGCAGCAGCAGGCCTGAAGAGGATGGGCTGGGAGGGGCGAGTTGGTCAGGTATAGTCTAGCCAGCAGGGTGCATAATACTAAATGCTTATCATAAGAGCTGCCCCTGGAAAGGAAAGGTTTGACTGTTATTTTTCTCCTCAGATTCTGGGCCCTGATGACTGTATGTATGCAGTTGGCCAGGTGGGTACATCTTGAAAGGACCATTTTCAGGCTTTGGATGTGTTTTGAGGAAGACATAAGTGCAATATTGTAACGACATGTATACTTGCATCTACATATGTAAACATCAGTGTTTTGTTCTGCTGGCACGTCAAAAGGAAACACCTGGTCTGCAAACACTTAAAACCGTTACTGAATGTGGCATGATTGTTTGTAAGCACGCAGCCATGCATGTGCATTTGGAATATAAGGAAACCTGAAACCTATTTTAACCCAGAAATATATTTGACAATCTAAGAATGCATATTATCCTGCTGCATTTGAAGCTCTGTTGTTGCATGTCACCTAGGGGGCCCTGGCAATAGAGGTGCGTACGCAGGATAGTGACATCATGGAGATGGTTTCCCCACTGCACCACCCAGATACAGTGCTCCGCTGCATTGCAGAGCGTGCCTTCCTCAGACACCTGGCAAGTTAACATTTCCATCTGACCGTAACCATAAACATCAGGTGACCTCCAGCTGTCAGCTGTTACAGTTGGAAAAGGACTGTGAAATCCAGCTGTTTGCAGAAATTCTACCAAGGTTGGCAACTCTGGTTGTCTCTTAGTCTTGCCTGCCTGGGATCGTCCTTGATTGGTCTATTTTGTGCCCTTAGGAGGGAGGTTGCAGCGTACCAGTTGCCGTTCACACAGAAGTAAAGGATTTAATGGTAAGGAACTTGACTGGCATCTTACCAGTCTGACAGGTTTCTTGCAACATTGGATTTGAGATGATGTGTCTTTGGCCTAACAGTCCCCCCTCCCTTATTTCAGCTCTCTATGACTGGGGCAGTGTTTAGCTTGGATGGCGCAGATAGCTTGAAGGATGTTATGCAGACCAGTGTGGATACTGGCAACCAGGTCAGGGGTCTCTCTGATGGTCCAACAACAATGTATTTCTACGGTGTCTTTGTATGATGTCTTTACGTGACACCTCTCTCTCAGGTTGAAGAGCCAGCAGACACTCAGCATGTTGGGGTAACAGCTCGCAACATGCCACAATCTTCCCAGCATGCAGCAGAGAAGCTGGGAGTTGACCTGGCTACTCTCCTGGTCAGTAGAGGAGCCATGGAAATTCTGTCTACTGCTCGACAGCTCAACGATGCCCGCTGAAGCAATTATTTATTACTTCGGAGCACTGTGCAAGCAGTCACCAATGTTTACTCTGCATATGGGCAGATTTAACATTTATTATTAAAGCATACACCTTGTGGGCCATATTTGTAGCTCTTCGGGATGTGGGAATATAAATTAATGAATGTCTAGGAATCTACCACTACTCATCAATGTTTTGCGTTTGGATCCAGGAGCACTAGGGACAACCGTTGAGCATCATCAGTTTAGCCAGAATGCAAACATGTAACAAATTCACTGTATATCATGAACAGTATATTTGATTTAGGGGTTCTCCATTCTGAACGCCTTTTAATACTATTAAACATTTTCATACCATATGTCAATGCCTTAGTAATTTCCTAATTTTAAAGTGGCATCGAAATAGCAACAAAACGTCGTAGGATTTCCCACCAGCAACGAGTACACTTATGTTCAAATATTGATTTTCCCAATATATCTTAGCAAAACAATTCACCTACATTTGACTGTGTCCCTAACTTACTCGGATAGTTAAACTGTTACTTTGTGTAGCAACAAAGAATGTTCTCGTCACTGATCGCACGACATCACGCATAAGTTAAGGACACTTTACTCAACTAATATAATGACAAGTGAAAAAATATAGACCCACACAACAAGTTGTATAAAACCGCATTTATTGCAACAACAAAAACAAAAAAACATGCAACAGAAATGAAAGCTTGAATCTAGCAAAACCAGTGAGGGTGCATGTTGAAGTCGAGAGTTTAGTCCGTCTTGTAGCTAACAACTAGCTAGTTAGCTTGCTAGTATTCTTGAGACTGAGAGGAGGCCTTCTTTCCCGCCTTGCCAGTACTCGGTGCAGCCTGTCCGGTTTTCTTCGGTAGCAGAACAGCCTGGATGTTCGGCAAGACGCCTCCCTGGGCAATGGTAACGCCGCCAAGCAATTTGTTCAGTTCTTCGTCGTTGCGAACGGCTAGCTGCAAATGACGAGGGATGATACGCGTCTTCTTGTTGTCCCGGGCAGCGTTTCCAGCCAGCTCGAGGATTTCAGCAGTGAGGTATTCGAGCACAGCAGCTAGGTAAACAGGAGCACCAGCACCAACCCTTTCAGCGTAGTTTCCCTTTCGAAGCAGACGATGGACTCTGCCCACGGGGAACTGCAGTCCTGCGCGGGAACTACGGGTCTTCGCCTTGGCACGGGCCTTTCCTCCAGTTTTTCCTCTTCCAGACATTTTGTACAGTTAAGCAACACCGCTTCTTCAAAGTCGATCAAGTAATGAATAAATACTTACGCGGTTACGGAAGAATATAAACGCGTTACTTGTGTCCCGCCTTCGATTCTTATTGGTTATACTAGCAGGAAGTGCGCTATGATTGGCTTGTGAACTTTACGTTTACACAACTCCTTACTTATTGGTTGTCGCTTTTGTTAAACCAATCATGGTTAAAAGCAAAGACCAGATCTTAAATGTCAGATATTTGATCAATTTCCTCTTAAACACTAGAAATACTTCTTACATTGTTATGAGTGGGAACATTTTAAGTGGGGGTTCTGTTGCAATTTATTTATTTATGTTGCAGTTGTAAAGGAGCAGGTTCTCTTCTATCCACTAGAGGTCCACACTTGCTGTTTTGTTTATGTGGAAAATGAACAGCAAAGTCTAGTTATCATCACTTTAGAGGTTGTGCTAGTAGTAGGTTAAATAAACCAAACAAGTTGCACAATTCCCTAAAACTTAGCTAAAACCTTGTTGGTGGATTGCCCATCCGAGAGGGGGAGGAGAATAGGTGACATGTTCACAGTTTAAAAAGCTAACAGTTTCTCTCCAATGTTGCTTCCAGTTACAGGAACATGAATAGTTATCAACCCTTTACCTTCCCCCTTCCGCTCCATTCACCTTCCAGTCCCCTGTTTCATTTTCTTTTGTTCCTATTTAACATTATTCAGAGCTGCAAATGAACGGGCCATTACAAGCTAATGGCTTTCTGTCGTTGTCAATGAATAGAACTTTGGAGGTGGGACCCCTGTAGTCTGCATCCACACAACTACAAAGTATAGCAAGCTACAGTGAGTTTTCAAAAATAATTTATTTTAAATAAATTAAACATTGTAATTTAAGCATTGACTTCCAATATATGAAAAGATATTTCAAGATTTTCATCTTTTTTTCTGCCCCTCATTATGGAGCAGACCACGTTGGAACGGCCAGCACATGCATGAGGAGCATGTGTGTGCTGAGGCCAGCGTCAATTTGGTAAATGATCAAGACATTGTTTCACATTTTTAGCACAAACAGAGATCGTTTGTGTTATAGGCAGAGAATGCACGTTTGGAAGTTCTACTGAAAACAAGAGGGAGAGTTGACAAGTTCCCTTTTTTCCCCCAATGGTATCACATTCCCTATCTGTAACATCAAATATACTGTAGGGATACATACAATACAAACTCTGAGAAGTCAAAATAATTTGTTACATTGTGCAGTTTTGAACTACACAAGAACTGCATTATCTTATTGACAAGATGTACATTGAGTTATAGCTCATTGATTGATATATCTTTTTTCGTTTCTTTTTTTTAAAACATTTTCTTACAAAACACATACCAATAAAGAGAGAAAACTTTGTATGTACATCTATACACATCAAATGTATTCATCATGAGGTGACAGGCTATGTGTCCAGGAGGGAGGAAGGGGTCTTGCATTGAAAAGCCAAAATTAGGGCTAACCATTAGCATCTATAGAAGTTCCATTGCAAAAATGTGTTGATCACCTGATTCAACTACCTGAAACAATTACCATCAAATTATTACAAGTATTCTTGTTCATCAAGGGATTGCATATCCTCAATAAATATTGCTGTTATGAGCCAAAGTGAGTTTCAAACCAGAACCCTGTTAAAAGGCTGACTGAGCAAGGTTTCGATAAAACAAAGGTTGCGTTTCCCCCGAAAAAGTCACTCTCAAAATGTCACAACATGATCTGAGAAAATCAATGCAAACACAGGCAGAAGAAAGCATTCTGCTTTCTATAGAGATCATAATTATGAACATCATAAAAAAATTATATAAGACACTAAGTCAATATTATCACCAACTTAAGACTGATGGTCAATATTTATTCATCCACTACGTTTTTTATCTTTATTATTATCTAAGCAAGAAATAAATCACACCTATTCAAGTCTGTACTACACACTGAAACTACCATGACTCAATATTTGGGGTACAGGAGGACTCTTGTGGATCAAGGAGCAAAGAAGAAAGAAATTAGACAAATAATCTTAAATTAACACAAGACCAAGCTGTCAATTGCTGTAAACAATCAGATGAAGTTCAAAAAGTGCAACCAAGATTTTCATGGATATATATATATATTTTACAAATATTAAAGATAATTCAATTTCACACGCCATCTTCCTCTACTGCCCCCTTCTGCTCAGTGGGGCCAACAGCATTCCCACAACTTCAAGTTTACTGATGTTTTCACAGGTACCCTTCAATCCAATGAGCAGCAGGGACTTCTTAAATTAAATATGTTTTCGGTGCGATCCCAGACTAATTCTCTCCATTCTCCTCCAAGAAGGTGCTGTGTTATTCCACTCTGAGGTAAGCTTTGACGAGGAACCAGTGAGCACCCACCTGGGGTGTCCTGCCTGCGTCAACTGGTCAAGTTAAGGTCTCCAACCAAGGATGAACACAGAGAACATCATCCCAGACAATCATTCATTCTGATACAGCAGCTTGACCTCTAAATCCTTTAGTGCCCTCAGTTATCTGCAGTGCTTGCCCCTCAGTTATCTGCAGTGCTCGCCCCTCAGTTATCTGCAGTGCTTGCCCCTCACTTATCTGCAGTGCTCGCCCCTCAGTTATCTGCAGTGCTCGCCCCTCAGTTATCTGCAGTGCTCGCCTCTCAGTTATCTGCAGTGCTCGCCCCTCAGTTATCTGCAGTGCTCGCCCCTCAGTTATCTGCAGTGCTCGCCCCTCAGTTATCTGCAGTGCTTGCCCCTCCGTTAGTGGCACTGGCTTTGTCCTTCGACTTGGAGGACGAACGGAAGGAGAAGCGCTTGATGAGGCGGCGAGAGAAGCTGCCGGATTTCTTACGGCTAATAGCGGCCGCAGAGGCAGAGTTGCTGGCGAGGTTGGAGATGTCTTCGTGGGATTGGCTGAAGCTGGCGTCCTTCTGTCTGTGTCTTCTGCGGAACAGGAGGTTGGTCCCACTCCGGAGGAAGCCCACTGAAAGAAAGATGTCGGCCACTTGAGACACGATCAATGAACAGAGAGGAACTACTGTACATCTTTCTTGTGCACGCTACTGAAATGACAACATCATTTGAATAGAGCCACGTTCGAATTCTCTCTGTACATATTTTGGAAAAAACTGGTGAATATAAGAAATTCAGTGCGAGTCCTTGATAAAGACAAACGAGCAGCTTTATCACATAGCAGAGGAGGGTTAGAGTAACCCTGAGGTTCTGGCACCTTTGTGGTCCTTGAGGCTGCGTGTTTCTAGTGCACCTGTGGAGCCCGTCTCTGACTCCACGTCGTCCACCGAGGGCCGCTCCGACACGTCCGACGGCGTGGTCTCATCTGGGTCCAGGTGATGCCCCGCCCCGTAGTGGTTGGAGGCTCCGCCCTGCAGGGCAGCATCCATGGCCGCAGCATAGCCCACTGACAGAGCCGAGTCATCCTCCGAGATGGGAACCTGGCGTATCCACACGCAGGAGACAAACATAAACCACTCTGGGGAGAACAGCATCTGCAGAATCACACAGCGCCGCTGGAGGACTTGAAACAACGTCACGTATTGCTGTAGAGTACATTAACAGTGATGCCCAGTCAAACATAAAGGCTTTTAAGGTTTAACTGTGTCAGCAGCTGACATGCGGGTGTTGAGTGCTGTGATGCCTGACAGCAGCGTGGGACTAACCACCCCTGGGTTCTGACCTTTGAAACCCCGGAGATGATGAGTGTGCTCCTTTTAGTGGGCGTCTTCCTAGCTACCTTGCTGGCTGACTCCGTCAGCTGCCGGATGGCTGTCTCGGCTACTGGGTCTAGGCCATTGGAGAGAGGACTCTCGACTGGAACGCACACAAACCAACACGCGTACATGACATTGTGGAAGCTGGAGTATAGATACAGAGGCGGAGATCGGCTCCGAGACCCCGTGGTCAGAGTTTTAGGAGAACTCACGGCTGGGGGAGGGGCTGGGGGTTCCAGCCACGGCATGGAGGCCATCAGAGAGGATTGTGGGTCCTTTCTCTGTCATCTCCACTTTGGATGGAGACCGCGAGGGAGAGTCGCCTGGAGCAACAGGGAGATACAGTCATCATATCACTGTCCACATCACCGTGGTTATCATCATTAGCAAGCAAGCTATCCCTTAAGATGTATCGCGGTTATTCTATATAGTGGACAGGCTTATTGTGTATGCACCTACCCATCTTACGGTCCAGTTTGGGTCGTGACTGGATGGTGGTCACCGTGGTGACGATGGTGCCATCCGGCATGATTGTGCGGTCCACATCCACCTTCTTAGTGGGGGTGAGAGAGGAGCGGAGGGGTGTAGCGCTGTGGCTGCCGCGGGAGTCCCCTCCTTCTAGGAGCTGCAGCTGGGAAGGCAAGCGGATACTCCATGTTAAAAGTCCTACGCCAAACTCTGCCATCATTCCAGTAATTATTTTTTCATCATCCGTCAAACACTTTGATAAAAAAAGGAATTCTCTACAGTGTTCTGTTGTGTTCTCTAGTCATCGAGCTGTACATAGAACACATTTTACTCACCTCAAAAGTGACTGTTGCAACTGGTGCCAAGCCATGACCATGGCTGACTGACAGCACATGCTGTCCAGTAGGACTTCTCCGTGGCAGGTCTAAGACTAAAGAGGCGTGGCCAGGTAGGAATTCTGTCAGAAAGAGAAGAAAAGTGAAAGTATGTGACAGATATGTAATCAGACTGGAAGCTTCCATCTATCATGCTCCACAGTACCTCCAATACACAATGTATCCATCAATCACGTAACACCCAGTTGAAATGTATTATTTAAATGATTATGACATTCAGAGTTGCCTTACTTTCCCCTCTGCTGTTCCTTTCCAGCAGTCGTAGGTTTAGCTCTTTGGTTTCTGGCCCTAGTTCCCTGCCAGAGACACAGACATCAGGAGAGAGTTGGTGTAAACCTAATAAAAACACTGTGTCCTGCTATTTAGGGTCATTCTTTGGGGTACGTTTTCCAGTTCAGCCCTCGTTGTGTGTGTGTGTGTGTTTGTTTGTTATCTCACAGTGTGACATCCTCGCTCCAGTCCAGGGAGGCTGCAAGGCTAACAGGCCTGGGGAGGAAGCGAGTCCTCTTCTCATTGGATGGCTGGTTCACACTCACGACACAGCACATCTCCCCAGACGACTGACCTGCGCACACACACACACACGCACACACACACACACATGGTCGTCAGCCGCCCCCCCCCTGTGGAGACCCAGCGGGACACTAACAGGAAGTGAGGGTGTCTGACGGAAGCGACAAGGCAGACCTCCACGCAGGCATGTGGCCCGGAGGTGGCGCAGCAGCAGCAGGCGCTGTATGGGGACACTGGGAGACGGGGGGGTCATCCCTCCTTGGAGCCGCTCCCTGGGGAACTAGAGAGACACAGCCGATAGAAATATATGAACAGGACAATCCCTTGAGGGGAGGGTGCTCTCATCGAACATTCGTTTGGGATCTCCATAGCTGCTACGCAGGCTGGCGTTGCTGGTGTGTGTGCGCCTCACCGCAGGACTGGAGACGCAGGCTTTGAGGTTGAGTATCATGGCTGGCTGGGTGCTGAACAGAGTGTCCTCCACCAGCTCCCCTATCATCTCCAGGTCTGCGTCTGCATCCTTGTTCTGGGGGAGAAACGTCGCGTCAGCCTCCACAGTATATAGCGCGTGATAGAAGGTGTGTGTTTGATGTGCATCCTCTCACCTCCCTCTGGAGCCTGCGTGGGGAGACAGTGAGGAAGAAGGTGGGCTGCCTGGTGAAGGTCCAGGACACTAGGAGCCCCTCCTCCTCCACCTCCTCCAGACACACCACCAGCTGACAGGAAGGGGGAAACAGACAACTGTTACACACCAGGTACTGGACCCCCCCACACACACCAGGTACTGGACCCCCCACACACACACACCAGGTACTGGTACCCCACCACCACAGCCCATACTGGACCCGCCCCCCCTCCCCCCCCACAATACACCAGCAACTGGACACATTCTGACTCCAGTGTGTGTACACATCTATATAATAGTCACTGCACTCATACAAGTAGTTTAATGATGCAATGTTGAAATCAGAGTCACAGTCAAATTGTAGCTTTGCATACCAATGCAGGTGAGGTAAATACTCAGCTAATCCTGGTGGGACAGAGACATGCAAAATTCTGCATGCAAAGATACTGGTGAAAGGGTTCTACCTGGGCCAGCATTGGCTCTATGGTGATCTGGTAGGTATCCATGGAAACAGCTGCAGGTGACTGCTGAGTGACTGTCACTGGAAATGTTACCGTGTCAACGGCACAATTACAATGTAAAACCTAGCAAGGAAAGAAGAGAAGAGGATTTAGATACGAGTTTGTCTGTGGGAGATGGCTGTGATATCAACTGTAGCAAGTTTGGATTGAGAACTGTCTCAAATAACCTTACCATACTGCGAGCTGATTGGTCTGTGCAGGTCACGCTATCTATAATGGCTGAAGCAGGAAGCTGGAGACTGTTGTCGAAGGTGATCTGGATGGAACTCTGACAAACAATACAATATTAACATGTTTAGGAGCACTTAGGAGATCACATTAAATATCGTCCAAGGCAACAATGAAGATTATAACCCAGTTTACCATGATAGTCAAAAGTATCATGATCAATATTAGGTTCAAGTATCTAGACTATGAAACGCAATGAATCCTGAGCCTGCTCAACAGTCAATCGTACAATCCGAAAAGCACATCGCTTCTAAAACCATGAACTTTATATCCTCTCTTATAAACCTCTGCCGTCGGACGTTTTAGAGAGACGGCCTTTCTGGAAATCCTGAATGAACATAAGAAAAGGCATCAAAAAGGTGTCAGAAGTGGATCAGCGTGAGCTGGCACGTCTCCAAACAGAGACAAGACACAAACGTCCACACTTAAGGCCTTTTAAAAAGACATCGCCAAACTAACTCGGAAGGAAGACTGGAGATGATACTCCACAGAACGGACGCTCCGTATTGTTACAGGACAAAGAGACTGCAATCCCAGAGAGATATGGTTGGGTGCGCTGTGCTGGCACGAGCTGGGGAACGATTGGCAAGAGGATGGAGCATATGCTGGGCTACAAACTCTGCAGAAAAGACAACGCAAGCGAAGGAAGGTTTCTCGACTTGACTGGATGAAACCACATCGTCTCTGTACGGTAGAAGCCCCCCCAGAGACAGACAGACCAAGTCCTCCTCCTGGCTTTTATCAGTCATGTACTATCAGAGTAACTGATAGAACCACATGACATGCTGTCGTCTGGGTTTGAACAGTTGTTTGTGAGTATTTGAAATGAGTGATGAGTACCACAGGCAAGAACCAGCCATGACTTAAAGACAGGACCTGGTTGAATCACACTGTCTGGCTGACTGACTGACTGGCTGATTGACTGGCTGACTGACAAACTGACTGACTGACTGGCTGGCTGGCTGACTGTCTGACTGACGGACTGACTGGCAGACTGGCTGATTGACTGGCTGGCTGACTGACTGACTGAAAGATCAGTAGGCTGCATTTCATGAGATAGCTTTGTCAGGCTCAGGGCACAGGAGGAGGGGAACATATCTCCTATTGTCAGTGCATATTGTCCTTAATGTCTTAATCCAGTCTCCATCACACAGAACTGCAAGGGCCAAAGGGAGGGGCGGTTAATGCAGGGTTGTGTGTGTGTGTGTGTGTGTGTGTGTGTGCGTGCTGATGATAGCTTGGGCAGACTGTGAAAACCTTAAGGGCAAGAGGCCAAAATAAATGCTGCCTGGATTGTGCTGAAGCACTGCAGTCACATGATGAAGTCATCCAACCTACTGTGTATTACAGCATAGTGTTGGTCTTCCAAAGTGTTCATTCATCCATAGTTCCACTGTATTGTGCCAATTAAAGTGTCTGATCAGATGGTGTGGCTAATACAAGCTAAATACAGACTGGTATTATATAATTACTAATCTCACTGCTTTAAAACGCAAACTAGCAAGATTATATTTTGACATATTTTAATGCCTGTATAATCACATACAATAATTCAAACTTACTTTTTTGTCGATGCTGGAATGTATCAATGTGACAACGTCTATTTAATAATAATAGAAAGACAGGACATACTGTGTATCAATCTGAGTACATGGCAAAGACACTTGCAGGATGGCAACGTTGTCTTTGCATCATCTATAATAAATATGATGCATATCTTGCCTGGTAGGCGGTGCACCTGCTGCCTCGTGGAGTTTCAACAGACAGGAAAGAGAGATGCCTGAATGACTCCCGCTCTCTCCCCCCCCCACTCTCCCCCTCTTCTCTCTTCTATTCTCTCCCTCCACCCTCTCTCTCTCTCTCTCTCTGACTAGGAGATGACTAGGTGACTGTTTCAGGCACTAATTTGTCCTTGTGATCCAGCGCTGTGTGGGTAGAAGTATCTACAGGGGGTCTCACTGGAGAGAGGCTCCTGAGGAGATCTGTGATGTCATTTTGGGTTTGTCACTTGCCACATCCTCTGGGCCTGCTTGGATAAGAACTGGCTGCAAACAGCTTTTGGACTAAAATACTGAAGCTTTCTTTATTAAACTACATTCACGTCCTAGTTCAGTGCCTCCCCCCCCCCCCCAAACAACATCGCTCCACAGCAACAAGAATAATCCTTTTAGGATGAGTAAAGCAAATCTCTCTGACAGATGTAAAGCAGAAAGAGTGAAAATAAAAGAGCATCATCCATTCCTGTAGCCCGCATCCGTGAGTCATTTTCTGTATTGTTCGGAAATTACAACGTACTTCCAGTTCTGCGCTTGCAACAGTGCGACCATGACAACATTTCCTCCCTCCAAAACATTTGGAGACTCTACATAAGAAAAGAACAACGGCACAGCCTCTTGGTCAATCAAATCACAATCACTGGGCCCATCCAATCAGGCGTCAGTGACAGAGAGGATGACCTTTGCCCTGAAGTCATTACCAGACTAATTACAGATGTTCCCACCAGCCTACCCGCAAGCATCCTCATCTCCTGCAGGCAAACACGATATCCAGCCCTGAACATCCTTCAACACTTTGCAGTGCCCAGCCATCAGCATTTGACATCATGACGTGATCAAACCAGGTTTGTTCTCGTGTCACAGTTCAGAAACAAGCCTTTGCTTTGTGAGCACCAGCATTCATTTCCCATTCTGTGTCCTTTACCATCAAACACCAACTTGTGTCGGTGGAAATTTCGAGGACCCTCAGAAGACCCCCCCCCCTCCTTCGGCAGACGGGCTCGCGACCCTCCCTCTGGCCCCAGGATGAACGAGCGATGCGCAGTGATCAGTCGCAGGCAACTCCGCAGCTTCTCTTTGATCCAGGGGCTTCCTGAATCCTGTCCCCAGGTGAGACAGGAAGGATGCAAACACGCTCTTCTAATGGGGCCTCATCGGGACAGTGTCTGCATGCTACTGCCAGAGTCAAACAGGCCTTCTGACTGCCTGCTCCCTGCTCTGCCATGTGAAGTGATGGCAGTGTCATGATTGTGAGGGCCTGGGAGGGATGTGGGTCTTACTCTGCAGAATGATGTGGATGAGTCAGCAGATGAAAAGCTGAGCGAGTAACCCACTGCACATGTGGACTTAGAGGTTGTTACCGTGGACGGACAGCTTGTATGTTCATGTGCTGGTGAGCAGGGAGTGTCGGTAATGCGCCTGGATCTGTGTTTTCATCAGGCCTGCATTAACCGGCCATGTGCAGGTCCATGTAATGTGTGTGCGCGCACATATGTGTGTGTGCTCCCAGAGAACGTCCTTCTGGTGACATCGTCACATACAACCAGCTGTGCTGAGGGCTAACGCCAAATCCCTGGATTACAGGGAGAGAGAGAGAGGGAAATCTTCTTAGTGATCCCGTAAATCATCATTGAACCGGAGGTGGGCCGGACTACACATTTGCATACACCTCCAATCAGCATCCAGCTCTCACTACCTCATCCCAGAGGAGTCTCATCTGTTCACAATCGGCTCTGGTATAATGCACGATGGAATTGCAATCCAGTTACGACCGTCACTGGCAAGGCCCTCTATATTCCGTTTCCATTTGTTTTATTCATCCCATCTTCAAAACAGCTTACGTAGCGCTTTCTTCTCGTGTCAAGGGGCAGACTCTTCCGTCCACATGGTCGGACATAATCACTTCTGACCAGCCCCCTGACTCTAACAGCACTCCAGTAATCTGATTAAAATGGCACTGTGGAGTTGTGTTTGCGTCCCCGCTTAACAGGCATTCCAATTTCCTGGTCAAGCATCTTCAGAGGAGCGGAGGGTGGGAGGGGGTAGGTGGGAGGGGAGTTGGTAGGAGGGGGTAGGTGGGAGGAGGTAGGGACGAGAGGGGAGGATGAAAGCGTCCCTCGCACCCTTGTCAGATCCTATCAAACTCCCAGCTGTCAGGCTAGCTGACACAAAGGCTTCCAGCCCTCGGTGCCTAGTCTGCAGGGAGGAAGTCTGTGCCTCTGCTCCTAACCAGATCCATGCTAGTGGACACACGCACACAAGCGCTCACACCCACACCCACACTCACACCCACACCCACACCCACACCCACACACGTCCTGGGAACACTCCTGTCTGTAACCTGCACTCCTCATTTCTGTGCTGCTGTCACTCCTCATAGCTTCATACAGGCAGTGTGATCAACACTGGGAGACACAGGAGATACTCCCACCATATCCTGACTCTGCTATCTCCCCGTTCACGCAGAGATACATGATGTATGTAGCTCATCTTTCAGTGCTACAAAGCACCATGTCCTGAGCACAATACAGTCTCAAGATGACATCAGTAGAAGATGTACAGAAGCGCACTTTAAAATAATAACAGGTTCAAATGTCAGCACCCCATGCCATGCCTGTGTTCTCCTCCCAGTCTTTTCTTTCCTCCACCTGAGATCATATTTGACCGCGTGCAGAAACAGAATCGTGACGAATCGTAGGTCAGCGCTGAATGTGAGTAGCGGACACCATGGTCCCGGCTGATGCTGAGGTGTCCACTTTCCAAGTGGCAACATGCCTGGCAGGTGGAAGGAGCAGGGGGGAGGAGTTATGAGCCTGACACAATGTGAATGACCCCTGGCTACCTTAAAGTCCACGTTCAACACCGCAAATACAAAGCAACCTTCAGGCAGGTTTTTTCGGGTCGGGTGGATTTGAGTATAAGGATGAGAGCAGAGAGCTCTTGACACATGCTCCTGTGAGCTCATCACATGAAGACAACACTGCAACACACAAAACACAGAATGAGGAAGCAGTTGAAAGTTAAACGTGTAATGGATAACCACATATCCTCAACCACGAAATGAAGAAAGGACAAACGGAGACGTTGAGCCGTGTGCTGCGGGGTCCTCAGCCTAACGACCGTCTTTCACGGATGAAGCTGGAGGAGACGGTTTGCGGTGACATGTTGATACTTTGTTGTGATGAAGACCGTGACGTGGATCTACTAGACTGGGCTCTCATCCAACTCCCAAATGAAACCCCGCACGGGAAACCAGTTAGATTCTGTCTCTCCGTCCTGACGTAGTTACCAGCTGAGGCATTTCAACAAAATAAAGGACATAAGTAAGGCAGGAACCGTCCAATAGCATGGGCTGTATCTGGGCTGCAGACTGGGCTGATGCTAATTGCAAAAAAAAAAAGCAAACAAACATTTGAATGCGATTATAAATCCCGTGAGCGATCCTAATTTAGAATGCTTCTGCACATCCTTGCACAACTGTGGACAATACGTCCCCTCTTCATCCAGTCCTGGAGCCTTGCTGAGCTACGTTGAAGAGCAGAGCCCAACCTAGCAGTCAAGTAACACACACACGGCAAAAATGTGACACGGCTAGCTTGACCGTGTCACGACGTTCTTTGAATCTTACCGCAGGGCTTCGATATAATCATTGACTTGGAGAAAAGCAATCTAACCATAATAATCAGCCGTATAAATGCATACCTCAGATGTTGGGCCGCACAGGTCTCAGTTTGAGGTTAGCGGCTACGTTGCTCAGCCTTCTATTCAAATGAAACCAGAATTTGGGATTCTCTTTATGGCACTTCTGAATAAGACATGAAGGGAGCGGTCAGCTCTTTGGATCTGGGACAAGAAATCAATGACCCCTCGTGAGCCGTGGCCGGAGAGAGGTGCTACTTTGGTGCTGTTGTCTGCTGTTCTCCCCAGGGAGGAACAGTCAGACCCTTTCTAACTCACCAGGAAGGAGAAAGAGGAGGTGGGCAGGTGGTAAAAGATGCGTTTCCCAAAGCACAGCGTGGTCTGAGTAGCCCACACTTTGATACAGAGATTAAAGGCAGCAGTTTGAAAAAAAAAGAGGAAGGGACCTTTAAAGACTTCTTGTCCGCAGAACTGACGTGTGTCTGCTAGAAACCGTCGACATGCCACTGAGAGAGGCCCAGCAAGCACTGATGCACAGCAGGAGCGAGGCTGGGATATCTACACTGCCCAGAACAGGTGGACGTTCTCACTGTGGTCGGGTGAGACTGAGCTGGATATTTTCCCTACTGATTTTCATTCGAAATCCTTGCGGTTACGCAATAACCTGCCTTTCAGCCCTGTTACACTCCAACTCCCACACCTCCAATGAGTAGCTCTGCCAGCGTGAAACCATTTCCATATCACTGCCTACACGCACTTACTGCACACGCATTCCCATGCGCGTACCTACACACGCTGTGTCTCCAAGTTATTGGTGGCTTAATCTGTCTCACAGTCGTATTGTTCCGAATGCCATGTCAAAACCATTGTGTTGAGACTAGCCCGGAGAGCTTAGCAACAATAGTGTAGCCAAACAACAACGTCATGAACTTACCCCATGCCTGCAAGCTTGCTCGTTGAGTGCTCTGATCCAAGCTCTCTGCCAGTGTTCCCGGAAGGACTTGAAGGAGAACAGAGAGGCAAGCAAGCCTTTCACCCCTGCCTCAGAGGCTGGTCCATCTCCTCCAAATCTGAGCTTTAACAGGGTCCCCCACACTCCCCCAGCCTGGGTCTGGTGGGAGAGGGAGAAGGGAAGTTGCCAGAATGTGTCCCCCTTGTTCTGGGTGACTGGCCTGGGGCTTCTGAGGCGCAGCAGTGCTAAAGAGTACTGGACCAGCCAGGCCAACACAATCAGCAGGGAGGTCAGGAACAGCCCCACCAGACACAGCCAGCTCATGTCCTTTAGCATCGTCACCAAGACTTCTGGCCTCTCATATCATCATGGGATAAAGATCAGGTCTTGAACTGCCCTATGCCTGCGGAGAACAGTGGGTCCAAATGATGAATCATGACGGAGGCTGTGCACGTTACACTATGTTTCAAAACTAAAATAAATGTTAAAATCGCTAAATTACACCTAGCTGTGTCGGCTATGCACAATAAATAAACGTCGACTAAGTCAATATTTGTGGCGAAATTAAGTAGGCTATGTCTCATGTACACCGAGTTTTGTATGAACAGTGTTTACAGTAGGCCTACACTATGAAATTGTGCGGTAGACTAGGTCACTTTCAAAATGCTGCATGTGCATGTCGAAGCGACGTCGGCATTAAACACATTTGGATGATTATGCAGAAATAAACCATGCACAAAAAACATACAGCGAATTTAGCGATACCGTGCGTAGCAAAATGCCAACAACTAATCATTAACTAAATTAAGATATACCTACCGTTTAATTCTCTTGGATGGTCCTCTCTGGTATCAATAGAATGTCGGTAGCTGGCTACATCTCGCTGATCATGATCAAGGCTACATTGTAACAACATTAATCCGAATGTATTGCAACAACACTTTACGTGTCATCTTCGGTGGTTTTGCACTTATGCAGTTGTTCAATCCGTAAAATATTACAATAACAATTTTACTTCAACCATCACTAAAGTAGACAATTGTATAAGAAAAACACTGAATTGGGATTGTATTATACCTCATCCTCCCACCTCCGATCCAGTGCAAAGTCGGCATTGGTAATGCGCAGAAGCTATAGTGGAGCTGTCAAACCGTGGCACAACGGGTACACAACCAATACATTTAAAGTGCCATGCACTCTTGCGTTTCTCTGTTGGGCTTCTCTATCTCAACGACTGATGCGAATACAAACTGTTTAAAAAAAAGCATAAAATACTAAGGTGTCTTTAAAGAAAAAATAATAATTATCGTGTATATTTATAACGTAGTTAACGAGCCTGTTAAGGGTACTTGGCAACAATTGTGCATTATTTGGGAGAATTCTATCCGTTGTTGTCACAGATTGAATTAACAGAGCCGAAAATTTCACCGGTTATTTCCAGACTATCGATAAACGTTACTTCCTACCATATACTGCATGGTTCCTACGCGGTTTCAGTTTAGGAACACTGTGCAACGCTTTACTTTTTTTGAACGCAGCCTTCATTGCATATGCTGAAGCAGACGTGGAATTTGTTCAACAAAAAACAATGTTCGTCTAGAAACAAGGACAAGCCACCTACATACGTAGCGAGTTTGCGCTTTGGAGTTATCGTACATGGATTATCGTTAGCCATGAGTTACAGACGCATATCACTTACGACACAATTGGTGATAATGTTTATATGGCTCGGTATGCTCTGCTCTTTGCCACCCTACTAGTGTAGTCTACGAATGTTCGTCGGCGTAGGCAGTACATCTGTTGCAAGGTTTATGCTAGCTTGGTGTATTCTGTACACGTTAGTCGTCTAACCTGCTACTGTTCCGCTGATTTCCGTCGAACTTGTAGTATAATATTACCTGGAACAATGTCACCAATTCCAGTTCTCCCAATTGTCATCAACTGTTGTATGTCTGCACTTGGTTGCATGGCTACAATGAAGCTCATTCCAGCCTTCAAAGATCATTTCATCGCTGCAAGGTTGTACGGTATGGACCTCAACAAAACTTTAAAAAAGGAAATGTGAGTATCGCCGTCGTCCCGCTTAATCGAAGACAGAACATACAAGAAGTGAGTGTTTAAATACATTTCTCTCTCTTTCTCCCGTCACCCCTTTTTGCAGTCCTGAGTCTCAAGGCGTCATTAGCGGAACGGTGTTCCTCATCATCCTATTCTGCTTCATCCCGGTGCCTTTCCTCAGCTGCTTCGTGGGAGAGCAGTGCGCGGGCTTCCCACACGACGAGGTGAAAACAGGAAGAGCTGCCCCGTCTCTTCTTCTTCGTCTTTATTTCTTCTTCTTCCTCCTCCTCTTCTTCTTTAGTTTCTGGCAGTCACCCCATCTCTTACTTCTGCGCTTGTCAGAAACCAGTGCCTACAATAACTTTGATTGATATGTATTCCTTGTGTCTTCATCAGTTTGTCCAGCTGATTGGTGCCCTGCTGGCCATATGTTGTATGATTTTCCTGGGCTTTGCTGATGATGTCCTGAACCTGCGCTGGAGGCACAAGCTCCTGCTGCCTACTATGGCCTCCCTGCCTCTGCTCATGGTCTACTTCACTAACTTTGGAAACACGGTCATAGTGGTGCCCAAGCCCTTCAGAGTCCTGCTGGGGCTGCACTTGGATCTGGGTGAGGGCTACGTTTTGGCGGCCCATCCATGTGTTGTACTGGATCACATGGGCAGTAAACAGTGTTCCACCTTGTTCGAGCGGCGTGTTTTGAAAGGATACTTTGTGTGTGTGTGTGTGTTTGTTTAGGGATTCTTTACTACGTCTACATGGGAATGCTGGCAGTGTTCTGTACGAACGCCATCAACATCCTGGCAGGTATCAACGGGATCGAGTCAGGACAGGCTCTCTTCATCTCAGGCTCCATCATCATCTTCAACCTGCTGGAGCTGAGTGGTGAGAGGCTGTTGTCATTATGACCCTTCTTACACCATTTGGTTTCTATATTTGTCAACTGTGAATACAAAGAAGGTTAACTGCTGTATATGTGACGGTCAAGTGTATTTCTTTATAAAGCACAGTTAATAGAAACCAACGCTGAACAAAGTGCTGTACAAAGTTGTGGTTTGCAGGGCATGTTGACCCGTTTTTGCCACTGTTCCCCCCAACACAGGAGACTACAGGGACGACCACGTCTTCTCCTTGTACTTCATGATACCGTTCTTCTTCACCACTTTAGCACTTTTCTACCATAATCGGTAAGCTTGAAAGTTACAGACCTTCAAAAACAACCTTGAAGTCTTTCCTCCGAAACCGACTGTCCAACCTTTGTTGGCATCCTATCGCAGGTATCCCTCATCTGTGTTTGTGGGCGACACGTTCTGCTACTTCGCTGGGATGACGTTCGCTGTGGTGGGCATCCTGGGACATTTCAGCAAAACCATGCTGCTCTTCTTCATCCCTCAGGTGGTCAACTTTGTCTACTCCCTGCCACAGCTTTTCCACATAGTCCCCTGTCCCAGGCACCGTCTTCCCAGGTAAAGTGGGCGTCCAAAAGTACTTTTTTCAGCTTCTTTCTTCTATACGTGGGTTAAACCTCCTAGATTATACTTTGTATTCCTAATCATGGTTGTACTTTTGGCCTCCACCTGGCTGGATATAGACTGAACCCAGACACGGGGAAATTAGGAATGAGCTACTCCAAATTCAAGAGGAAGGATCTCTCCAACTTAGGAGATCTAATACTAAAGGTAAACCACTCACCTTGTGACTTGCCATTAATGCGTGGATAATTATGTGTTAATAATGCATCTCGTGTCCACCAGGTGGCAGAGACGCTGCGGTTGCTGGAGGTGCAGAGGGGGCAGGAGGGAGACGATGAATTTGTGGAGTGTAACAACATGACTATAATTAATCTGGTGCTAAAGCTTATAGGACCTACTCACGAGGGAACCCTCACAACCATCATGCTACTCATACAGGTACACGCTCATTCAAATTGGAAGTTACTTTGAAAATGTCTTAACATGGGCACATTTTACGACTGAACGTTTTCTATTTGTGATTGTCTTGCGCAGGTGTTTGGGAGTGTTGTGGCTTTTGGAATCCGCTACCATCTGGTGCGACTGTTCTACGATGTCTAGAGACACAAGCCATGTTTTTATGGAAACACTCATCTCTTATGCTACCTGATTGATTCTTTGATTATTGCTTTACCTCTCCTTCACCACGTTTGAGGCTGGTCCATTTACAACAAGACTGTAGAGGGAATCTTTTCCTCTCTCCTTCCCAGTCAGATGAATGGGGTGATGGACAGAGGGCACTGCTGGATCTCTGCTTTAGGTCAAATCAAGAATCAGTATGTTGAACCTTTTTTTTTTGCAGTTTTGGATGAAGCACTGAAAGGCAATCAAACCAATGGAGATAAATGAAGGAGTCCATGCCCATCCTGTCCGAAATATATACATACAGATATGTATATATGAATACAGATACTTTTTGGCAGAGGTTTCATAGGGAGAGATTGGGAATAGTAGTGAGTACTATCTGGCGTGGGAATTACTAGGACAGCCAAAGTAGGGTAAGTTGAAGGGATAGGTGGACGTTTCTTACATTGGTGTTTTGACATTGGTTAATTATTGAGATTTCTATGTATGGACATGCTCATATGAAATGTATAAATGATGTGTTCTCAATGCTAAAGTTTTCTTATGTGAAGCTTTCTTACGTGGTTTGACACTGAACTATTTTGCTTGGTGCAGAAATGCAAGAATTGTACATTGTTATCGTGTCTGCTCTTGGTATGGAATGGACAAAATAAAAGTGCTCAGTGTAAACGTTTGAATATTTTGTTGTTGTTGTTGTTTTACGTACAACTAAAGCATTAGACAAAAGTTGATTCATTTGATATGTCATTACGCCCGATTCTAAGCAGAATAAAAATACATATCTGTCCGGAACTATGTTGCTTTTTCTCATGGCTCTTGTATCGGTAAGGGGGACACATATTTCTGCCGTACACCGTGCGTCCATCAAATCTCAACACGCGATTGGCTAAAACTTAACAGCGGCTACATTTTGAGAATGCCTATTGGTTACTGACATTCGATGTGTTATTTCACAGGACTGGAGCTGAGTAGCAAACGAGCCCAAACACAGGCTTGTTTGACGTCTGTTTTTGTTTTTGATTTTATATATACACATATATTTTACATTACATGTTTGGAAAATCTAAGCAACGTTATTACCTTGTAAATTAAATGTTTAGACAAGAGCAATCTAATAGCTGGTGACAAAGGTTAGTTAGCTAGCTGTTACTGTAGGTAGACTAGCAAGCTAATGATCAGTGACAACAGTCAATGTCTTTTTTGTATTTTCACATAGCTAGCTACTATTCTCGAGACCGCCGTGCTTTGAAGGGATTGCAGGCTAGATTATTCATCAACTCATAGTGTAATATGCCTTCAAGTAAACGGTCGAGAAAAGATGACGCACCGCTGGAACTGGGATGTGAGTGGGGCTCCTGTGAAGAGTCGTTGGATCGGATGGAGGACTTCTGCAAGCATGTGGAGTGTCACCTTAAGGCGTTAAGCCTACCGGACAGTGACAGTTACCCACTAGGTAAGAGAGTTGTGAGAAGGGTCATGTACGAGAAGGCAAAGGGGACTGTTTTTATGGAGAGACCCAGATACTAAAACCGAAAGATTTGAACCATTGTGTGGTAAATGATTAACAGACCATTATAAAGTAAACCAGTGCTGTAGTATATGGGTACTTTGTAAAATCTCAGTATTCTTTACAGACGGACACAATTGTCTATGGCGAGATTGCGGCTTCTGTTCCGTGGAGAGTGAAGATGAGTTATTCCGCCATGTTTACTTCCACTGTTACCACACTAAGCTGAAGCAGTGGGGCATGAGGGTGCTCAAGGCCCAGCCCAGCCACGGGGCCTGCGCCATAGGCTACCAGAACCGCAACATCGTCCCGGACATAACGGACAACTTCATTTGCCAATGGGAGCAGTGTGAGGTATACTGTTCGTTTAGCAGCTTTTCTCTAAGGTGTCATACAAAACAGTGCACATAGAAGTCCTCTGTATTTTGGTGGTCAGAGTCAAGGATTGTAACAACAGTATTTAACAGGCTCATGGGGGGCCCCATCTCGCACATCTTGTTACTGGATGTGGTCAGCTAACCATGCCTGAAAATGATCTCTTTTCTCTGCTGTAAACAGCAACCGTCCCAAGTGAATCCAGAATGGTTCTATCGGCATGTGGAGATGCACAGCCTGTGCATCGACATACCCCCGGGAGATAAGGACTGTTTGGTGCGCTGCGGCTGGAAAGGTGAGGGAAAGAGCTGTTTCCAGCGTTTCGTAATAAGCAGAGGGAGATTGACTTGTATATAAGCATTAGAGGAACAGTCAGACGAGCCCTCAGTAAGGCCCTCTGTTTGTGTGTGACCTGCCCTCCAGACTGCGGGGCAACGTTCAAAGGGCGTTTCAAGCTGCGTGAGCACCTGCGCAGCCACACGCAGGAGAAGGTGGTGGCCTGCCCCGCCTGCGGAGGCATGTTCGCCAACAACACCAAGTTCTTTGACCACATCCGCCGCCAGACCGCTTACGAGGGTAAGATCCGGAGACCCGTCTGGCGCGGAGGGTGTCGCGCTGTGGCTTCCTGTTGACGGCGGGGAGGTTCCTGCTGCCTCGTTTCACGTCCTGTGTTTTCTGTCATTGTGTGGGCTGCAGGGCAAAGGTTCCAGTGTTCCCACTGCTCCAAACGCTTTGCCACAGAGAGGCTGCTGAGGGAACACATGAGGAACCATGGTGAGTTACCTACTCTGACAGCCTGCGGTGGGTCACCCGACCCAGTGTTCCCCTCCAGTGTAACTTGATTGTTGTCGCTCTTCATGTTTTCCCTTCAGTGAACCACTACAAGTGTCCGCTGTGTGAAATGACCTGCCCATCACCCTCGTCTCTCCGCAACCACATTAAGTTCCGCCACAGCAACGAGAAGCCCTACAGCTGTGAATACTGCGAGTACAGGTACAGCACGGCCGTCACGTCTGAGCAGAGTCACCCTTCTCAGCTTGTGGAAGTGGTTTTCACTAACCCCTCTCTCTCTTTGTCTCTCTCTCTGTCTCTCTCACTCTCTCTCTCTGTCTATCTCTGCGTCCTGTGTCCAGCTGTAAGAACCTGATTGACCTGCGCAAACACCTGGACACCCACAGCGCCGAGCCCGCCTACCGCTGTGACTTCACCAGCTGTGACTACACCACCCGCTCCCTCCACTCCATCAAGGCCCACTACAAAAAAGTGCATGAGGTGAGAGAAGACAGACTTGCTCATAGTCCATATACACAGGTGGGCAAGCGTTTCTCCATTAAAGCTCTTAACTATCGATACATCCACTTATCTACCCAGGGAGATTTGATGGCACGCTACAAGTGCCATGTGTGTGAGCAGTGCTTCACCAGAGGCAACAACCTCACTGCCCACCTCCGCAAGAAGCACCAGTTCAAATGGCCCTCAGGATACCCCAGATTCAGGTAATATCTCTTAGTGCCACACTGCCCTACCATGTGAGAGTGGGACTCCCTCACAGCTGAATGGACACGGAGCCTCTTTGGGTCACTGCTCAGCTCACGGAGCTCCATCTGGTGTGTCCCTCTTCCTGTCCCCAGGTACAAGGAGCACGAGGACGGCTTCATGCGCCTGCAGCTCATCCGCTACGAGAGCGTGGAGCTGACTGAGCAGCTGATGAGAGAGCGGCAGGAGAGCGGCGAGCGGGAGGACGGCGAGGACCCTGCCCAGGCAGAGGGGCTGGAGCCTGGGGAGGAGGAGGACGAGGCCGGGGCAGGCACGCCCAGGGCGATGGAGGTGGAGCTGCGAGGGGTGCTGTTAGAGGAGGAGGAGGAGGAGGAGGAGGAGGGACAGACTGTTGCTGGGATGAACCAGCCGGGAGAGAGCATGTTTTATGTGCTGACTAGCAGCTCACCTGACTCTGGGGAGGGCTCAGTGATGCAGCAACTGCAGGATACCGCTCAGCAGCTGGGGATGCACGTGGTGTGATCGCTAACACACACACATATACACACACACACACACACATACCTGGTCCTTCTCAGGAGTGTTTCTCCCTGGTGTGAGTAAGAGCAGAGCCAAAGCATCCGGATCGTGAGAAGAGACTGTTTTGGTCGCATCCTCCAGCCTCGCTGATCCCAGCCTGCCCTACAGGGACGGGGAAATCTCACAGGACTTGGAACTGGAAACAGAAGGCGGCAGATGAAATGGTTACCTCGGCACCCCTGAGCAGGGTTTGACTTTGGAATGATCCTTAGAGAGTTTGAAGGATTCTGCTCAGAGTGAACAGACACAGAGAGACATGCTGCTCTCCTAGGAGCTGGACTTTCAGATAAGACTGAGCGTGTTATTTATATTGGATATTGTTTTCCAATGATGTAACGACGGTCTGAATTATGTCACGATTAGCAGATTCATGAGATTCTTTTTATTATTAATAGTATTATTTTGCTCAATAAATTGATTTTGTTTTTTTTAACTGCTTTAGCTTTTTGTCTTGTATCCAGTGACACATTTCCAGACTTTAGGTATTCGCTGGACCTTGGTCCACTTTGATCATAACCATTGATTAGCTGTCTGTGAGAATGCAAGCTTGTGTTTGACTGTTGGCCCGCAAGGGTGTTAAAGAGAGTTAGATTGAATGAGTCATTTTGGCGTAAAATGTAATCCACTTACTGGGCCTGCCATCCATCCGTCTCCAGTGGTACACTGGCAGACATTTAGAGGCCGCTGGACAGAAATAGAGTTCTAGATATTCTAGACAAATGATTGACACACCAGGAAGTAAGGGCTTCTGAAACTCAAGCACTATTTACACTGCACAAAGAAGGGATCTTCACCCGTAAAAAAAAAAATAGATTCATCCTCCTCCCTCTTGTTTACCATCGCCAAAGCTCCATGCCAACTCGGAATGATATCTGTGGGTAGTGGATGGTTGCTTTAATCTGTGTTTAAGGGATTAGCCCGGCTCCAGAGCTTAGCGTAATCACCATTCCTACTGCAGCACTCTGCAGCCCCACTCTGCAGCGGAGCAGCTTGAGAGCGACACAGCTGAAGACTTCTCTACATGCTTCCGAGGCAGACGCGTCGTGGGTTAAGAGGGAGGCTAATGAGGTGTCTTGCTTGAAAGACACGGCTGCACAAAGGGACCGAGGCCAGGCTGCCATGAGGCTGTGTGCCCTGCTGCTGCTGCTGCTGCTGCTCGCGGGGGCGTCTCACGGGGCGTTCACACAGCTGCCACAGCTCATCCAAGAAGAGGAAGGAAGCGGTAAGAGAGCGAGAGCAGTCTTATGAATCACTAGGAGCGACTGACAATTGCAGCATGCGTCTGATGCTCTTCGCTGATGTTGTTGAAGGTTGATTGATGTGATTACTGGAGATGACTGTTCTGATCAGGTCCTGGTGGTTCAGGTGCGACCGAGGAGACTCCGCTGCCGGAGCCTGTGAACGACACCTACTGGTCGGGCACGGCCCCCATGTGTCTGGGGGGGTGTAAAGGGAGACACCAGGAGCTGAAGAGAGACCGCTGTGGGGACTCTGACTGCTGTTGGATCGGCTACAAGTCTCTCTGCAGAGGTCAGCCAGACAGTGACGAACAGCGCTATTGATCTCATTCTGTGCATTCCTTGGTGTGCATTGCTGTTCCCTCCACATCATGCCATCTGCTGTTGCTGTTGTCCCTTTGCTCTGTGGTAACGGTCCTGCCCTGTGTGACAGTAAACTGCGGGAGGCCAGATGTGGACTTCAACGGCGCGGTGTTTGGGAACGACTGGTGGGTGGGCTCTGTGGTGAGGTACACGTGTCGGGCCGGCTTCCTGCTGGTGGGCGACCCGGCACGAGCCTGCCAGTCAAACGGCCGCTGGACCCCCAAGCCCTTCTGTCTCCGTGAGTAGACAGTCACACTTGGTCTCACGCGCAATCCATCAGAGAATAGTCTGTTTAGCTGGTTGATCCATCTGTTTTTACTCCCCCCTGTCTCTTTCTGTCTCTCCTGTCTCTCCACTCGACATTTCTCTGGGGCTCAGGGGTGTGTCGGCGGGGCAGTGTAGATGTCAACGAGAGGGACATTGACGGGTTCTGCTCCTCCAGCTGTCCGTCCAAGTCTTACGTAGGCCCTCCCAAACATGGCTGCAGCCGCATCGACAACTGCAGGAAGAAAGAGTCTGGCTGGAACGGCTGGTTCACCCGCTGTGACTCCTGCCAGTGCGACTGCTCCATTGCATGCGGTGAGCGCTCAATCATTACTTAACAACTGACTCGTTAACTCAATAGTTGTCAAGATTCATTTAAATAAATGTATAGTATCACCCTGAAAGTTAAGTACTACATAATGGACTATCTTGTCCTAGCTCTGCTGTGGTTTTCTTTCGCAGCATCTGCAGGCTAATGGGCAGAGAGGATGGATCTCTGACACACGTACATCTAGGACTCCTCATTGCATCCCTCCCGGTTCATCCTGTGTGTGACTTGGTCCAGGGGAAGGGTAGGGTGGAAGGGTGACCTTGAGATACACATCTGTGGAACTGACTTCTACCTCCTACTGTGGTCAACTCCAGGGCTAACACCACCATCTCATTTCCTTATCTGTCCCTGTGTGAAAGGCCACCCATGTTCAACAGAGCCTCAAAGGACATTTCGATTAAGGACTTACGACAAGGGAGTCAGTGGAGATAAATATGTGTGTATAGCAGCCCTTGTGTGTGCATCCTGTAGTCTCTTGTGGGGATGTGTTCATGTATAGACAGAGAGACAAAGTGTATCATTACTCTGTAGGCAGTGTCCGTGGGGATTAAATCTCTTTCAATCTGTCCTGGAATGAGCGTGATGGAAAGCCCCAGGACTTTAATCTGGTTACCAGCGCAGATAGATAAGGCATCGAGGAGAGGTGGTCTGGCTGCTACAGGTCCAAGACCATCTAAACAGTATATAAGTGTTGGCGTTTCAGGTCTAGAGTGCATGTCAGATAACTAGAGATTATCGCGTCAAACAGAAACCGAAGAAAAAGGAAAGAGAAAGGGTAGGATTCTTTGTGTTTGTACAGTGAATCATTATTTTCCGTTCATTCTTGCCATGTGTGACTGTCATATATAACATGTGAGTTCAAAGTCAAATGTTCTCCCAGTGTAAAAACTGCTTTATTTGCATGTTCTGATGTTTCATAATAAACATGTTTAATCAGTAACGACAGACTCCAATCTTCAGTATTCAGACCAAGTCTTGAGCCTCAGAATAATATGCTCATTTGCTTTGGGCTTGTAGCAGCCAATTCCTGAGGGGGGGGGGAGGAGGCAAAAAACAGGGATGTGAATCATTTCAAGACAATCAAGCACAACACAGACACATGCAGAGGAAGGATATCCTTACCAACATCCAGCCTGGTCTCCCTGCCTGAGGATTCAGACACAAGTTCCCAGTAGGTCTGTTTAGCTTGAATGCCAGCGACTCCATTCACGCTCTCCAGAAGGAGGCCGAAGTCTGGATCCTCCGTCACCGTGAATCTGTCAAGACAGACATGCTTGTGAGTCAGCTCTCTCCGGCTGCATTTACGCACTGCTCATCACAAAGAAAGGGTATCGGGTTTTTCTACTTGAAGTCTTGGCCTGTGTTCTGCAGCCTCCTCAGAGCTCCCAGCAAGACGCCACCCTCTACCATAGAGACAGAGTAGGACAGGGCTGCCATGTTGGACTGACCATCCTCCACAGACAGTCTGATGGGTAGGAAGGATGGATCTACGCACCCGGGAAACGAGGCAGAAGGAAAGTTTCAAGTGATACATTCCACTTTCAGCGAGAGTTTGTACAAAGTATGGCTAATAAGTACTCTAGGCCTAAATATGATAGTGTCGACTCACCTCCTAGTATGAAAGTGTCTAGTGACAAGATGGAAGCCACGAGCAGCAGAGTTATCCTTCGCACAACCATGTCTACTGGTTCACTTCAGACCTCCTTCTCCCTCTGGCGAGCGCTACTTATACTCTACCGAAACCACGTGACCACATTATGACCACATTCCAATCCCAGGTTACCAAGGTTATTGTTCAATAGCTCTAAATCTCGCCCTCGGGTCTCATTCAAAAGTTCAGCATAAAATAACTTGTGTTTGTTCTTGCCGCACACAGAACAAACTGTACCAATGTTGACTGTTTAGGGGAATAGAGGAAAGTACGTTAGAATACCTTTGATGTAATAAAGTTCAGAAAGCATAGGTACAGGTGGGTGAGTAATGGTCTACCATGGCTCCCTGCCCTAGAGTCCCTTATTGTGTAGTGTGACAAATGAGAAGGCAAATAAAATACAAAGAACGTACTCACTTTGAAGGTCTTACAAAACACAGAATGCAAACTACACCTTGGAGGTGCATGAGCTTATCCTCCTTCAGAACATTCCTCAGAGTTGAATATTGATATTAATATCCTTACTACATTTCTCTTTGGACTTCAGAAACATTAAGCGGACATGTTAAGTGTTTTCCAATAAATAGTTTGCAAGGTTGCACCTTCATCAATACTATTACATGAAACAGACTTCTCACTCTTCAAATGGGCTGCAGTAAAATGCAATGGCAGACCACACTGAAGTACTTACACTAGCCACACGGTGTCCCTGTAGCATGGTACGTTGTCCAGTCTGCCACACGTAGTGCGACACATACCTGTATAAGCACGGCACAGATCATACATATATGAAGATATGAATATAGCAAGCTTGTAGACCACTTGTTGAAAAATGAATAAAGACTGATTCAAAAAATCTAATTAATTTCTTTTTCAAAATATTGTATTCCTATAAATTTGTTTAACTTCAATTTTAGCCTTTAGTTATTGGCAGCTGCGTTATTCTATTTCTATTGTGCTTATGCCTATACGGTCAACAATATCTTTCAACTCTTTGATTCTTGATACTGTGAGAAGGAATCCAGTTTGCATTACAATGCACGACAACAATTCGTTTCAATCAATAAAGGCGTCTAAAATAAAGACAATGGCAAATTTAGCCCAAGTGTGCGCCGTGTAAAGTCTTTATTCGGTGTAAGGAAAAACCTTGGCCAATTTTGTTCTGGTTTCCCCTTGCGAGTGATGTAGGGCGTTATTTGAACGCAAGTAACCCCAAGTATTTCACCGAAAATAACCCGGGCACTGCACCATCAGCACCAGTACCAGGCAGATGCGCAGGTGCGGTCTTTAAAGAGACCGCGCGGTTCACTTCACGAGTTTCCATTGTTTACCTAATTGCTAATCAGGGAAGGATTTTACCCAGGGTGACTTCTATTATGTTCATAGCCTACGTGTTAGAAATGGATGGACAGATGATGGTACTCTTCCTGTGCCATGGCAGGACATCATTGGAGGTTTAAAATGCTACCCTAAAATAGTGTCCCTTTCAGAATTAAAAATATTTTATTTCACAATTCTTCAGGATTTTAATGATCCTGTACTTTTTTGGCGTGGTAAGTATTGCAATGTTCTTAAACAAATGTATGTAGCCTGGTACAGGAACGAGGTCAATTTACAGTTGTAGGCTACGCAATCTGGAATAAAGGCATTAGGCCAACATAACAAAACAGCGCTTAGAGGCGAAACGTACCACCTTGTCCCTTAATAAATCCAACACCGGCCTCCTGCGGACTATCTTCTCAAAAAACCTGACAGTAACGCCCTGTACCTCAGACTGGCGGGCGTGCCAAAGATGCACTGACCGGTTTCGATAACGCTACTGCGTGCTATTGAGCTACTGCAGCACGCCATACAGAGGATGTGGAGAAACGACTGGGTCGGGGAACAATCTATCATTTGGAATACATGTGAGTAACCTGCCAGATGTCCAGGACGTTATATTCATCAAAGGACCACGACTGTCAGAAATCGAACTCCTTACTGACTAGCGCGGATGCAGCATTTGTTGAATTATTCAACTCAGTAATCACTGTTTGTAGCTGAGGCTACACCGCCGGAGGGATTTTAATTTCCACTAAGTTGCTGTTTTGATGCGGGACGATGTACCGTGCACCAAGAGATATTCTGGAGGAGAACTCGGTTTCCTCCATCACATCAGAAAAGATCCGATAGACACCGGCGCGCAGTGACCATTTTGCCTGGTACGGGACTGTGAGGACCATCTCCTGTTGCTGGATTGTGCTGCTATTTGTTGAGGAATGAACTGATCACAGACCCCCAAGAAAAGAGGAAGGAGGTTCTCGCTATCGGTCCTTTCAACTAGCAAGAATAAGTATGTAGACCTAGTGCATTATTACTAAATAACCTTTCGTTAACTCTGTGGTTGCACTGTGTGTGTGTGAGTCTGTATGCGTGTGCAGTCTATGTCAAGCACAACGTCAAGTATTTCCGAATCTGCGGTTGTACACATGCATGATGTCATAGGCCGATATTTTGTCTTATCTCCCCCTTCCTCCACCCACTTCCATGATGAAAGGATGATCCTAAAGCCACATTGGTCAAATTAAGCTACTGTGCACTGTTGTTTTGGAAAGAGCTCCCCCGAAGCATGTGCTTTGAAAGATCATAGCTTGTAATAGTTTTGCAGCATCCTTGGAGGCAAAGTTACAGGTGACAGATGCCTCTCAAACAACAGATACCCCACGAGAAGACTTGGCTGAGGTAGCTACTCCTCCTAGCTCCTGCTGCTTGTGCTGACTTCCATACACATAGCTGGGGGCCGAGAAAACCCACACGCAAACATGGTGGCCCTCATCAGTCTGAGAGTAAGAGAGAGAGAGAGAGAGAGACGATTACATTCTGACAGGGTCCTGTGCAGCTTAGCTTTGTGCTAATGGCAATTCTCTAATGGTAGTCAATCAATATATGGGCCAGTTTTCCCTCCTCTTTCTGGCTTAGATTGTGCTAGAGGCTTGATGTTCGAAACACATCTTCCTGCTAACAGGGCAGCGGAGCTATCTGGGAGGGTAGGAAGCAGGGTTGTTAACCTGGTTCACTAACTCTTTGACCTTCACACTTGTGTGCATGGTTTGTGGATGAGAGTTCATGTGTGCTTCGAGGCATCCTGCTTGTGAACATTCTGGAAGGTATCAGGGAAGTAGACTATGACAAACAGTCTCTTTACATTGACTAAAGAGGGGTCACTTCAATTCTCACTGAAGTCAAACACATTTGCATGTCTTGCATGACAGTTTGGACTCTAATGTCTGGCTGATGATATCCACTCATCTATGGCTGTAAATTGTGCTTTTCTCCTCTCCAACCTGCAGTGAATCACTTTCATTCGATTTTGATAAGCACTTTTGGAGATGAATTAAGCTGTCTAAAGCTGGTCTCGTAGAGAGCGATAGATAGAAAAAGAGAGAGAAAGAGAGAAAGAGAGAGGCTGAAGAGTGATTCATCCCAGTGCTATAGGTGGAGCAGCCCAGCCTCTCTGAATGCATCCCCTGCCCTACAACAGAAACAAAGACCCAGAATGAGAATGAGTCACAAGAGGATGCAATCAAGGGACAAGGTTACATTTGATAGGCTGTGAGATGCATGGGAACAAGCATGGGAGGCCACCTACTTCCCTACCCTGACTCTGAGCTCCAAGGCACTGGAACATGCATGTCTGCCTGTGGTCATTCAGGATGCAGTCATGGCCGCTTCTGGGTGTGGGGTTGCATGTGTCTTCCTTGTGGAGGTGTGGTCTGTGTGGCAGAGATGAGAGGAGGGGGAGTGGGAGGAATGAGATGTTTAGGCATCAGGGGTGGTAAGTGTGGGGGGGGGCAGTGAGGGAGAGAACACGTAGGAGTGGGTATAGGTGAGTACGTGGAAGTTACGGGGGGGGGGAGTGAGTAGAAGGGGTGAGGGAGAGAGGAGACCCAGGGAGTATGGGAGTTGCGGGGGAGGGCGGTGGAGCAGGGAAGCACTGTATGGGGAGGATTGTCTACTGTAGCAGCAGTTTAGTGTGAATCAGCACTATGGCTCTGCTGCCCTGCTGTAACCAGATCTCTACTCCCCACACGCGGAATCGCATTCCCCTCATGCAGTCAGTCCATAGCATACCCGTAATCATATCACCCTCACAGCTTAGCCTCCAGGAGCATGTCTGCATCTCTTGAACATCACTCTGACTCACCGCTGCGGGCGCAACAACAACACCCACATCACACAGACCAGCTAGAAGGGAGTCAATCAATATTCCCCTTATCAATCATCCTATTGCGTTATGATGTGTGCAGTTGGTCAGTGAATCTGAATTTCTATTGCACACCTTGCTGCGATGAGTAGCTACATGCTCTTGCAGATAGACACTTAGAATAATGCTTCTGTATAGATTGCTGTATTCACAAACAAAGTCATTTTTGATAGCAGGAGAAAGTGAACTCAAATCATGTGATGGTTAACTAGCTGTACTACTAGCTAATGAGCAGAAACCAATTGCTCAACCCTACACTACATAATTACAATATGTCACAATGTGTCCCTTTTTCCAGTCTGTTGGTATGGCTGAGAGGTCGCTGGAGCAGGTCGCTGTCAGCATCCCCATGGAAGAAACCAAGCTCCATGGGGGGGCCCCGCAGGAGGGCCCTCTGCTCACCCATTTGAAAAAGGTGGAGAACCACATCACAGAGGCCCAGAGATTCTCCCACCTCCCTCGTCGCTCTGCCGTGGACCTGGAGTTCACTGAGCTGTCCTACACCATCCGCGAGGGCCCCTGCTGGCGGAGGAGAGGTAATGCACACGCCAGCTATCAAGGCTACAGCAGCACTCAGCACGATGCTCCCTTACGATGCCCCACGTCTCACCCTCTACCTGGCTCTCTCTCCTTCTCTCTCTGATTCACACACGCTCACCCAAACACACATGAACACAAGCCCCTCACGGACGTCCACAGTGTAGCAGGCTGTGGTTGCAGAGCAGTGCTGTGCTCAGCACAGTTCAGACAGAGTAAATAATTCACACCAGCGGGCTGGCACACTGCACTCTGCCCTCCACCCCTCTCTCCGTAGGAGCGTAGGAGTAGGCTACGACAGATCGACAGATCGTCCCACATTGATCATCTGCTCATGAAAGTTGAATGACAGTTAAACCCCCCCTGTCCTTGCTAAGTAGTGTGTTCGCTGGGCCCTAGAGAGGAGTCTGGTCATTCCTCAGGGTCGCTAAACTGGAAACCACCTTCTGAACTGTGTTGCTGTGCTGCTGTTTGCAGCAAGGGAGCGGCTGGAGGGTGGGACGGAGCCAAAGCGATGCGCTTAGTTACGCTATAGTCGATACGTGAAGCGCGGGGGACCATTGAGTCACGGTTCCGTCTGAGCTGTTATCTGATGCAGCCCTGAGGTCCGTTGTCGTATAGAGAGGGAGATGCTTATGGTGTTGGGAGAGAGAGAGGGATACGTTCAAGACCAGCGACGCAGTCAGGCGATCAGTCTGGGAAACTGAGCCAACATATCTGGAACCTGCCGGGTGGATCGATAAATCAACTCCTGTGTTCACAGGCTGATAGATAACATAACGTTACCTCAGCAGCACCCATTAAATAACCCCCATCATCTCCCAGATTATTCTGTTAGTTCATCTAACTTGTAACCCGTTTCGGTCTCTGGGTGCTGTTAGGTTTTTCTTCAGGGTTTCTACCAGGCAGCAGAGTGTTTCATACATTCTGTTGGCACTCAGTCATTTCGCTCCAGGATTTAGATTCTATTTAGGATCTGAGTGAACCCCTCTCGGCAGGGCCACAGTAACAGGGTAGGTCACCTTCACAGCACGTGCCCTAGTTAACCCTTTCACGGCTCTGACTGAGAACAGACACGTACACACACACACACACACACCTGCCAAGACACACACACCCGTAAGGACACTGGAGTCTCAGAAGCCACGGCCTGTCACTTCAATTTAGCCAAGCGATCGAGGACACGGCTGCTTGACTTGATGTAACCGTCTTAAAGAAGTCGCTGGTTCTTTCTTCCTCATAGAAGCCAGGATCAGAACCCGGAAAGACGTTTTTTGTCCGTGCACAATGAAAACCTCGGAAGCTGCGCATTTGGCGCAGAGCTGAGTATTACACTCCTGGGGGGGGGATTTCATACCCCTGTAATTATTCTAAAGATATGCACGGAAGGGAGGGGGTGATGGGGCCATGATATCAGCAGGCTGTCATCTTCAGACCATCAAACTCGAAGCTTCAGCTTGGAGTGCTGGAGGCTGGGAGCTGCTGTAGGGAGATGCTGCCTTGATTAGAGGCCTGTGGAAGGTGGGATGTCAGACTGGAAGGATGGCTGAGTGTGTGGAGGTCAGGGTCAGGTGTGAGTAAACCCCTCTCTCTATCGCTTTTCATAGGCTCATTCCTGGGACTGTCATTTATGCCTGTAATGATGAGGTCATTCCAGCCTGGTTTTATGTAGAGGACATAGCCCTCCTGGGGGACATTGCTGGGTGACGTAACACCCAGAGAGAAGGAGACAAAAGAGTGTGTGTCTGAGTGTGCGTCTGAGTGTGTGTTCAGGGGTGTACATGGGTGTTTGTGTGTGCGTGTGCCTGCCTGTGCCTGTGTGTGTGTGAGTTTGTGTATGAGTCATTTGAAGCTGGGAAGCAGGGGTGGAGCTCTCTCCTGATCTTCGAGCGGTTTGTCTCACGCAGCTATGTCTGCAGGTGGATGGGACAATGCCTTCTGTTCCTCCCTGTCGTCAGGGCCCTGTCCCTCACGCCCCCGTCTAGCTCTCCTGTGTGGATGAGACACTGCAGAGCGTCAGCTAGCATTGAACTCCTTGCTGTCGTTTCTGGACTGACACCTTTACAGCAGCCTTTAGCCTAAGGTTGCCTCTGATGTCTGACATAACGCGATTCGAGTTCCGTGGGGTTCACTCTAATCGGTTCTGTCCCAGAGAGAGTTGGAGCCTACTTAGCCCACAGTCAAGACGTTTCCCTCTCCGTTGCTGCGTGTCCAGTTGTGTGCGAGCGGGCCTGCGCTCTCGCAGCCTGGAACAGAAATCGAAATTTTGGACTCTTACCTGGTTCGGGTCTGTGTGACACAGACAGACTGTCCTGTGGCAGAGTCATCAGTATGCGACAGCAGAGGTCTGGGGATAGGAGCGCGGGCCTGAGTCATCAGTATGCGACGCACGGCAAGGTGGCGGGCTGTTTCGCTGACGGGCGGCAGCTCAGCTGTCTTGCCGGGGTCTCTCTAATGGATGTGATCCACTGCAGGGGAGGAGGGCAGGAGGGTGGGTGGCTATGGGTTGGCAGCCATTAAGTCTAGTCCACTAATGGCCTATAAACGGGGAGGGGCCGACTCTTTGAGAGGTCTTTTTACACATCCTGAAACAGAAGCATCACTACTTCCTGTCTGGTGAAGCCAGAGAGTACTGTCCTCACTGTGGCTACAATAGCTTAGCACTATTATCTATAGTAGCTTCGTAACACTCTGAGGAGAGGGCACGCTGTTCATGCATTTCCCACGTGTGCTCGACTGTATACGTCCAGGGACTATAGATCGTATTCTGAGAGAGAAAAGTCTAACCTGAGAACGTTCCAGCAAGCTGTATCAAGAGCATAGACTGTTATCTGATAGATTGTGCTGCTTACTGCTGCTGCTTCCCTGACCTGTAGTAGAGCGCTCAGGAGATTTAATATTCCTGTCTCTTTATTGATCTGGTCTCTCATCTCTCTATCCTCCTTTCAATCTCGCTCTCCCTCTCCTTGTCTGTAGCAATCTTCTGTCTAATTCCTCCTTGCTCTCCCTAATGTGTCTCCTTGCTTGCGTTTCCGGTCCCCTCCAGACTTTTTTCGTTTCATTTGTCACATCCTAGTTCCTTGCCTCTAAATGAGGTTTTATACCACAGAGATGCAGGAAATAGTTCCCATGTAATAAGCTCATCATAATGTAATGTACTGCAGGAGGAAATATGTGTGATTCTAAATGGTGTGGTTGCTATTCATCATAATGAAACTGTAAATGTTTCCCCCCTCCCCAGGTTACAAAGCTCTGCTCAAATGTTTGTCTGGGAGATTCTGCAACAGAGAGCTCATTGGGATCATGGGGCCCTCTGGGGCTGGGAAGTCCACTTTGATGAACATCTTGGCTGGGTACAGGTGAGGCATGGGACTGGGGTACAGGTGAGGCATGGGGCTGGGGGGCCAGGTGAGGCATGGGGCTGGGGGGCCAGATGAGGCATGGGGCTGGGGGGCCAGATGAGAGACATGGGGGGGCTGCGGTGCGATTGGTCCCGTTGACTCTGGCATTCCTCCGTTTGCGGACAGAGAGACGGGCATGAAAGGGCAGATCCTGGTGAACGGGCGTCCCAGAGACCTGCGCACCTTCAGGAAGATGTCCTGCTACATCATGCAGGACGACATGCTGCTACCACACCTCACTGCTCGCGAGGCCATGATGGTGAGCTCTCTCATTCCTGCTCCTCGTTTCCTCCAGCCAGGGAACGTCCTCTTCGAAAGTTATGATTGAGTTAGCTAACGTGATGAGGTCATTCCAGAGCTCACAGGCTGTTTTCCTGTCATAGGTCTCAGTCAATCTGAAGCTGAATGAGAGCATGCAGGTGAAAAAGGAGCTGGTGAGGAGACCTTATTAATCTTCATGCCAGGAAGATGTTGGCCAGTTGCCAGTTGCCTTCTATCTAATCTGTCTGGCCGATCTGTCTGTCTACGTACGCCTCTGTGTGTGTGTGTGTGTGTGTACTACAGGTAAATGAGATCCTGACAGCTCTGGGACTGCAGGAATGTGCCCAGACACGCACCATCTCCCTGTCAGGTGGTCAGTGTAAGAGGCTGGCCATAGCTCTGGAGCTAGTCAACAACCCTCCAGTCATGTTCTTCGATGAGCCCACCAGGTATGCGTAGAGGCCCAGGGAACAGCGCAACCCTGCGTGCTGAAAACCTCCTCATCTATGGAGCTAGCCTACAGGCTGTAGATACACAGCAGATTCTAACGCTGCTTTTCATGTGTCTATCTGTACCCTGTCCCCTGTCAGTGGTCTGGACAGCGCGTCCTGTTTCCAGGTGGTGTCTCTCATGAAGTCACTAGCTCTGGGAGGACGCACCATCATTTGCACCATTCACCAGCCCAGCGCTAAGCTCTTTGAGATGTTTGACAAGGTAACTACCACTAGCTCTCTGCTGCTGCACTCTGAAATGGACTATACTGCTGTGTATGCGGGAACTTGCATGCAGAGCTCACGTAGAGCCCATTGCTGGGTCAGACCAGCAATGTCATTGGCTCACACGCAGTGTCATTGAGAGGCAGCGTTGCAGCATGGGTAACTTTTGTGTTTGTGGCTTCCTCTTCTCCAGCTCTACATCCTCAGTCAGGGCCAGTGCATATACAAGGGGACTGTCCCTTACCTCATCCCTTATCTGAAGAACCTGGGCCTTCACTGTCCCACCTACCACAACCCTGCAGACTTCAGTGAGTGGAGCATGCGTGGGAGTGTGTGTGTGGGGGCACTTTGGCGTGCGCTTGGGGGTTTCACCAACACATCCTCCCCTGTGCTTTGTTTCCAGTCATCGAGGTAGCCTCGGGGGAGTACGGAGACTTGAACCCGGTTCTGTTCGAGGCGGTGCAGGGAGGGCTCTGCTCTGAGGAGGGCAAGAAGAACTCCAGAGACAAAAATGACCCAGCCTCCTCCTGTCACTCCCACGGTCACAGCGTGAGGGCCTTTTCCTCTAAATGTGCAGTGGTCCCTCAGGATTCCTGGCTTGGGGTGGAAAGGGGGTTGGGGAGGATAGGGGGTTGGGGTGGATAGGGTTTGGAGTATCCATTAAACGGGTTTCAACTAGTCTACCTGGTTCTTCCCTCCGTCCGCAGGAAACGGGGACAATCGAGAAGCACACTTTCGCCACCAGTACTTTGACACAATTCTGCATTCTGTTCAAGAGGACCTTCATTACTATATGCCGAGACGTGGTAAATAAATATCATCTTAGTTGTCGTAGTTAGAAATTAAATGAGAGTTGTGATGATGAGAGCAGTGATCCTGATGTGTGTGTTCACAGGTGTTGACACACCTGAGAGTGATGTCCCACCTTTGTATCGGAGTTCTGATTGGCCTGCTCTATCTCAACATCGGGAACGACGCCAGCAAGGTGTTCAACAACACCGGCTTCCTGTTCTTCTCCATGCTCTTCCTCATGTTTGCAGCCCTCATGCCCACCGTCCTCACCTGTAAGTCACATACGCGCGTGTGTGTATGTGTGTGTGCGTGTCTGAGGAGTTTTGTGTCGCTGGCATGTTTTTTGGCGTGTGAACGATGCTGCCTCATGTGGTTGTTGTCCCACAGTTCCACTGGAGATGTCAGTGTTTCTGAGGGAGCATCTGAACTACTGGTACAGTCTCAAGGCCTACTACCTGGCCAAAACAATGGCTGACATACCGTTCCAGGTAAACTACAACAGAGCTACTGCATTCTTGCATTCTTCCAAATTACTGGCTTGTTTTCATTAGCATCAGACAAAAAAACCCCTCTCTTTCTTTCTTTCTTTCTTCCTCTCTCTCCCCTTCCTTCCCTCGCCTAGGTGATCTGCCCCATGATGTACTGCAGTATAGTGTACTGGATGACCAACCAGCCTCCAGAGGTCGTTCGCTACGTGCTCTTCATGGCCCTGTGCACCTCCACAGCCCTGGTGGCCCAGTCCCTGGGCCTCCTCATCGGAGCGGCCTCCACCTCCCTGCAGGTGGCCACCTTTGTGGGGCCAGTCACAGCCATCCCGGTGCTGCTCTTCTCTGGTTTCTTTGTCAACTTTGACACCATCCCAAAGTACCTCCAGTGGAGCTCGTATGTGTCATATGTCAGGTGGGTCAGCATGCTGGCTGGCACTGGTTGGTGTGTGGATGTTCTTGGGTGGGGGCGGACGTCTGGGAAACTGAGCTCATTATGACAAGACTTGCGCATGTTTTCTAAAGTACGTTCAATGTGATCTCTCCTCTATCCCTATGTAATGCAGGTATGGCTTTGAGGGTGTGATTCTATCCATCTACGGTATGAACCGCTCTGAGCTGGAGTGCCCAGGGCTGGTGTGTAAGTTCCAGAAGCCAGAAGAGGTGCTGCAGCTGCTGGACGTGGAGGATGCGAAGCTCTACGTGGACTTCATGGTCCTGGGAGTCTTCTTCCTGGTGCTGAGGTTGGCAACCTACCTGGTCCTACGCTACAAAGTCAAGTCCATGCGATAAGAATGCTGCAGTCTATGACCGATTAGTTTAACGCACTCAAACACACACTGGCACACAGGTTCACACAAACACGCTCTCTAACACACACGCACACACACACACACACACACCAACGTACACAAGCGTGGATACATATTACGTCCATGTACACACTCACATACACACATTCAAATCTGTGCTGTATCATTTTTACAGTACAACTGTTTCAACTGTACTCAATAGCTTAGATAATTAGAGGATTTGTGTGGATTTGATGTGGGAACTGTATTTGCAACATGTTGCAGGTCACCTTTGATGGTCAAATGTTTTTATCAAGGGACTCACAGTGAAGACCTCCACACAAGTTAAACTCTCAATCTCTTCCCAATAGTTTTTCTAGTCTATCCAAATTTAGTTTACAGAGATTTTATTTAGATGAATGTGTCACCTTCCTTGTCAATGAAATACAGTGGGACTGCACTCCACACAAACATCCAGTAAACTAATACCAAGCATGTA
Organism: Plecoglossus altivelis; assembly: GCA_036571765.1. Classification (NCBI taxonomy): domain Eukaryota; kingdom Metazoa; phylum Chordata; class Actinopteri; order Osmeriformes; family Plecoglossidae; genus Plecoglossus; species Plecoglossus altivelis. The sequence continues at coordinate 5,847,422 of BROE01000019.1, forward strand.
TCAGAAGCTACAGGGGTCAGAGTTCAACTGCAGATGATCAGGTTCAGGATTCTCCAGGACTGTTAGGCTCCGCCCCTGAGTGCTACACTTTGCAGTGGACCTTAATCAAGGTGAAGGTCCTACATTAACCTGCAGGGAAGGTTAAAACATGGCAGTGTTGCAAACTGGATGGAGACAGAGGCCCGCTGAATTGGGATTGGTCTGGAGCAGAGTAGGGCTTTCTGTCTCTCTCTCTGTCTCTCTCTCTGTTTGGCTACCTGGACCATCGTTGTATTGGAAACAATCTGGTTCTGCTTAACTGAAGCCTCTGATGAGCAGCACAGGGACAAACAGCCAGTGGCTCTACAGGACTGGTGCTTCTATAGTCAGTCCTGTAGCCACTCCAGGATTCACCCTCTTACCGTGACCTCACCACCCCCCCCCCCCCCCCCCCCCCCCCCCCCCCTCACCCCCTCCCCCCACTTCCCCCAGCCCTGGCCACCCGAACCCCACTTTACCTGACAGCTGCTCGTCAAACGTCAATTAGACATGGATGTACTGTAAGTGTCCTTGAAGACATCGAATCACTGCGACCACACGCGCTACATCTCCGATCTCAGCAGCAGAGGATCTGAGGACCAGCATGTCCTTTCTGCTGCTCGGAGCATCTCTTGAGCTGGAGAACTGGTCAAGCTCTGAACGAGGAAATAGCAAGGTGTCAAGTGGTGGATATCCTCTGAAACTTTGTTTTCTGATGTGGTAGAGTCATTTTTGGACATACAGGAAGACAATACCATACTAGGAGAACTTTTGGAGTGAACATTTTCTTTGACGTAAGTGCAATAGCCAAGTCCGTGGTAGAAAATGTGGTCCATGTACTTGGTGTCATTTGACACAGAACCTTGTACTGCTTGTTTCTGCTTGTTATATGACCGTTTAGTTGACTCCTTATTGAGCTCGGATATTGAATTTCTTTTTTTTACTTGTATTGTTGCAGGATGACAGACGTGTGCTGTCAAAACCTTTGCTAGATACTTGAAATGCTGGCTAGGCAGTTTGTGTGCCTCTGCACTGGAATGGTCTTTGTTCCTTTTGCTTTGATGCACATATTTTGCACATACCGTATGCCCTCCACACACACACATACATACACTCACACACATACACACACACACACACATAAAGATATAGAGACAAGCATATACACGTGAACACAGTCTCACACTCTGAACATGCTGTAGAGAACATTTTCTGGATCACGAGGCATTGCATATATTATTTTCAAGTAAACTTTAAACTATGCTACTTATTAATCCTCATTATAATGCATATAATAGTGTGAGTATATAATCAATGATTGTACAGTAAGTATTCTATGCTGTAAAGAAATGTACATATGCACACATTTGATGTACGTTTATTGCTTTTTGTTTCATATTTTCTTTTATTTTTGTATATTGATGTGAGGAGTGCTGCTTGAAGGTGTAAGTTGTCAGCAACTAGATGTTGCATGAAGATTTTGTGGAATGAAATACAATATATTGAATTAGTGAGCTTAGCAAGAATGATGATGTACATTTCCTGTACTTGTAGTACTAATGGGGCGGGGCAACCAGAGGCCTCTCAACAATATCTCTCCTTGTGGCCATGACATTTTATATTTCTACAGGAACCTACACACCCTCAACCTAGAAAAAAACATTCCATCGGAACGTTACACAGACGTCTAATGCACTAGATGGTAAATAGCATCCTATGGTTGCCGGGAAAAAAACGAACCCCATTGAAAACAAACGAGTAGCTATAGCATGTGGATGGGTATCCCTAGTGGTGGATCTGAAGGATTAGTATGGTGATTTCTATCCAGATTAGTGCTCCCTCCAGATCCCATGGTCCAGTCTTTTGTAATACAGTTGTGAAGCTGTCACTAATAGCAGAATAGCAATAGTTGTCATGCTTTCTGTGTGTTCTTCCTCCGTTTACCATTTGTGTTGCCTTCTCACGAAGTTGAGAGTTCATATTAGATTCTGGGTCTGTTTGGCTTTCGACTGTTCTGTGTGCAATAGCCTAGCTAAGGAGTGTGTCTAACCTCTGACAAATAAGGGTGAGTAGGGTGTGACGTGGACACTGATGTGCAGCTGGAAGGCCGTTCTATGTTTAGTACCATGTTTTAGTTGAGCTATATTCACCTATTTGCACTGTGTCCAGCATGGCCCATATGTCTTGTTTGCAGATCAACCAATGTCATGATGGGAATGATGCTGCTGGTGACCAATAATGGAACAACAGACTGTTTACACCTATCAGATGATTTACCTGTTTTGTTTATTTTGATTTGTTGCTGATTTCTGTTGGTATTGTGTTCTCAACCTCAGCAATGCAAGTTACGTGTACTGAACCCCGTTCAGAGGATTATAATAAATACAACTATTTATAACCTGTTTCTCATCTCTTACTCAGCGCGTTTGTTTCTGTCGCACTATTTAATGCTTTCAATCGAACACATTATAACGTGCTCACAACCAGCGCTAAAACACAATGTACGAACATCTGAATACGTCATCAGCCTGCCGCTGCTTTTAGCAGGAGAGCCCTCTGCTGGCTACATTAAGTCACTTCATGCTATAACTGCTCTGAACAGCGTGAAGTTTGTTGATCACAAACATACTGTATCTCGCTAAAATATATTTTTTAAAGATACCAGGTATATTCTAGTGCTTATTAGGTCTGTGTTGGTCATTTCTTATCATTAAATACAGCCGATTCAAGTAGTCCTAATCATGGTCGCTCTTACAGCCGGATCTGTCAGTGCAGGGAATCCTAGTGTTCTGTGATGGCCTGTGTTCTTTTCTGTTATTATCTAGGTGTTGTTGAGACTGAATGACCTTCAGATTTGATACAGCTAGACAGTAGCCTTGGATAAAACCTTCCCTTTTTGTTTCAATGAAAACACACACACACACACACACACACACACACACACACACACACACACAGAGATAAGAAGGTTTCCCAGATACAAAAAAAAAAAATCTCTGGTCACGTTTTTTCAGCTGGTGCATTTAGACCCACTAGACATTTCTAGCATGGCAATGTTGTGATGTTAGGTTGGAAGGTTTTATGATGTGCATGCATGTATAACAGGCCAATGGGGTTAAGTAACCAACCCTATAACCTAGTGCCAGACACACATGTAATACACCCTAAAACATCGGGTGGATAGGTGGATGATACACACAGATTAAATATTAATCTTAGCAGTGTCTCTGAAGTAAATGGAGGGGTGGAGTCATGGTGACTAGCAGGACGGAGGGAGAGGATAAAACATTTGATTTATTTTTCTCTTCACTGCTGACACACTTGGGGAGGTACTCAACATGATACAAACTACAGGTACAAAACTTTCATTTTCACTTCCATTTCTTACTGTCTTCTCACCTTTTTGCATCCATTCTCATTCACATCATTCATATCATGATCAGTTTATTTATCTGATTTAATCAACCATTTTAATTATTGTTTCTACTATCAATCTGATGATTACCACTGTTCATTGTGACTATTATGGTGCATTAAGATATGTTCATATATGTGTAGATTAAATTGCAGACATCACTCAAAGTTGTGATCCAGAGGCTATTTCTATATTTCGACAGTATCTTTTAAGGATGGGTGAATAATACAATGACACTGTGAGGTTTACTACACATTAAGGCTAATGGGTTAGGTTGGTTTTAATGACAGCAACATCTCTGAAGTTATGGGACTAAGTCCTTTGGGAGTGTGCAATGCCAGTGTTTCCTGGTACAAGGAACTTGCTGGTATGAAATTCATGACGGGAAATGTGCTTTTGCAACCTCATCCATCAGTAGAGGAGATTTATGGAGGGAAAAACAAACAGCCCTAACCTTTGTCAAGTTGAGCACTGAAGAGGAATACAAATACTTTACTATTGTATCTACCATCTCATAACAAAGAGATGGGCAAAAACGACTAAAAGACAAATAGATTAAGTTGGATTGGAAGGGAAAGCCTGCATTATCCCCTAATGAAAAACAGATGATGGAGGTGACACATTGTTCTGGCCCTGGTTACATTACTAGCTTGTAGCTGTCACTCCGCTCATACCTTAACAGACCCCCACTGCTTTAGTTTTTAAGAAATAACTTGTCACTTGGAGGACTAAAGGTAGGTGAGGACAAAGACAACCACAATGATCAGTGCTGTCTTATCATGCCTCGTGTGATAACTAGGGTCAACAGCCGTGAAATGTAAAGTGCACACATAACAGCAGTTTCAAAGCATTATTGAGACAGCTTTAAAGGACCCACAGCCTCGTGGAATGGTAAAGAATAAATGTGAAGGTATATTAGTCAGTTGCACGTTGTCAAAGAAGTCATTATGACTTGTTAATGAATGACAAGAAATGTAGGCAACTGATTCAGAGAGCTGTTCTGGATATGGCTGTTGTAGACTTGATGTGAATATACAGGGTGTCGGTTTGTTTCAACCTTGAACTTGGTTCAGAATCAACATGTTAAGTGTTAAAGGACGTTACAATCAACACTCATTTCAGCGGTTTCTACAGCCCAATCAATGACTAATACAATGAGTCTCTTTCTAGAAAATAGAGAAGGCTAACCATAATGTAGTTCCTGTTTTTTTGGTTTTCAAAGGGCTGCTGAAGGTTATCAAGCTAAAGTAAGTCTTCTCTCTTCATTCCACATTCAGAAAATCTTTGTCTTGTAATTATCAACATTATTAGGCCAATATATTTCCTTAATATGGATAATATTTAGTTGGGTTGACTTGATTCTGGAAATGTTCAAAGTAAATAAACTGCTGTTATTGGACCCTCATTCCCAATAATGTGATCAAGACGATGATCAGATGATGTGACAGCTAGAGGCTACAGTACTTGGTCTGAGCATAAGTTCATTAGCATACTAAACCTTCACTGACCCATGAGCATTGTTTCAATATTTTCTTGTGTGCTAATTGTGTACTGATTCAGTAAAAAGGATTGTTGTGGTGCATGTTCTGTTTCTTGATAATAAACAGTTTTCATTTTTACTCAACAACTTCCAGACTTTGGGCTCAAACCATAGATAAGCCCCCATGTGTACAGATAACTACGTACTTAACTGTGATATACATACCTACAGAACAGGTCATATGTTCATGTTGATACCCTATTGATGTGGGAAACCTATTTACCTTAATTCTTTCAGGACATTCACTTTCAACCCCAAAGAGGGTATAGACAATCCAGCACTGATGATCTCAGATGATACAGGTGCCCATCATGTGAAATACCTATTACTCGTTCAATAATATTTTTCTTCTTAGATATTCTTTCAGAATAACCTGGCAGACAGTGAAAACACAGTTCCTTTGGTTTCCTAGACTCTGTTTCAGAACCCATGCCACGCCTCTGTGTTCTCAAGCGAGAAGAAGGCGAGTCTTTTGGCTTCCATCTGCGTGTGGAGAGGGGGCGCTGTGGTCATGTGATCAGGAAGTTGACGGCCTGGGGGGTGGCAGAGCGGAGCGGCCTGAGGGATGGAGATCGGCTTCTGGAAGTCAACGAACGCTTCGTGGATGACGTCCCTCACATGGAAGTGAGGACACCACAGACGCCTCTGCAACGATGTTTGGAAACAAATGAATTCACCTATGAACGTAGTCTTTCTGTCTCTCTGTTTGGGGTACAGGTGGCAAGAAGTATTTTGCTGAGTGGGAACCAGTTGTGTCTGCTGGTGATGGATGGGGGGGAGTATGACCAGGCTGTGTCACAGGGATTGGACCTCCAGTCTCTGGCAAAAAATCACAGAGGGGATGGCTGCCTGCAGCCACGGATGTGCCACATCACCAGAGATACTGCCACCGGTCTGGGCATCAACTTTGTACCTGTGGAAGGTGAGACAATAGTCATTGTATGGAGCATGTACATTTATATGGGTGAGATCTGACAGTACCACCCAAGAACTCCTTGTGGTATAATATTACTTTGTTAATTGTTAACTTTCAATGCTGTGACCACCCTCTAGGGAAGAAAGGCAGGTTTACAGTAAACCTCGAAAGTGGGAGTCCTGCTCACAAGGCTGGAGTGTTTCAGGGAGACCACCTGGTGTGGATGAACGGAGCTAATGTATCCGAGCTCACCTACTCTGCACTTAGCAAGATGGTAGGTCAGACACTGCATTCTGTATTGATTGGTTAGGCACCCATAATGAAGCTGGTCTTTTGGTTGTTAAACAAGCGCATATGTGCAGGTGATGAAGTGCAAGGATCACATGACCATCCTGGTCATCGACAGCGAGAGCGAGAAGAGCTACATCCGCAGGCGGATGCCCATTCTACCTGCGATGGTCGGGGCCCAAAACCTGCCCCACACACCCCGTAGACTCCACCTAGTGCTTGGGCTTAAGGGTTACGGCTTCCTCCTTAGGCAAGAAAAAACACCATCAGAAAAAATAGGTGAGATACACCAGTGTAAACTCTGTAACAAACGGTCACTCTGCATCACAGGACTTCTGAGAATGTGATACAGTGTTCTGTTTGTAGTTCATGTTATGCGTGGGGTGGACAGAGACAGCCCAGCAGAGAAGGCAGGTTTGCAGGAGGGGGACATTCTGTTGGAGGTCAACAGGGATTCTGTGGAGTCGTTGGAGCATGGAGACATTGTGGAAAGAGTGAGGCAGAGTGGTCAGGTTGTAACTCTCACCTGTATCACTGCCCTGGGGCTACACTTTTACACACAGGTGGGTACAATCAATTATAACAAAAGGATTATACAACCCTGAAACATAGCATTGTTATTAACAGTAATTGATTAGTAGGTTGAATGTGTATCTAATGAACTCATACATGTTGTTATTCATATTCTCTCCTTCAGCTGGGTCTATCTCCTCTTCTTTTCTGTGGGAGTGATCCTAAGGAAAATGAAGAAAAGAAAACGGTTCCCCCCATAACAGTTAGGGTAGAAGCACCAGAGGAGGGTCCATCAGTGCCCAGTCAAAGACTCTGCGTCCTCCAGAAAGGGCCTTTAGGCTTCGGCTTCAACTTGGGTTGTGTCCCGCAGACTCCAGGGACCTTTGTAAGCCAGGTAGGGGAGATATAGGGGCTCTTGCTGGGCAAAACAAAGGATGTTGCATCCTGACAGGAAGATGATTCGACCCATTGCTTCCTCTTCTCTTGCAGGTCGCTCTAGGGGGATCTGGTCATAGAGCAGGGCTGAAGGAGGGAGATTTGGTTATTGAAGTTAACGGACAAAGAATGGAAGATAAATACATAGAAGATGTAATTATGCTCGTGAAAGACGGAGGACATTTCCTCTCTCTCTTGGTTATGGAGAAGAGTGACAGCAGTGAGACGAGAAATATCCAGAAGACCACAGAAGCGGAAGCTGAGGACCATATCTCAAAGGTAATTTTAAAAAGAGTTTATTTTCATTGCTATCGATATATTTCTGAATTACTTCTATGATATTTTTTGAATTTTATCTCTACAGAAGGAAGAATCTGCAGATGTGTCAGTCATGTCGCAGTAGACAGTTCACACCTTGACTACTCACCCATAAGACCATAGGACTGAGCCACTGACTCAAAGCAAGCCAAACAGTACTAACCTAGGTTTTAAATGTGGTCTTATCTATATATCACTCGAGCTAAAAACTCACCTTGGTTTGTACAGTATGTGAGGTCTGCATTAGTTGTCTGGTGGATTTACAAGACACCACAAAATTAGGTACGATAATAAAATGTTAAACTATTATTTTTCAAGTAATTTAATGGTTTTAAAGAAGAATGTTGTATACATATATCTGTAAAATATCCATGTAAATTGTAGGCCTTGGCAATGCTTTCAATCTGTGAAAAATAAAAAAGACCTATTTCACCGAATTCCCAATGGTCGTTATTAAATTACCTTAAATTAAACAATAGACCAAAGTTATGCTATGTTACACTCATCCGTTGTACCTTTGCAAGGGGGTGGTTACATTATTACGTAAAGTCAACCAAGAGCCAATGTTAATATTCTGTTCAGGCAGTAGATTAAACAGCTACACGTTAGGGTCCTTCTTAGCTGGAGGTGACATTCAGTCGCAGCGAAACAGTTGACCAGAGAAGCAGGGAAACTACTCCAAAATGGCACAAGCTGTACAGAAATTGGTGGCCAAAGTACCAACATTGATCGGCGGTAAGTTTAATTGACAAGAAAAATGTTTGCGTCAGTGAAACACAGCATGCACATTAGCTAACAACCTGACAGGGACTCGCTTGGCCTTGTGTGTTATTTCAGAGACGCGCAGCTCCGTGAAGAATCAAGCGCTCTGAATTAGCTAGTCAGTTAGCCTGTTAAAGTTATCCGCCACCATAGTCATTCAGTTTGATAAGCATATATGTGATATACTTTCATAGCATTTTGCAAGCTAGTTGTATTAAAGCCAGTGTTTTGTCAGCTAACCTATGTACGTTGGCAACCTTGTTGTTAACATGAGTTAGCAAGGTAGCTAACGCTAAGCTAGCGAGAGTAGCATGTCACCATTGCCTTGCTATTCATTCATTACTGCCTTTCTGAAATTGATTGCTTAATAAATGTGTTAGAGAGTGCATTCAAACATATGTTAAGCGGTTTTCTGTACTGAGGTTCATGACCAGTTATTAATTTGGTACTTCTGTTCGCTGTTTCAGCCGCTGTCACCTACTCCAAACCCAGGCTAGCGACCTTCTGGTATTACGCCCGTGTGGAGCTGGTGCCCCCTTCACCTGCTGAGATTCCCAAGGCCATCGGTGGGCTTCAGAACATAGTCAAGGGCTTCCAGTCTGGACGCCTTGGACAAACCACGGTTAAGGTGAGAATATTAAGGACATGTACATCACATTTTTGTTTGTATTTTTAAGAATATGGTAATATTAGATCTCAATGGACACTTGAGGATATTAAACTAAATCACCCAACTCCTTAATTATAGAAACATGGGTTTTTAATGCATGTCCTAACCGGGTGGGGAATTGCAGCAAAGCATTAACCAACATCTTTATTATGTCACAGGATGCTGTGAGGAATGGACTAGTTGCCACTGAAGTACTGATGTGGTTCTACATTGGAGAGATCATCGGGAAGGGAGGTCTCATTGGATACGATGTTTAAATCATGAACTGTCATGTCACTTTCTGCTCTGAGTGTTGTATGCTCTCACTTTCCAGCTCCAAACTATGGGTTCAATGAATAAATGTCTATTATTTGAATACATCTTTGTGTAATTTTGTTTCAAGAATTTATTAGAATAAATTAACACTTATTATACAAGTAAAGTCTATCCACTGTCATGTTTGAGTATAAACTGCTCATTTCAACCAAAAAAAGGGTACAAAGACTACCTAAAATACCGAACTGATCAATGCTGATCCTGTTGGAGACCAAGTAACTAGCTGATTCATGCCGTTAGTTTTAGAATTCTTCGGATTTCCAAGACCAGCTAATGGGAAAATTGAGTCTTATATACAGTGTTACATATGGAGACAGCATTAGGTAATGATTGACATCTCTTCTTGTTCTCTGCTCTCTGACAATGTATGTACTACGTCTTCCAAGTATTTCTGGAAACCTTCCCGCACATCTTCTGGTTCCTCCTCCAGGTTAGAGTGAACAAGTGATAACCTGTTTAGATTTGAGGCTAAACAAGAACAAAAACAAGCATGTAGATTACTAATCATACTATAACAAAACAGTGGATAGACCATTTTGGGGAAGTTAAAGAGTAAACTGCCTGACCTAGTGGTGGTCGTGCGTTATCTGCCCCAGTGCCAGGCTTGTGGTGAGCGATCAGAAGACACTGGTTGTCCTGCAACCCCTGAGAGGAAATGAACATGGAATACCATGTCTCTACCTCTTTCAAGTGGTTTGGCACATCTGGATTAAACACGATGATCACACCATTGGCGTCTTTCATCAAAGCTGGCCAGCAGGATTCAAACCTAATAAAATAAACAAATTAGCAGAGAGCACTAAATTGCGATCTGAACATGCATGTGGGTTTGCGTTCCCTTACCTGAAATCGCCAGCACAGTCCCAGAGCTCCACCTCACAGCTGGAGTTTTTGTCACCAATGCCTTCATTTTGAGATTCAAATTCCAGGATCCTAGAGACATGGGATGGTGGCACAGATACATCCATAACATCACACCCTAATGGACCCACACTGACAGAATGTAGCCACAATGATCTAGTTATTGAGCAGTTGCCATTTTAAAAAGGTAGCTACGAACCTGACCCCCTGAGTGGGATTATACTCTCCACCAATAGTCTCCACCGTGTCAGAAAGGAAGTTGGACAAAACAGTTTTTCCACTCTGAAACACATCATACATCTGATGCATCAATTGAATAAATACAAAACTTACACGTTTCCAATACACAACATGCCAGTGAAGCAATGGCAATTTATTGCAAATCGCATTTCACAACTCAAGCGACATTCATAGTTTTCAACAGTTAGACTCGGCTACGCACAATACTATTAATGCCAATAGCCTTTAACTGAAGCTAACGACACAAACAATGCTTTTTACCTCACTCGGTCCGACTACTATAATTTTCGCTTTAAGCATTGTCACGTTGCTGATTTTGTGTGGATAAACATGCGTGTCTGGAAGTAGCTAGCTAGCTGGTTACTTAGCGTACTGTACCGTACTGGTAGCTTGTCTAAGCTAGTTTGCTTTTTACTCTTTAACAGTATTGTATTAACGCCAGCTAGTGCTGACAAAAACGTAGCTAGCAATACTGTAGTTTCGTGCTGCACATTAGATTTGCATACATATGGAACGTTTGAATTGCATTTGCCAAGCGCAAAGTAAATGTTTCCCCTACTTTGCTAGCTTGCTAGGACACAGCTATGGAGGATTTTAGTGTGCATAAACCTAACATTCGTCTTGGTTTCCATGGTGAAAACCTGTTTGATTGGACGCATACAAGGTCACTCAAATAACAAAGCACCGCCCATTTACAAATTGGGTCCAAGTGGAGAATGATTTGGAGGGCATGTAGACAATATTTGACACCAAAATGGTCTGTCCTTATTGTTTTGTTGTCATAGATGTTCAATGTTCTTAAATAAACATATATGGGAGAATATATGATTTTACATGTTACCAGCAGAGTGCGCTATATACAAAGTTTATTAAGTGAGAGTAAGAAAAAAATCTATTCAAATCATTGACCATTGGACATGAATCGATCGATCAGAGCAGCAGATTCACCAGGTGTTTAGATTACTTTGCATCTCGGTTTTGATTATTATGTATCCAGATATTCATTAGCCTGCTTTTTCAAACAGGAAGCCTTGAACACCAGCACTGAGGCAAATTTGTTTAGATGGATGCTTAATGCCTACAGGAGTGTGACGATTAGTTGACTTTACTGAAGACCGTTACTGATATGAGGTAAAGATTTCCCGGATAAATTTACATAACCGGTCTAAATTGATTCAGCAGCTGGGATAACACACGCAATGTAAATAAAACATATGAATTTATTCAGTAATTTGCTTTGACTATTATAATACATTACATATGCAGTATGTATAGCTTATAGTCACTATAAACTATACGTACTGCGTATGTAAGAGATACACACTGTAGATGACGTAATTAGACCATTAACCTTGGTATGTAATGTGTATGAGGATGTAATCAAAACACACATTCAAAAGTAGTACACATTATAATACATTCTTTATTAAAGAGTATTTTTGTTAACACAATAAGCAAACTGATACCTTGTGAAACTACACTGGTGTTGTCTTGGCTAGATAAATAGGACAGTTTGCACAAAGTATAATAAAAGTGAACATGATAATGGATTAAGGGGAGAAAAAAACATTACAGTAATATCCCACATTCACTTATAGGCTGTAAATTCATTGAATGTCTCCAAGGTCTTGGAGGGCCAAGTTTATAATGAAAAATGAACAATTAGATCAAATAACAGCAGGAAGAATGTGATTTTTTTCTTGTTTTCTTAATATTTCATTAATAAATCAGAGACGCATATAAATGTTCATTTTAGTTGGCAGATCTTAACCGAGGTTCCAACGCCAAAACCTGGATAGAGAGGCTCAACAAAGTTGGTGTCAAATCTGTGAAGAAGGGTCATGTTGCTCCCTATACTGTAGAAAGCTAGCACCCCTGCACCATGGTCAAGGTAGACTCCTATCCTGGGGGAGTGAGGGGCGTTGATGGTCTTATCCACCCTGTTGTGCCAGGCTGAGTAGCCTGAGTCAGAGCACAGAAGACTCCAGGATTTATCGTTGTAGCCCAGCAGGCACAGAGAGCCTTTGCCTTTGCGACTGATGCCTTTGTAGGCCACTCCCATTGAAAACTCCCCGCTCCACTCGATCTCCCAGTAGAAGCGGCCTCCGGACAGCGCTTCACGACAGAGGACCTGGGCGAAGCTATCGAATCTCTCCGCGGTGTCGCTGTAGGACTGCAGGTCCCTGGTTCTGATCACCTTCCTGTTGCTGTCTGACAGGTGCAGCTCCTTGTATGCTGTGGCAGGATCCAGCTTGAGCTGGCAGAAGTCTAGGAGTAAGGATAAATTACACAGGTTTACCATTAGACAATCTGCCACTGGGATAACGCGTTTGACTGAACTGATAGAGGTGAGAAGAACTGGAACACATTTAGAAGATACTTACACTTCAGAAAGTCAGCTCTGTGTCTGGGTTCTGCAGGAGGGGCACTATCCACTGTTATTTCTTTGACTAGAATCCAAAAAGATTTTCTTTTTATGTCTCAATCCAAAAACAACCCAACGCATTGTGGCACCATTAGTTTTGATTCGATTTACATTCTATAAGGTGACAACTGACTTACCCCTGCTGCTTTTCTCTCTGGATCGAGTTTCAGTTGTGTAAACAGGAACCTCGTTAACTGTCAGGGTTAAAGAGCCATGGTAAGGTTAGGAAACAACATGAACTCAATGTACTTTGTTATCAATAACAGCTCTCCGTTTCTTCTTCTGTTAGAACAGTCCGGTCCTAACCTGACTTGGAGATCTTCAATAACTCCTCTCTGCCAAGCTCCTCCAGACGTTCTTTGATCTCAGCCACAGCTTTCCTGGCTGCGCCAAAGGAGAAATCTGGGTTCACTGTTACTCTGGGTATGAATCCATCATCAGTGGGAGTACAAAGATAGTTGAAATTCTGAGAAGAAAAGATAAGTTGTTAGACAAGACTCCTCCTCTAGCAACAAGCAGTTGATCCTATTAGGATGAATAATGGTGTTGCATCATGCTTCTTGGAGAAGCATTAAAAGCATTTCTAAAAAAAAGTCTGCCCCTTGCTCAAGCATAGATTGAATGTTTTAACTCTTTTGGGGATTTTTTGGCTGGATTTGTCACCTGCAGGAAGTGGATGTGGTCATCAGTACTGTATAGCTGTTTGAGGCCAATCTCCTTTTTCTTCAGTTCATCAATCTCCTGCTCCAGCCTTTCAACCAAGCCCTCGGCCTGGTTGAACGCAGCCTTCTCGTTGATGCCAATGAGCTTTGTGACCTCAGACCTCATTCTCTCTATGGAGCGTATCATCTCCTCAAACATCTTCTCGCTCTCTGCCATGGCTCTCTTGGCTGAGTTCTGCTCAAGACAGAGATAAAATAGTGATGCAATCAAAGAACTTTCATAAGTAGTCATTAGAGTCAGTTATGTCAATGGGGATGTTGCGAAACAAAAAGGGAATTGTATCTGGGATCTAGGTGATTCTAGAAAACTTGGTAATAGTTCATGGAAACGCTGCCACAGTGTCAGTTTTGTTTAGTCATTTCAATACACAAGTCGCGCATTTACTAACATGGTAGATAATCTTACCGTGGGCGATTTAAAAAACAAATATTATATACAGATTGTTGCGTAGTGATCATTTTTTCTTACCTTTAATGAGTCCACTGCAGTTCTCAGCTCCTCCAGCTCCTTCACCCTTTCTTGACATTTCTGCCTGATTTCTGATTGAGACACCCCCAGGAGTTTCTGGTGAAATGTACAGAAATTGCTTGTATGGTAATCAGCATTTCATGAACCATCCATGTGATTATGAAATCACATTTATTAGTGGTCTGAATGCTGTCAACTTCCTTTTATGTAGTGAAGTGTTGTCTGAGGGATTATTTGTCTCAACAGTGTCTCTGGGACTTTACGTGTAATTATTTATAGGTGATAGAACTGGATGAATGTTAGCTGCTGTTTCGGGTTGTACGTGTAATATATACTGGTAGACACATACTTCCAGAAACTAACGAGCTTCACATCGTTTGCATTGCATTTTCAACTAGATGAGATTCATTTCTAATACGTTCTGATGATTTACTAAATGAAGGGTGACTTGATCAGAGGAAGGAGGGAAAATAGGGTTGATGGAATCTGGACCATGCAAGGAATGTGAAACTACTGCTGCCTGACTTCTAAAGAGATGTTTCAAGGTGCACACGTCCTGGCCTATAGAAAACTGTGAGGGGTTTCTAATTCAGCCTTTACTCAAGCCCACCGATCCATTCTTCAAGATAAGCTTGAGGAATGTGGGGAATCTGGGGAGGGGGGGGAGAGAAGGAGAGAGGGAGTGGAGTGTGAGAGAGAAGCAGTCAGCCATGGGAGACTCAGGTTGTAAATCCAGAGATGAGATGAACCAGACTTTCCATTTAGTAAACAGCACAAAAAACAGATTGAATTATTATCTTTCCTCTAAAAGCGTAGTATCAAATTCAGATGTGGTCATTCAATTATCTGACATGCCTGATGAAAATGTTCTTGAGAAATCTCTGCAACATCCATTCCAGGTTTGTGTCTTGCCCGCGTAAATGCTTTTGAATCCAAAGACTACTGCACAGTGCATAGTCATGGTCACAAAGTCCATGTTTATATATGTTAGTTTGTTACCAGGAGAAGTGCTAAGGGCCTTGAGCCACTAATACAGATTTCCAATATCACTAGTATCACCTGGCAGCCCCTCCCACAGCAGCAGTTCAGCAGAGGAGAATAGAGCCTGTGTAGTGTCTGTGGTAGGTTCTTTGGTGTCCATCTCTCTCCACCACTGTGCACAGCTGTGACACCACAAGTTTAGGGGAGTTTTCATCACTGATTATGAACACATTCCTTGAGCAACCCCACATCTAATCAGAGAGCTGTGGTTGTTTTGGCTGTACATGCCTTTAAGAGTGTCTGATAGCATTGGATGGCTGGGTCAAAGTACAAACTTTAGCGATAGCGCCTGGATGGGGGTTGGGAATACTACTTGTCTGCTTTAACTCACATTCCTCTATCAGAAGACCCACCTCTCCCAAACCGTCCTCCCTACCCATACCTCCCTTCTGACTAACTGCTGAGTGATGTTCTCGGTGACAAAGAGAAGTGTACTTCTGGATGCCGTCAATAAACCATTAGTCAGTTAACCTTTGAAACTGGAATAGTGGCACACGCCTCCTCAAGTGACAGAGTATAATAGTTTCAGTCAAATTCTATTTTGTTCTTTGCTCAATATTTGACAGAATGCCAGACAAATTCGAAAATGTTAACGTTTTGCAATGAATACAATGCGAGCTGGGTTTTTTTTTTCATTCTATTCAGGTCACACTAACCAGGTGCATTTGTGCAGCTTAGCCTAATACTGAGAGAGGAAGGCTGACTGCCTCTTACCTGTTTCTCACTCCTCTCTGCCTCAGCTGAGACAATGTCATGGCCCCGGTGCTCGCTGACCGTGCAGATGGCACAGATGCACATCTGGTCTGTACGACAGAACAGCTCCAAGGACTTCTGGTGTTGAGGGCAGATCTTCCGGTCAAGGTTTCCCAGCTCGTCCACCAGCTTGTGCCTCTTGAAGGTGGCTGACTCATAATGAGGCTTCAGGTGTTTCTCGCAGTAGGAAGCCAGGCAGTTCAGACAGGACTTGACAGCCTTTAGCTTTTTCCCAGAGCAGAAGTCGCAGGGCACGTCGGCTGGGCCGGCAAAGCTGTTTCCTGGGGACGTGTTGGGCTGGTTAAGGCCTGTCTTCTTGATCTTTTCAGCCACCTTAGTCAGCATGGTGTTGGGCCTCAGCACAGGCCTTTGGGTAAAGGTGATCTTGCATTGAGGGCAGATGTAGATTCCTGTGTAGTCAGCCTCGTTCCAGTAGCCACTGATGCAGTCCATACAGAAGCTGTGGCCACAGGGAATAGCCACGGGGTCCCTTAGCAAGCCAACACACAGAGGGCAGCTGAAGTAATCCGGAGACATGGGCTCAGCCATCGTCACACAAACACACACAAACAGACCTGCGAAACCAGAGAGAGTCAGAGGTAACTTCCAGTGCGTTATGGAGCCCGTCCTCCACAAGAGTGTGTCACAGTCTGACAGACAGAACCTACTAGTATTTCTGAATTCCAGAGGTTATTGATTGAAAGCAGGCAAGGCCCTCCTCTTGTGCCGGGAGTATGCGGAGCTCAGCCCAGTTGAGATAAACAGATCGAGCAAAGGCTGTAGGAGACTTAATAGAGAGGGAGAGGGAGGGGGCGGGCAGAAAGGAGGGAAAAAAGGGGATAGGCTGAGCCTTGAAGAATGAATGAATTGTAGAAGGCACAAGTCGAAGAAATCTATGGGATGTTAAGTCACATCTCTCAGTTAATATTAACTTGATGATATTGTAGGTTGTTGTCAGAGGAAAACCCAGGCGTCTCAACAAACAAACTAATAGCTATTTCTACATTTTATCCAGTGGACTAGACACAGGTTGATTGTCATGTAAGAGACATGTAGTCTACCTCCTACATGAACAGACACTCAGGCAAAAAACCTCCTGTGACCAGAAAACATTTAGAACAGACGTGGCATAGAAAATAAATAAAACCGCCAACATACCAGAGAATGTGAATCTGAATGGCACAGGTGTGTGTCAGTTTGCGTTGAGGTCATGGGTTGTACATATTTAAACTACATCTAGTTGAACCAGTCTGATTGCTTTGTGTGGAGTAACTGTAGATAGAATGCTTGTGTGTGTGTGTGCAAGAGTTCATGGATGAATTCATTGCAGGAGCAGCCAAGAAAACCTTCCTGTTTATCTACTTTTTGTACCTGATGCTTGACATGTTTTCATATGTTCGTAAGTACAGTTGTATATATTTCAAGATAGGCGTGTTATTTTCTGTCTCACCACTGCATATTACCCTTTCCATTCTTATCATTCAATTACTGTTGAGAATTCTCAGTGGAAGAGATTCCTGGTCATCAAAGTGACACGAGTCTCAGTGGGATGATGACTTTCAGGTGCTCAGACAATCAGTCGCAATGCATTGTGATCATTCAATCTAGCCAATCACAGGCCAGACAAAACTGAAAACTGCCACAGCCCCTCCCTCATTGCATGTCTTACTTCACTTCATAGTTTCGCCTTACCCCATATTTGGTCAAGTTTCTAGATAAGCCAGTTTCTCTTTCCTTCCTCTTTTTATGTTGATTGGATACCAGGAAGGCCTTCTGTGGTAGCTTGACTGTGTTTACTGATTAACTAGCTGTGAGAGAGCAGAGGTAGGTCCAGGGCTGAATCAGTTTCACACACACACACACACACACACACACACACACACACACACACACACACACACACACACACACACACACACATGAATCTTCCACCCAAGAAATCTTGTTGTGAAGGTGATGACACAACAGTGCAGTAGATGACGTTCTAATATATCAGCCTAGTAAACTTTCCAATTTCAGTATAATCAATTTTAATGACAGTGCAAGAACAATGTTCATCACTCAAATGTTATTGCATCGGGGCAAGCTGGCTTATGTGTTTTATAATTATATCACATCTATACTGAACTCCAATTTTATATGAGCGCCCAGACAAAAACCTCATAGTCCCAATCAGTTGAAGGTCAGCATTCATTAAAGTCAAGCAGTGTTTTTGCATCAGGTGTAGAGAGGGGCAACCAGGTTTTTTTAGGAATTGTTTTGAAGAGAGAACACAAATGACTGACCGTAGGAGTCAAGGACCCAGTTTATACCGTGTGATTGGTCTGAACATGGAGACAAGGTATTTACAAGTGTTGCAGTGGAACAATGGTTACCTCTGTTAATGCTGGCAGATACACAGCGTCGAAAGGAGAGGTCTGGATAAAGGCCAGATGAAAGTGAACAGATTGGACACCAACCTGCAGAAAGAGAGGACGGGAACAGTTTGAAAAGACAAGTTTTACTTGATACATTCTGATTGAAAAGTTTGTTGTGCACGTATATTGTAATGCATACAGTATGTTTTTGGTTTCCAAAGCTGAAATTTAATCCGTTTTTTAATATAGCCTGCAGTTTGTAATTGTCAGTTGCATCTCTTTCAAACCTCCTTTTAAAATCTCTTTCAGAATCTGTTACATAAACAGTCAGGGAATCTATCAATCACAGTCTTCCGGTGTGTCATCTCTCAAGCATGTTAAGGTGTTGAAATGAAGCTGAGTCTGTCAGTTGGGCTGGATAGCAATGCATTAGCTGCCAGATGATGTCACTTGACACAGAACCAACAAGCATGTGACCACCACAGTCTTGAAATAGGCCTAGTATAACGCACAGAAACCTGCCTCTCTATAAATGTTTTATTGTCTGCACAAAGCTTTTATGGAAGCAAAGTTCACCATTGGGTTAAACAAGTTCAATATGAGTCAATAGTAATTTGTGTTATTGATCTCCTCAACTCCAACGTTTGTAAATCGTTGGGAGCAATTCAGGTCAAATGGGCAGTAGAGACCAACCAGGTCAGACTTGTACCCACACTCCACAGAACCGTACAGCAAGATTGCAATTCCAGACTTAAAGATTACAGTCTTGTCAGTCAGAGCCCTTGTGTTTGATGCCTTACAGACACTATAGGATAGACATGCAGACTAGCAGAGCTCTGGAGTGCTCTCTCACACATCAGAGTGTTTTTAAACAGCCCCCCCCCTTGACCCTCTTGTTATCTGGCCAATCTTGCCTGGTCACATTCCAGCCATAATTTAAGCAACCCTGAAACTCCAGATCTGACTGCCAGCTCTGTCAGGACGTACCTTCCATATCGACTGAGATTAGATGTTTTAAAAGATCAACGTTTAAAAATGTATTTTTCTATTCATGTACTATTGTTGTACTATTGTACTGTGTTTCAATGAATGTGCTATTCATGTATTTGTGGAGGTGCCGTATTTGAATGGGATCTGTTCGTAATATAATCACTTCACTGATCAAAGAAAGAGAGGAGTGCAAATGTTGCAAATTAGGTTCAAGGGAAGGGAAGACATTAGTGTGAAATTCAAATGGGAACATCTGGTTGATAATTAACGGCTCTCAGCTTGATGGCAGGATGACTGAAGCTACACCGGAGTTAACGATGCCAAAACAAACTGTTTTAACAAACAAGAACAAATGCCAGCTTCCGAAAGCTGTGTGTAGAACAGCACAAGTAAAAATAGAGTGGTCTTTATAGCCTCGTGGGTCTACAAATGTGTTGTATGTGTGAAAAGCACATGAAATACATAGTGACAAGGTCGCTATAATTTATATCAGTCAAAACAAATCGTTTTCACAGGAAACCACTAAGTCATTCTGAAAGGAAAAAAGAGAGATGTTTTACTCGGATTTGTAGGGGAACTTTAACTCCCTTTGCTGAGAGGTCATCGTGATCCTGGGTTTAAATTGGCATCCATCACAGAACCCCTCTCCACTCCTCCTATCAGAGGCCATGGCCCTGACCAAGCTGGCTGCAATCCACCAGCAACTGTCACCAGTCAAACATTGGTCCAGCACTTAGCCCTCAAGGAACATTCATCTTTGATGACATCTTCATAAATTCCATTACGCCCCCATTCATTCCACCCAATGGAAAACCCCCCAGACACACCTATCTGTTTGCTTCTGAGTTCAGCCATGGTGAGATCCATAGTGTGGACTTGCATCTACACTTGAACTACTATTGACATCAATGGGTTGAGGTGGTGTCTTTCAGACTAAATTATTGATCAGATCTGGACCATCATCCTCATGATGTAACACATTTACAAAAAAGAAACAACACACCATTCATACTTTCTTCTATTTCTAATCCCTGTCTCCTGACTGATGCTGTTAGTAGCTGGGTCCTCACCTGGCCCCGCCTTCTTCGTAACCAGTTTCTGCTCAACCAGTTTGGCCTCCCTCCCTGTTTACCCTATAAAACATGTTTCTGTTGCACCTGTGGCTCAGTTTGTCCCAGAGCCGACACACCTGACAACCATTCTACGTGCCTCAACTATTCTTTTCCGTATCGTAGAATTCGACCGCAGACTGCCCTCATGTCGTCTGACCAGGAGAGCTGCTACCTGTGTAAGGAGTACCTCAGGGATCCAGTGTCCATTCCCTGCGGACACATATTTTGCACCATCTGCCTCAAGACCTACTGGGACCATGCTGATCACTCAGGAGTCTACAACTGCCCAGAGTGCAGGGTCACCTACAACAAGCGGCCCAGCCCGCGACGGATCGGGGGATCCCGACGCACCGGTACGACGCGGAACTCCGAGGCCTTCCCTCCCCCTCCTCCATCCCCAGACTATCAGTTTGCAGGTCCCCAGGATGTGGGCTGTGATATTTGTATTGGCAAGAAGCACAAAGCCATCAAGTCTTGTCTGATGTGCCTGGCATCCTACTGCGAGCAGCACCTGAAGCCCCACTTTGAGTCCTCCACCTTCAAAAGGCACAAGCTGGTGGATGAGATCGGTCACCTGGACAGGCAGATCTGCCCTCAGCACCAGAAGGGTCTGGAGCTGTTCTGCCGCACCGACCAGATGTGTATCTGTGTGCTGTGCACAGTGAAGGAGCACAAAGGGCATGACATGGTCTCTGCAGAACAGGAGAGGTCAGACGAACAGGTGAAAAAGCTTATTGTACCTTACATCAGGATTAATGATTAGTAATCAGGATTCTTTTACTCTTATCATGCAGTGATAGGACAACTTCATGACAGCATTTATTGCGTTGATTTATGAGGTCATAGGTCTTGTTTCATTTGGTCAGCCCAGTAGGGCGACATGGTTCTTGCAGTTCTTTGTTCACTGTGGGTATTCAACCTGTGGTTTTGTGTCAGGTCATGATGAATGAGTGAGAATGGTGTGTGTGAGCCGAGCCCCCAAATCCAATCATTCCAACCCTCTGTGGATCCGCCCATGTCAGAGTAATTGGCTGACGGTTGAAGTGTTGCAATTTTGTCTATTCAGAGCTATTGTTCAGTGTCAGTTTACTGATTTGTCATGATGTTTGTGCAGGTTTCTGTCATTGTAGTATGTGGTGCTAGTGCCCACTAGCACAAGAACAAATGAGGCATTAAGTAATATTACAATCAAAGAAAATCTTCAGTAAAAAAAAAAAAATCTGTCAAATAAATGTTGTTAACATACTCCAACTTTTATTCTGTCCATAGCAACGGTTGGGGGCCACTCAGGCTGAGATCCAGGAGAAGATTCATGACCGGCTCAAACAGATGGAGGAGCTGAAACATGCAGTGGACTCACTTAAGGTTCATAGCTCTCCTATTGGTCAACCCACTTAAACGATGAGGGGATCATACCAAAATATTTCCTCAAACTCCAAAACAATTATGCCATTGCTTGTGATGCGGCGCATCCAGTATGCAAAACAGAAGTGTAACCGCATGCTAATGTGTGTGTCTGTCCCCTCCAGACCTCAGCCCAGATGGCCATGAAAGAGTGTGAGAAGTTGTTTGGGGACATGATGCGCTCCATCGAGAGGATGCAGCAGGAGATGATCAAGCTGATCTCCTCCAATAAGAAAGCAGCTCTCAACAATGCTGAGGGTCACATGGAACGTCTGAGCCACGAGATAGACGACCTGAAAAGGAGAGACAATGAAATCACCCAGCTCTCCCGCACTGAAGACCACATCCACTTCATCCAGGTGACTAAACAGAGGATTAGAAGCTTCCACCATATGTAACACCGTCGTTGGTCGTAAGTTAAATACTCCACTAAAAGATCCATCCAGGCTCTCATCTGTGCTGTTGCTCACTGGGTTGCAGAGCTACCACATGTTAATTGCCCAGAACGAGGCAGAGGAGCTCCCCTCTGTTACGGTGAACCCCTACTTTTCCTTTGGGTCTGTGAGCAAGGCTGTCTCAGAAATGAAGCAGCACCTTCATGAGTTCAGCAACGAGGAGCTTGTCAAAGTAGCTCAGACCGGTGAGTCACTGATACACTATTGAGTCCAGGAAGGAATACACAGCTCCAGAAATGATCACATTCTCAGTGCTGACATGTATGCTCAACCAACCTTTATTTTCAGTGAACAAAATGCCTTTCTGCCAGCTGGATGATGCAAAAAGAAAACAGTCAATCAAAGGTGATAATCCCCAAACTCTCTAAACTCCTACTTTTACATTTAAGAGTGTTTGAACTGCAATAGTCCAGAATACAAACCCACACATAAACACCACTATATGTTAGAGTGGTTCCCAATAAGAAATATTTTGAATTAGGTTGTGGGCACCAACGAATGAAGAAAGCACATTGGAATTTTTGCAGTAACGCTTTTCTTTAGTCCTCTGCATTGCATAAAAAACGAAAATGACTCTCTGGAATTCCGTTTGTTTAGTAAAGTGGCCTGTGCACCTTGAGGGCATTTAGGGGTCACATAATAGCTCAAGTGGTTCTAATGTTTATTTTAGTGGCCAATTCTTAGAATGCCAAACACTGGCCAGTTTAACAACATGACAAGCTTTAATGCTAGATTTCCATAGGATATCCGTGAACACAAAAGTTAAAAGTCAGAATTCAATCTGCCTGCAAAGTTTACGTGATGTTACAAATTTACACACTCACACAATTATTGGAAGAGACCATACACATATCCCTCCATGCAATGTTTTGCTTGTGCCATAATTCTTTTTCACGTGTCATATTTTCCATCTTTGTAGCTGAAACCTCCGAGGTCGACATGATGTACAGAATGCCACCGCAGGAGCCCAAGAGCAGAGACGACTTCCTGAAATGTGAGTCTGAACTTCACACAGTGGTTTGTCTATGTTCAAACAGAACAGTACAGTTCTGTACAATCCCTTACTATCACAATCATAGCTACCGGTATCAAATTTCCATGAGGGTTATTCTTTAGCTCATGTGGTTTGCTAATATATTTGAAAAGCTAAAAGCTAAATAGGCAACGTTGTTAGACCAATAAGGTAGCGTTTTGAAACAGTGGCTGGCAGTCAATGTTTGCAGAAACTGTTGGAAAGGGTGTAGTCTCACTACATTGCGTAAATACAAGGTTTGTATTGAGCATGCTTGTAAAACCCACACATTTACTATCAAGCATAGCAGTAGATTTGTGTTAAGGGTGTAGTAAGACTTACAGTATGTAGAATCACATGTGCCACCCTGAGTAACTGTATCATTTGTCTAAAAGAACTTTCAGCGACACAATAGGGGAAAAAACCACAAACACAGAATAAAGAAATCTCTCATAGTCTCATATAGTTGTGTGATGAACCATGTCATCGGAGCCTTCGACCAGAGCAAGCAATGTTGTAAAAACAAACATGGGAGGACTGAAAATGCATGAAGAGCAGAATATAAGAAAAGTTATGTTTGGGACAGTCACAAGCAGCCTCTGACACTTCTGGCATTCCAGATACTAAACCTGCTCGCTCTAGCCGTGGTTACCGGTCCAACCGACTGTGACCTGGTGAGGTGGAGGGCAGGCGCACAGCAGGAAAGCCAGGTGACTTTTAACCCCTGAGCTCCATTGGCATGCTGGTGTACACACCTGCAGAGCTACTTTCTTAAACCCTTAACATGGTGACATGGTGAAACCCCCAGGAGGGGTTGGTTACTTGAATGGCTGCCACAGAATTTGTGGACTTGCAGCCATTTGAATACTCACCTCTCTTGTTTATAAAAGAGTACTAAAACGGGTGTGATGTCCTCTCCTTTCAACAATAATTGGTAGTGGCAAAACCTAATCACTCACATTCAGTCATGATGGGCTTTGATTATTGATTGCTGCCCTCGGTCCTGTATTGAAAACTACTAAATGACATAACTTTGCTTCTCCTCAGATGCCTGTCCGCTGACTCTGGACTCCAACACAGCCTATAAACAACTTTATCTGTCCAGAGGGAACAGGAAGGCAGCCCTGAAGAGAGACCCCCAGTCCTACAGTGACAGTGCAGCCAGGTTTGACTGTCTGCCCCAAGTCCTGTGTAAGGAGCCTCTGTCTGGAGGCTGCTTCTACTGGGAGGTGGATTGGAGTGGAGAGGGGGCCTCCATCGGTGTCACCTACAAGGGCATCAAGAGGACTGGCTATGGGGACAGCTGTCGAATCGGGTACAACCGCAAGTCCTGGAGTCTATTCTGCTCTGACTCGAGCTACTCGGCCCGCCACAGTAAGGACCAGATGGAGATCAGCGCGCCCTACTCCTCTCGTATCGGGGTGTTCCTGGACCACACTGAAGGCAGCCTGTCCTTCTACAGCGTAGGAGAAGCTATGACCCTCATCCACCGCTTCACTGCCTCTTTCAGTGAAGCTGTTTATCCAGGCTTCTGGGTCTGGTATGAGTCTGCCATTACCATCTGCCAGTTGTAAAACTATGCTATACTATAACAATCAAAAAATTGAATCTGTGAATCTGTAATTCTGGGTTTTGTGCACCCATAACTTTTATATTACCACTAACTTTGTTCAATGATTGTATGGGATTATATTGTGGGAAATATATACTATGCATACACAGAGTTTAGGCAAATAAATTATGACGATTCTGTTAGATGTGTTAGGGAAAATTCAAATCTATTGTGCGCATGCATTTTGTGAATGATTAGGGAATGTATGCCTGCTATGATAAACAGATCTGTATATGTGAAATAAAAACAACAATCACTTTGTTTGCACTTGTTTTATACATACCTATATTTCATATCAATAAAATTGTATGAAACAACAAAAAATGATGAACCAGAAATGAAATGATTACAGGGCCACACATACAGGGGTGGTCGAGTCCGTAAGTACAGAGAAGTTTGATCAGGGCGACCTCTGCTGATACGACGCTGTGACTACGCCCACCTTGTGCTTCCAGTCCACGCAAGATGGGCAGGCTGTTTTTAAATGATCTTTCTCTGTTTCTGACCTAGTCCCTTCATCCTGCATCATAACGTATCTATAGTAATTGCTCAGCTTCACGCGCTCCAACTATCATTAGTGTTCCATAGTCACGTTCTATTAACACTTAATTTTTCTCGTTCTCTTCAAAAACACAAATCTAGAGTTTAAACAGCACTTCTGATCACATTTTTTATTCGCTGCTTCTGCAACAGTAAATCATTGTTGAATGATGAGAAGTTAGTTGGAGGAACGCTGCTCAAAAGTTGGTGTTTCACATCGGACACATTAGCACTGCGCCTGTGCTGAAACTAGTGCCGCATTTTCTTAAACATGGCAGCACAGGTGAGCAGCATGAATGTTTATGTCAAATGCTTATAATTCGAAACAGCCTATTGTTTTGTTCATGTGAAATTCAATTTAAAACACAAAAGACAGTACCGCTTTGAGTTGCTGAATTTGCATAAACTTAGTTTGAAACATAGAAGTTATAAAAACCGCAATCAATGAAAAGCCGGCTAACAACATTGCTAACGCGCATGCTAGACTAGCTAGCGTGCCTGTACGTGCTAACTACGTTAGCCGTTCTGTCCGTGCTAGATTTGATGTTTTCTCGCTCGTATATCTTATGATATATACATTATGATCTTAGACCAAACATTACACATTCAGTGGCGTGTATGATTTCTAGTTTATTTAATTTTAGTTGGTTTTGGCTAAACTAGCTGGTCAGTGTAGAAGCTGATCGTGAAGGTAGTTGGTTTAACGTTATCACTATGACAACCGAGTGTTTGTCTGGCACTCCGCTAACTAAACGACCAATTCAACCACATAGATGGCGGCTACGAAGGTACCAGAGGTCCGTGACATTACAAGGATTGAAAGAATTGGTAAGTTCTTCTGGTGTTCATTTTTCCCTTAATTTTACAAACGCGCATAGATAAATCTTGATCCTTTTTACTGTGAGTTTGTCACCCTTCAGTTTCCAAGCTGACCTTGCTGTCAGGTGATGTGTGACTGTCAGTGTCACCTGTATTTTTGTTCAGGTGCTCATTCGCACATTCGCGGCCTCGGTTTGGATGATGCCTTGGAACCTCGACAGGTAAACTCTGTCCAATCTTGAACTGCACCTCCATACATCTTCTGTACCTGCCAGTGATGCCCCATCTGTCTGACCTCCGCTGAACACCAGTTCACCCTCTCCCCCCCTCTCTTGGCAGGTGTCCCAGGGGATGGTTGGCCAGCTGGCTTCTCGGCGGGCGGCTGGTCTCATCCTGGAAATGATCAAAGATGGTCATATCGCTGGCAGGGCTGTGCTGATCGCTGGCCAACCTGGCACTGGGAAAACTGCCATTGCCATGGGTATATATCTCATATTAGTATATCTGCCATCTTCTGGCCCTTCTGTTATAAGATGAGCATATTTCAAGCCAAGAGTCTACCTGTGAGTCACTAGCTGTGACTGTTATTGAGATATGTATTCTGTACATGTTGGTCTGCTGTCCAGGTATTGCCCAATCTCTGGGTCCTGACACGCCCTTCACAGCAATGGCAGGAAGTGAGATCTTCTCTCTGGAGATGAGCAAGACAGAGGCGCTCAGCCAGGCCTTCAGAAAAGCCATGGGAGTAAGGATCAAGTAAGTGTTCCAGACATGCTGCCTACAACTCTGCTCTGCTCTTCTCTGCCCCGGCTGACCTGATGTTGATGACGTGTGTCTGCAGGGAGGAGACTGAGATCATCGAGGGGGAGGTGGTGGAGATCCAGATCGATAGACCAGCCACTGGGACGGTGGGTTGGAGCTCTGCTGGCTCTTGATCCAGTCTGCCTGCCACCCTCCTGTATGTCCCAGAGGGACATGGTGTACACCTCAGTTATGGGATTCATGCTGGATTCATGAGTTTGGATTTCGGAGGGTTAGATTCATCCCTCATAGATCCCTTAATGAAAAGAACTGCCTATCAAATACCCATTTGCCACTTTCATTTAACAACAGACTGCTTATTACAGATCCTTATCAGGGTGAAAGGAAATTAATTCTGTGTTGGTAACAGTTTAATATCTCATAGCCGTTTGCACTGCTCCCTGTTGACTAAAGACTGGAGACAGTTTAATTACGAGAGTGGGATACCTTGGCCAGAGTTTAAAAAAGAATTCAATCTATCGTGCTGATGTGCTTGACGCATCCGACATCAGTGAAGGAGCTACTTGTCTGGTTGGTTCTGTACTAACTCCTGGTGTTTGTCTGGCAGGGTGCCAAGGTGGGCAAGCTGACCCTGAAGACCACGGAGATGGAGACCATCTACGACCTGGGCAGCAAGATGATCGAGAGCCTGACTAAAGAGCGGGTCCAGGCAGGGTGAGTGTAGCAATGCTGGTAGGGGGGTCACTACTGAATTCTACACCGAGTCATTTGTGTTTGTCTGATGGTGTGAAACTGTGTCTGGTCGTCCTCAGGGATGTGATCACTATCGACAAAGCCACTGGGAAGATCAGCAAGCTGGGTCGCTCCTTCACCAGAGCCAGGGACTACGACGCCATGGGAGCACAGGTGCATCTTGGTCTTGAAATGACACGTTCACACAACAGTTGCTCATAGGCGGGTGTTGCGCAACGCAGTGACTCCACTCACCTCAACCTAAAATTCTCCCATCTTTTGTGCCTTTAGACGCAGTTTGTTCAGTGTCCAGAGGGGGAGCTGCAGAAGAGGAAGGAGGTGGTCCACACTGTGTCCCTCCACGAGATCGACGTCATCAACAGCCGCACGCAGGGCTTCCTGGCCCTGTTCTCTGGCGACACTGGGGAGATCAAGTCTGAGGTCCGCGAGCAGATCAACGCCAAGGTGTCTGAATGGAGGGAGGAAGGCAAGGCTGAGATCATTCCAGGGGTAGGTACCTCCAGACTGATCTTCTCCAGATCGCTCCATAGGATGTCAAAGCGTCCTACTGTTGAACTGAACAGGGTTTCCCGGGCCTTACAGGTGCTGTTCATTGATGAGGTGCACATGCTGGACATGGAGTGCTTCTCCTATCTGAACCGGGCCCTGGAAAGTGACCTGTCCCCTGTCCTCATCATGGCCACCAACAGAGGCATCACCCGGTACTGTCCGCATCAGCGTCCGTCCCCTCTCTAATGTCTCTGTGCTCCCAGCATCTTCCTCTCACCTACTCCCTCTTTCCCCCTCTCTTCCTCCTGCAGTATCCGGGGCACCAACTACCAGAGCCCCCATGGGATCCCCATAGACCTTCTGGATCGCCTGCTCATCATCGCCACCTCCCCCTACACAGAGAAAGAGACCAGGCAGATCCTCAAGATCCGGTAAGCATCCTCCTCCAGACAGTAGAAGTATTACTGTCTCCTTCCCCACACTCTCCCCCACCACACCGTCTCCACCACCCTGTCTCCCCCACCCCATGATGGAGCGGATCATTGAGTGTTCTCGTTTGCAGGTGTGAGGAGGAGGATGTGGAGCTGAGCGAGGAGGCTCACACAGTGCTGACCCGTATCGGCCAGGAGACGTCTCTACGCTACGCCATCCAGCTCATCAGCACGGCGGGCTTGGTGTGCCGCAAGCGCAGGGTGAGCCACTCCTACCGGACGCCAGAACTCAGCTGCAGCAGCTATCCACAGAGACGACTTCACACAGCCTGAGCTGCTGTCGTTCTGTCCACGAGGAGCTTGTTCAGAATCCAATCAATCACAGCTGGTTCAATAGATTTGTCCCAATACTTGATATAGAATCAAGAAAGCTGGATAGACACCTGTCTTATTGCCGCTAGAATTGCATCATTACAGTGAGATGTTGTTGCTTGTCACAGGGCACTGAGGTGCAGGTAGAAGACATTAAGAGGGTCTACTCTCTGTTCCTGGACGAGTCCAGATCCTCCCAGTACATGAAGGAGTACCAGGACTCTTTCCTGTTCAACGAAGCACGTGAGTCTCTGTTCATCTAGAACCAGCAGAACCAGTTTATAGCATTCCTGAGTGAGAGGTCTCCTCCTTCCTCTACCCAAAACCACCCAGAATCCTCATCAGCATGTGTTAAGGATATAAACATGTCACGTCTGTGTAAATGTTTGTCTGAACAGGTATGTGTTGGTGAGGGCTTGGCGTGACTGACTTCTCTCTCCTTGTGTCTCCAGAAGCCCCTCAGATGGACACGTCTTCATGAAGACGGCTGTCAGGTTCTGTTCTCCTGTCCAGTTCTGTTCCTACCTTCCACCATGTTTTCTATTGAGGCCTTCCTGCTGGAGTATCCATTCCTTTCCTCGTGTGTCGGATAATATTTTCTTAAAAATGAGACGCTGTTTATTTTTATTGTCTGTGTGTACATTAAACTTTTTTTTTGTTTCATTTCACTTTCACTGGAATGGTTTTTGTTTAGTTTTTCTCATCATTGTTGCAGTTGTTACATTTGACGTTTATCACCCTGTTAAACTGTTGAAGGTGAAAGCTTTCATTCACATAAGAATTTCTCAATTGAGCCACACAATTAACTTTTATATTCGTGTCGAGTGTTTTGCTTCAAATGAAATAAATGCGATCTTAAAGATCAGAAGCCGCTTCTGTGGTGTGTAATGTACTTGCATGACCACTAGGTGGCATTTTAGAGCTAGGTTTTGACCTCAACTTTCAAATGATTTGTATCTAATTACCAAGCCCACCTTGATTGCATTGTGGCAAGTTAAGTGCCTCTCATATACCAATATGGTTTTAGAGACCCTTTCATCATGACTCATGCAAATGTGTGGAGATCCTGTCAGATCTGTACAAAGTCTTCAATGTGTCTGGGTGAGGAAGGAGACAGTTCATGACTGCTGGCTGCTGTAATAGTTAAGGAGCCAGAATGGTAAAAAATAACAAAGGGGAACAAAGACCCAGACAGCTTTTTTATCAGAAAGAGGAATTGGGCAAAGAGATAATCCTTGATCCCACAGACATCCAGGCAGGCAGGGAAGCAGAAGAGAGACTGAGGGCTTTCTGTCTCTGCGAAGGGACTGGATCTGTGGAGGGGGCATGGATGAGATTGGGCAGGGAGGAGAGAGCAGGAGAGGGAGACTTAATGGGGGCTGTGGGAGTGTGTGTGTGCACATGTGTGTGTTAGATTTCCCCAGTGTCTCTTAGATAAGAGTGCAACTCTAAACCGACCATTAACGTTCCAGAGTTAATGGCTCAGAAATGAATGGAAATGATGGGAATGATTTAGTGTGGATCTACAGGGGACGATTGTCGTTGATGCATCTGCCAGTATCAATGACATTGTGGAATGCGGAACGGTGTGTTTAACTTTCAAGTAAACACTGCATTATTAATTCCCCTGCGCGGAGACGATCATAATAATCAAACTGGCATTAAAATGCCTATCAAAGTTATCGGTTCTCAAACATACTGTGGTCCTCATCCATGAATGTTTTATAGAAACTCGTTCTATAGAAATTAAGCATCATCAATGCTCCTGCGGTGAGAGTGAAGCTGTCCAGACTCAAAGAGCTGTCCATCGGGCCAGCCCAGCAGATTGCAGCTTCCTCCCACGAGAAGATGAATATTTCATGTTTCTTTACCATGCGAGGGTGTTCCGTGTGGATTACCCTGCTGTCCACATCCCGTTAATCCTCCTTCCCACAATGCCTTGGTGGGCTGCTGCCTTCCACCAATCTGCTGCCAGGATTTCGAATGGCAGTCACTTCGTTTGGATCAATTGGGCGTGTGTGTGTGTGTATGTGTTGTGGGGCGGTGGGGTTGGGGGGACGTTGAGAATCTGGAGGACTGCGTGCTCATGCAGAAACGCTCATCTATAGGTAGGCATCGTGGCTGTTATGCAACTGTACTGTCAGAGAACCGCAAGGTGTTTCACCAAAGCATGACCACAAAGGAGACAACCCAGCAATCTGGCTGGCTCTGGCAGCATCTCTTTGTCTCTTTGTGTGCATGTGTGTGTGTGTGTGTGTGTGCGAGTTTGTATGTGCGTGTTTGTGTGTGTGTGTGCAAGTGTGCATGGGTGTGTGTGTGTGTGCGAGTATGCATGTGTGTGTGTATGTGTGCGAGTGTGCCTGTGTGTGTGTGTGTATGCGCGCGTGTGTGCGAGTGTATGTGTGTGTGTGCGCGAGTGTGCGGAGGACCAGACGTGTGTGAGGCGCTTCATGGCGTTGCTGCTGACTCTGGGCTGCTGCCCATATGTCTCTGGAGTGTTTAACAGCCTTTAGGATCTGGGTGCCTCCCTCTGTGGCTGGCTGCTCAATCCTCTGTAGCATACCAGGCTTATTAATGAACGGTCAGAATGCATCTAGCTTGAGAACATCCCGTCTCCGTACCAGCAGGGACCTCTGGGTGTATCTGGGCCAGACCTGCTGTGTGGAGCTCAGCCCTGGCACACGAGGCCTGTGGGGGCCAGGTGTCTGAACACAGATATGTACTGTGGCCACCACGATATTTGCCCTGCTGCTGCTGACCATGCTGTTGTCAAAGAGGAGGTGTGAGTTTTATTTTTAGTGTGGGAAAGCAAACAAAAACATCTATTTGGTGTGTCCATCTGTGGCTGTGCCCGTCTCTTCTGCCATGCAGTGCTAACAAGGGCCTTTTGTTCATCACAGAGCACACCCGGAGAACCGGAGTGGGACTTTGATGGAGGGGCAGGGTGTGGTTCCCTAACAGCAAGCACCTCGGGCCTCTTGTCTCAGAAACATCCCTCTGCCTGAGCTCGGATCAGAAGACGAGGGATGAGGATTGACTCAGAGCGCGGGAGGAGAGACGCCTAGTATCCCTTCTCCTCCTTCTTTTCTCTTCTCCTTTTGCTTACGTCTCCACCTCCTCGCCCACACTGAGTCATCGCACCTGCACCTGCACACTTGACTGGAGCACATTTGTCTGTCTTGGTTCTCTGGAAAGAACCCTTGTCCACATCAGGGGGGTGCTGCCAGAAAACCAGCGGATGTCTGGTGTAGGAGACATCGGAGTAACAGGGAAACTTCTGTTTCGTGCAGGGTTTGTTTGTACTCAACAGCATGCCAACGTGTTTTTGTGCCAGCCCTTTTTTTAGGCTTGTCCTCCCTTTTCTGTCAGTGGTAACATTAAGCCCAGCTCCTCTCAGCCACTCTCTACAGTCAAGGTTTAACGTGATCTTCTGTTGTATCGCATACTGCCCCCTGCAGGTGAACCCAGACTACTGCCTGCTGCTTGTCTCAACCTCAGGTCCCGGTGGAGTGGACTGTCATCCTCTCACAGAGAGACAAGTCACAATGGTTTTATTAACCTGGTTTAGACTGTGGAAGCAATAAATACAGAACAGTCAGCTCTGTAATATCAATACTCAGGTCACAGGTCAACAGCTTCGCAACCTAAAAAGAGAACGTTTTCCTCATAAATTTCAGCATTTCAATGTGTTGCCAATAGAATCAATTATGCAGCCATAAAAGAAAATGGATATATTGACTTGAAATGTACCCAATTGCAGATAATAAAACAGGTGTCTAAAGACACGGACTTCCTAATCTCCTTTTCCATCTCCAGCCCCAGGAAGCTGGCCAGTGAGGGAAAGTGGACCTCTGTATCACCTAGCTGTGCTTGGTTCTGATCAGCCAGAGTCCCATAGAGGCATCCTAGCTACAGCACCTCAGTGCTGTTGTAGTGCTATCGTAATATAATTGCTCCCAAGCTGATGACGCTCTCTGTTCTTCAGATCTCCAGCAGGAGAGTTCACCCCATCAGGACTACAGCTGCTTCGTGCCTGGCTCCTACTGTTCCCAGCAGACCCTTCTGTAAGTGGATTTGCTGACGGTTCTTCTGCCTGCCACAAACAATCCTGATATCATCACGTGCCCCATACCGTACGCATCTGGTGTTAAAACTGTTCCAAGGAAGTGTCAAAGGTTTCTGCGTGTACATTGTGGTACATTTACAGTAGTTCTCATCAATCTGTCTCTAGAAGCTTGATGGTGTTCTGTATACGTGTAGATGTATCTATTGTCCTTCTTTCTGTGCACATCGGAGGGGTCAAGGAGCGAGGGAGAGCAGAGGAGAGAAGGGCGTGTCCAAGGGAACTCTAAACGTGGCGCGTGTGGCCTTTCCAGACCCCAGACCCTACGAGTTGAACTCAGCTCAGCTTAAAGCCTAAAAAAACAATCACTAATGCCTTGTGTAAACAGTGAGGAGTGGGCCATTTGGCAGAGAGCGAGGCCGTGAAAGTGCTGTTTGTGTGTACGCGTGTATGCGTGTGTATCTGTGAGTGTCAAGCAGAGAGTGAAACAGAGATCTCCTTTGATGAAACAAGAGCAAACCTTTGCGCGTCAAGAACAGAGAGACGTCTGTTTCCTCAAGTGCTTTGGCCTCAGTCAGTAACAGACAGGAGGGAAAGTCCTCCAGCTGATGTTTCAGTGTCCACTTCCTGTTGGCAGACTAATGGTCAGGAAAATGATCAAGGGCAAAATGTATGTAACTTGACCGAACCAAAATACCAGTCAACAATTCAATCATTTTTGTGTTACTTTAACTGACGTCCACAATACTTGTGTGGAAATATGCCATTCCCTTCTTGCAAGTCTCACATGGTTGGCTGGTGAGAATTATATGAACCAGGTAAGTAAACTCAGTCATTCAATTTAATTATGAGTCTGACAGTTCACCAACGCCTAACAGTTAGAGACAGACAAAAGCTGTGTTGTATTTTAGAAGAAGGAGGAAGTCATTTCTCATGGAATACTTTGACTTAGGAATAACTGAGGCTGTGTCTTTACCAGCTAATGTGATGTCTGTCTGGATGTATCTGTCTGTTGAGGCCCATTTGACTAAGAGGCCTTGTCAACGTGACTTACAGTGGTCGTCTGTCTGGGAGACTAGGAGTGCTGGGGACCACGGGAGCACATGATGAGTGTGGCAGGTGACAGGAAAGGGACTCCGGTTATCCTTGAAACCTGTGCAGCACCAAGACATTTCTGAATAATTTGAATGATTGTTTTTTTTGGCGGAGCTCCGTTTGTGCATACGGTTTAATGGCTGTGGCCCTGCAAGATAGACACCCAACCCCCAAGCCTTCAGACTACTGCATCCCAATGGGAACTTCTGCAGTGATATTAATAGAATACTAAAATGTTACATGATAAACAAATACAGCTCTAGGGACAGTCATTACAGAGCTGTGATTGGAGGGTTGGGACCACCTAATGGGTGTCTGGATGACTTCAAAGCCTGGTGGCGCATCTGTGTTTGAATTATGCATCTGTGCTTGCTGCCTGCGCGTGGAAAATGTGTGCATGTCAATGGAAGTCTGTGTGTGTGAGTCTATGTGTGTTTGGGCCCGACAAGGCGGTTCATGTTGCCTCCTGAGCTGTTGATGTGTGCGGTACAGCAGCCAGGGCCCTGTGTGTGCGGTGAGCATCTGTGTGCTCCTGTGTCTCGCACACGCGTGTTCTCCCACCCTGTGTCTCGCACACGCGTGTTCTCCCACCCTGTGGGAGCGCGGGCCGTGGCTCACGCGGTCGTATGAAGGTGTCGCGTGTGTTCGGCGGCGGTACGGTGCGGTGGAGCGTGCGCTGGGGAGGGGAGGGAGAGAGCAGGGAGAGGTTAATGAATGAAGCGGCTCTGGAAGTGAATGGAAACCGGGGAGCAGCTGACTGGCTTGTGCATACACGGCTCTTCACAATGGAGCAGCTCCGCTCATTTCTGTGTGACACGTTCCTCAGCCCAAAGGCTACACACACACACAGACACACACACACACATGCATACATACTCACGCATGCAAATGTGAACACACATTCATACACACATACACAGACACACATCACACTTGATTTACCGCATTTCAAAGTATATGGACTGTACCGATTCAGCCACAGGACATTGTGATGACACTGATTCTAAATACAGAATCACAGCTACTTGCAGTCACTCCTAAATCAAGTCAAATATGTGTACTAGTACCGTAGTCAATCCAGTCCAACCATAACATTTCTAATGATAGATTAGATTAAATGTTCTCCATTGAGACCTTTGTGGCATATAGAAAGTCATATCACTAGTAATTTGC
Organism: Plecoglossus altivelis; assembly: GCA_036571765.1. Taxonomy (NCBI): domain Eukaryota; kingdom Metazoa; phylum Chordata; class Actinopteri; order Osmeriformes; family Plecoglossidae; genus Plecoglossus; species Plecoglossus altivelis. The sequence goes on from BROE01000019.1 coordinate 5,882,562, forward strand.
TGTGTCCATTTGAATTAGAGGACGGTTAGCAAGCATGCTAATCAAATTACAGTAATGCCTGTCTTAAAAGGACACTGAGGCATCCTCTACTGGCGTCCGTGCTACTGACAGCAGAGCAGGGGGGAAGGAGAAGATTCATGTGCAGAGAAGTGCAGAAAAGAAGCCAAGGCATGCTGTTCCTCTCTCTGGGTTTTCCACTTGAGCAGACCTATGAATGGGAGGGCGGACATCTTGTCTTCCCCGCCTCACACAAGCTTAATTAGGAATGCATGGTGAAAGCAGATGGGGGGTGAGCGGGAGAGTTCAGCTCATTCATGGCTCATTCACAGATGAGGGCTGCATCTGATGCTGCCTCTGCGGCTGCCTCTGAGGCTGCATAAGCCTTAGCAGCATCTGAGGCTGCATCTGAGGCTGCATCTGAGGCTGCATCTGAGGCTGCATCTGAGGCTGCATCTGAGGCTACATCTGAGGCTGCATCTGAGGCTGCATCTGAGGCTGCATCTGAGGCTGCATCTGAGGCTGCATAACCCTTAGCAGCATCTGAGGCTGCATCTGAGGCTGCATCTGAGGCTGCATAACCCTTAGCAGCATCTGAGGCTGCATAACCCTTAGCAGCATCTGAGGCTGCATCTGAGGCTGCCTCACGCCACGGAGCTTGTTGAGCGGAGGTCGTCTGCTCTTCTCTGCTCAGGTGCAGGAGCAGGCAGGGATGCAGAGGACCAGAGGGATCATCTGGACAAGGAACTGGACCCTCAGGGGGAATCTGCTACTTTGTCAATCTGCATTTGACTTCTGACATAGTTCATGAACTGAACGTCTATATTTTCCTCTCAAAGACTGAAGGCCTGAATCAAATCTAGATTTTTTTCTTTCGTTTAATAATCAGTGGCTATCCTTTAAGGTCCTTAAATCATCATGACATCTCGTCGACTGTCACATTGAATCGCACACAAGGATTGGGTCTAAACATGGTCACACGTATACCATACATACACAAACAACATAGTCATCCACTCATCTCACATACAAGTTGAGGTACACGCAAAAAGCATCAGTGTATGTGACAGAGGACAGTGGTCACAGTAGAAGGAAAGAGGGAACACTGCTCCCATGGAGGTTATTTCTAGAGTGTGGAGCGGCATGGAAACACAACCAGTAGGAGTGTGCCTGCTCAGATAGGTGAGACATTCACAGTGGAGGTGTGATTGTGGAGTGCAGATTATACCTAACTATCTGTTAGTGTTCTGTCTTCTTTTCAGTGAGGGTGGGAGAGAGGCACGCCTCTCCTTTCATCCTCCTGGTCTGACTCCCCTCCCCGCTTCTGGCCCTGATGCTGTAGCAGTGTCACTTCATTTTCTTAACTACTAATCACTGTCTGGGCCTTTCTTTTACTTGACGGTGTCAAAGGTGATTTTATCAGACAACATAATCAGGCCTAGTGTTGACAGTGTCTGTGCGAGATAACAGGCCACTCAACCTACCCATCTGTCATTAGTAAGAGTCATTAGTTAAGAGTACTTTGTTGTCAAAACTCTGTTATTTGAAGGGGGAAGGGGGGGGATCAGAGCGGAGCGTTCCAAAGCAGCCGTTTCTGCTGTGTGGTGTCCTGAATCACCGTGGAAGTAAGAGACTGTGCCTTTATACCGTGAATGTATGGTCCTTGTGTTCAAAATAGTTATGTACTACACAGCATGTGGCCACCACGGAGAGACTAAATGTCATTTTTAGTATGGCATTTGCTTTTATAGCTCCAGTGTGTATCCGTGTGGTTGACTGAATCCATCCTGTTTGAAGAGAGACTGTTCCTTAAGCAGGAGAATATTTGGTGCGGTATCACTCGTTCTGTTTACCGAAGTCGTGTACGGACGCGGTGCGTTAACAGATACCACTTCCTGAGAACGTTGTCAATGGCTTATTCTACGTGTCAGTGGAAAAGAACACGCAAGTGTTTCCACAGACAGCTGAACACTGTCAGAGCCACCCTTTTTCCTGCCTCCACCCCTGGTCCTTCCTGCCCTGCTCCGCAACTCTGCTTGTTGATTTTGCAAGTGTTTGGTACATCGATCGGGACACTGGTTCCATTGTGGGAAAGAGGACGTGGTGGGTAACTCTCACCCCTTCTCCTTTTGGATGGAAGCTCCACTGGCCTCCTCGATGGGTTCTGTCAATGACAACAGGAAGTCATCCCTGGACCGGACCTTTGTGATCAATACCTCTGCCAAAACAGCGGCTTAGCTCCTTAACATCTTAGATCCTCCTCAATTGGAAGGCGTTACGTACCCAAGCTTTGCACCAGCGCTGTCTCTAATAAACACAGCCATTATCCTCATTATCTGCTTTGTGGTGCTTTGTGGGGACTTCAGAAACACAGAGGGGCTTCAGGACGGCCCCTCTCTTTCTCTCTTTGAAGATTACTTTGCTTTTCACTGTGTCACCCCACCTGAGAGGGACCTCTGTACACGGCTGATCGACGCGGTCATTCTGGTGACACACAAAGGGTTCTGTCTGTGTGTATGTGAGTCTCCATGGGGGCCGCAGGTCTCCACTGCCCACCCCGGCCTCCCAGAGCTTAGGGTCTGACTTCATGGAACCTCCAACTGAACAATACAGGGCTTCATCGTAGAGTTCAGAGTTACCCTGAGCTCTTTGTGAGGGTCGACTAAAGGGAGAAAACTGGCCAAGCGAAAGAAAGACAGCCTCCTGTTCCTTTTGGGTGTAGGGGGGTGGGGGGTGGGGGGGGGCGTTCGAAAAGAACCTTACACATTCTGTACATACCCTTCTACTCACGCTGCAAGCCTTCTTAGTGTCATGTTTACCTACAAAGCTGACTGGGTTGATGCAAGAGCAGTGGTTTTGTCATGTCACGGGATTCCTTCGCTAAAGTGGTCGGTCTTCATGCGATGTGTACGCTGCTATTCTTCCTGACGACACTGAAGAGTCACTGCAGCGACAAACAGACGCAGCAGTCACAAACGGACACAAACACAGCCGAATGATTTGATTAAATAAGTTTATTTTGATCATTGTACATAGACGTGTATATTTTATATCACCCCCTGAGGGAGTGTCACAGTTAGGTTCTAGATAAGATCGTTTCTTTTCCTTTTTTTTGTTTGTTTAATCACACTTGCTCTAAAAATAAAAATAACCTCTGTTTTCTGCTCAACATCAGAAATAGGTCTCTTTATACATGACTCTTGTATGACAAGAAAGAGCACATTCTCAATACATCACTCCTGTGATTATTCAATGAATTACTCCATACAAAGGACTTCTACTTCTAAAGGATAGTAATCTAAATGGACTAAATTTGGCATTGCGAACCTCCATTCATGACCCTTCCAGCCAGAACTACATCCCATTGGTGTCAAATGACGAAATGCCAGCGTTTACTGTGAGCATGAACTGTGCTGTGAGCTGTGTGAAGAGAGTATAACTTTGCAGTATGAGACAAAATAAATCCCTGAATATAAAAGTGTTAACAATGTTGTGCAAAATGGTTTGATCTATTGGGCTAGAAAAAACGCAAGAAAAAAACTTCATAGTACAATAGTACAAAGTACTGAGCAATATCAATACTTAAAAACGTCATGATACCGAGCTTCTAGTGTGTGCATCCCTTCAAAATCCAATTCATGATCACAGCAAATGCAATGATTCCTAGTGATGTAAAAAGGTGTTGTGTTGTTTCGTTGTAATACAATGTGATAAACACATACATAGGAGCCGTTTCTAAACCCAAAGATAGACAATAAAGTGTACTTTAAGCATACTCAACATTAAACTTCCCTTTACAGTTTCTTCATCATTATGGTAACAAACAAATAAATACATTGCATCCAAGCCATCATTTACAATATATTAGAATTGCTGCATAATATAGCTATATATCTATTGTAGTTAATATATATAAAACTCATTTATAAAAAAAACAACCAAAAAAAGCTTCATTAAGATAATGTTGTGTAAACACGTCAGATAGGATGGCGTCACATTCAAAGAGATCCTCCATTTGTGGGGGAAGATGAAAGTAATTACAATAGCTGGCATCTAGAACGCAGCCCACGACTCCATAATTCACCTTGGGTGAGTCAGAGCAACAATACGCAGACTCTTTCAAATCCTCTTTAGATTCAGTCCCCCTCGATTTCATATATCCGTTCAAGGCCTGTCAGGTGCTTCTCTTTCAGGGCCAGCTTGCGAATCCCCTCAGAGGAAAGTTACTTTTCATAGTTTGAGAAACACTTCCTCTGTTGGAAATTGCAGAGATTGTGTTTTTGGTTATTGCCATCATTATCAACGTGACCTGCGTAGTCCAGCTCTACATGGCCTACAAGCTTGCCGGGGTATTGCTGACCCAATCACTGAAGGGATGCACAGAATGAGGGTTTGAAGCTGTATTCTTTGCTGATGACTCAAGCTAAAAGGCCGAAGCCAAAGGCTTTTTCTTCAAATGGTCAGTGGTGTGGTGCGGTCAGGTGCTCTTCAAAACTCACTTCCTATGCGTGTCTCCTGTTCTTGGTTACCTACAGTCTGTGAGCCAGTCCTACCTGGGACAAACATGCTTCCCTTCCCTGGGGTTTGATTTCTCCAACTAATTAGCCCCATGACTGAGTGTGGCTCCAGCTCTTTTTAAGGGTCCCTCTTTTCCCTTTCAGGAAATATGTAGCTTCAAACAGAGGGGTAAAAGATTCAAGCACAAAGACTGCTATTGTAACTGTCTGGAGTAGGGAAATCTATCCACAGGTGACTCTCTCTACATGGGTGATGTGTCTAGAAACTCAAAACCAGCCGACTGAGATCTGGCTTTTAAGGTAACTTCAGGTTTACAGATAAGCCCATGGACAGGAGACTTCACCCACCTATAGAGAGAAGGCCTGCCCTGTTCTGTAGATGACCAAAGAGAGTTGTCCCTTTATAACTGCTCCAAGACTAAATGGAAGCATTTGATCGTTTTTGAGAAAAAAATCTAACAACATTTACATCAGAAATATAAATCTACTCCAGTGTCCTCGCTCAATCAGTTGAGTTAGTCTTAACTCCAGCCCATGGAAACAATCATAGGCAGAAACCTCCAGTTTCAATTATAACGTACACAGAAGAATAAAAAAAATCACAAAGAAAAGCTCCAGTAAGGTGCAGGAACCTGTCTTGGCATCACCGGCACCTGGCGTGGCATCACCGGCACTGCTTTGTATTTGTAAGTGCTGAAAGACATTTAAAGGAACAAGGGACTCCAAAGCAACAACGTGTCTGCACTGATGACGTGAAAGCTCAAAGTCTTAAGGCTGGCTCGCCAGACTTTCATGGTTGATGAAGAACAAAGTCACTGACATTTACCACAGGTGTATTTTTGGCCTCTCAGCGACTTCCTTTTGGTTGGTGTTGTTGGTGGCGGTCAGTGCAGAGCCTGTGAAGGAATGTAATGCTGCTAGGGCACTTGGTGCACATCCACATGCAATGTGACAGACAGACAGACATACAGACAGAGGACAGGTCCATGTTCAGCATTCAGTAGTATGGCACTGTAGGGAGGGGCTCCGTAGTCCCCTGGATGGTTCAGTGGCTCTTATTGGACAAAGGTGGACAGGCCACCAGCTGCTGATTGGCTGGCTCCAGCATACAGCTCTGTCTGCTTGTCAGTGTGTGATGGGACAGAGGTGTCTGGTCATGAGCAAGGCGCTCTCTTTCTCCAGTTATCAACAGCCATGGGCAGCAGAGGAGTGGGAGGGGGGAGGAAGATATAGCGATGAGGATGAGAATGAAGAGGAGGACAATAACAATGGATGGCTCAAGGGGAAAGAAGGGGATCGGCTGCCCTCTCTGGTTTTCTATGCCTTCATCCTCCTTCCAAAGTCTGGCATGGTTCCATCAGTCCATGATTCCTCATTCTGGTGGCCCCTCACGTAGAGACCTGGGAGAGAGAGAGAGACAGAGAGAGAGAGAGAGAGAGAGAGAGAGAGAGAGAGAGAGAGAGGAGGTGGGGGAGGAAGCAAACAGTGTGGTTAGGGTCTTGCTTCCCCACAGGATGATCACATGTAATTACAGAGCTTCTGAACCATCTGTCTGGGTCCTCCTGCCCCTCTATCTCCTCCTGGGCCTGGTCCTACCTGCCTGTCTGTCTGCCTGTCTGTCTGCCTGTCTACCTGCCTGTCTATATACCTGCCTCTCTGCCCATCTGCCTGTCGGTCTGCCTGCCCCTCTCGTCCCATGCACGGCCTGGCTACAGACACCTGCACCCATTACAAACCTTTACCTGTCAGCAAAACAGAATTGAAAAATTCACCTGTCTCGCTGTGTCAAATCTGCCTCAGTTTGCCTAACCTGCCTCGCTCGGCTAAACCTGCCTCTGTCCTGGGTTGTGGTACTGTTACTGTGCCCTGCTGGTTTAATCAGAAACACAGTGGGGGTGTTTCTCACTGCTTGTTGTGCAGTCATCTGTCATGATAGAGGAATCATCTGCCCTGAATGCTCCAGTACACCCCAGTACACTACTGCTGGAGACACAGGATACAATAGAATTACAGCTAGGGGTTGTAGGGTGATGCACACGCGCATGAATATCTAAATCTGAACACACATCCGTACACAAACAACCAAAATAAACAAACAAACATTCATGCTCCAGAGAAACACAAGCCCCTGACAACAAGGGTAATTAGCTTTAAGGCTGTATTACAGGATTTCAGAGAACAATGTATGTGATTGTTGGCGTGTCTTTGTCAGTGCGTGTGTGTGTGCGTGTGTGTTTGGTGGCTGGGGTGGTGAAATCTCACAGGCACCCATAGTCACAAATCCATAATTACTGTTTTAGCCAGAAATGTCATTGCCATTGTAAAAAATAAGACTACAAAGATGGACAACACAGCCTGTATCAATCCATGTGTGGCGGATTTATAGCACGGTCATTCCTACACAGTCATCCCTCCTGACCGTTGATGCTGTGGAACACTGGAGAATCGCTCAGCCAAAAGGACAACTGTGCAGACACATGCTCATTAGCTAGAGTGCTGCCAAAAACTGTAATCAATCTGAAAAGTGTGTGTGTGTGTGAGAGGGGGAAGGTTTAGGGTTGGCTCCAACGATGGCTGAACTGGTCTGGTTCTGCAGCATAGTTTGGCTTGACAACAATGGGCATTCTCAAACCAAGGCTGGCTGGACTGACAGATTGGGTTGGCTACTGTCCAGGGGTGGAGAGAGTGGCTTGCTAGCACCTGATTGGACACAAGGAGGAAAGCCTTCGCTGATCTCCTCATGTCGGGTGTCCCACGACCGGAGTCCACAGTGTGGCCTGGATCAGGGGTCCAGGGTGTGGGCTATAGTTACGCCTGAACCCCAACCATAGCCCAGCCAATCTCAGCTCAGCCCAGCCAAACCCACCCAATTGCAGCTCATTTGAACCCAGCCAAGTCCAGCCCATTCTATCTCAGCCCAGTATGGCCTAGCGCACGACTGCTTTGCTGAGGACTCGAAGCTTGAATGAAAGTGAGTGATTTATTAAGACTGTCCACAGCTGCAAAAACAGCGTTAAACAGTTACTTTGGACATGAATGGAGAGGGTTTGCCTTCTGAGGGCTTCATCCCAAAGAAGCTTTTAAAGCGGCTGTGATCTTTCGACAGTCTCTAACGTGGACCGTCCCTGGTTAGAGAGGAGTGCTGTGAGTGTCCACCGCATGTGCTTGGCCGAGGTGCGTCACCCCTGTAGACTCACTTAATTGGATCCCAGTTTATCTGATCTCCATCTAGGATTGCATCACCAAAGATTAATGGCTTGCGATGCATTACAGCTTAAGCGATTAAAGCCTCTCTCCATCCTCAAAGCCCCCCAGCACTTCTCTCTCTCTCTTCTTTCCATCTTCACCTTCCTCTTCCTCCTCTCTCTCTCTCTCTCTCTCTCTCTCTCTCTCTCTGTCTCTCTCCCTTCCTCCCACCCACTCTTTCTCACTCTCTCTCTCGCCCTCCCATTCCCTTCCTACTTGTATCCCTTCACTGATTTGGTCGATTACATCAGACCCATGTGTTCTGACTAGAGGGCTGGACCACACTGCTGGGAGAAACCTTGATGTGGGCGGCTGCCATTGGCTACCTCACTCTTACCCCAACGAGCTTCCTGTTTCGATCTCTGTGTTCCTGTTAGTGTGGATGAATGTCAACACAGAACCGACACAAATACTCATAAGCTTGTCTAACAGGACTGGGCTTTGATTGCTTTCACCCTCCAGGGCCAGCGATGACCATCCGTCACCATAGAGACAGGGTCATTGATCTGTCCTCTGTCCTGTGGTGGCGTCACGTGGTACAGTGGAGGGAGGATAAACATCCACACATATGAGAGCTTAGGGAAACGATGCTCTCATCTAGCTTTATGAGCTGCTCTTTTAATTAGCCACTCAAAAGGGCAGAAGGCGAATCGCTTCAGCCCGCGCGAGTGACAGTGTGGCTGAGCTGATGAAAACCTGAGGCTCTCTGCAGGACTGCAGCACGCACCCCCTTGGCTGCCACATGGGAGCCTTCCATGTCACTTGTCATTTCCCCGCACGCTAATGTCACCATGTTACTGTCAGCAGTGTGGCTCCCCTCCTGATGCTGATAGCATCCCCTAATTAAGCCTAGTTAATCTGTTGTCACTTACCCATGCCATTTACATGAACTGTTTATTTGACAAACACCGTGACTCATTAAAAAAATGTTCAACCATTCCGGTAAAAGAGCTCAAGGGGGAGGAGATAGCTACAGACCATCAGTCACAGGTCCAATCTGTGCTGCGGATGTGTGATTTAAACTGTATCAAATCAATCCACGATTGAGACAGCCAAAAAGTCAACGCGCTCTGACTGGGTCATGGGGCAAAATAAACACTCTTGACTCCATGTCTTAACATGATAAACGTTCGCAAGCAGCCACAATAGCATGAAACAAAATATTTTGCCCCCGCAATCAGTGGGTCAGGTTTAATCTTGTTATTTTTAGCTAGCTCCTAGCTAACTGGCCATTGTCCTGCTGAACAGTGTTGGCCAATGTAGCACCTCCCGTTTCCCTGCTGTTGGGTATTTTTTGTGTTGATAATTAGTACGAGGGGCGCAGCGCTGCGTGTGCATGTGTGTGATAAGAGAGTGGAAGGGAGGCAGAGCAGCTAGGCCTTGACAAGGTGCCAAATAGACACACCAAGAATGCCCTGACACTTCATAAACACAATAGCATCAGGAAGTGGATCTAAGCTCAATGATGTGATGCTAGCCATCCCTTCCAACATTTACTACATGTTATTGCCATTAAGAAGCGAGGGAAACTTGGAAGACAGGACTTTTTTACATCTAAAGTTTCTAATGCTACTAGTCCCATCAAAGGCTACCGAATCAAAGTATTTCTTCACAGCAAAAAGAGGTTTTTGGAGAAGCTTAGGACAGTGCAGAGCCAACGACTATAAAAGTTGAAAGTTAGTATTTTGGAAAACGTTTCCAAAACAACCATAGAGATTTTGAAATCCAGTTTGATAAGCAACAGTCAGTGATGTCAGGAATGAGCCTAAACTTGTGGGACGCTACAGTGAAGGTATAAATGACCTGATCATACCTTTACTGTGGAGGGCGGTCTGGACAGCTGGCTCAGCCTGAGAAAAGAAAGGAGACACATGTTAGGAGCCATCCACCCACACCCACAGCATCCTGACACAAGGAATCAAGCCAGACAGACAAGGGGAACTCCAGAACCTGATCCACATGTCAGTGCCTCCCTTTAGTCCGTCTATCTACAACCCCACTATCAGATGAAATGCGTTCACACTCAGTGGACGCTTACCCAAAGGGACACCTAAGGGGATACGAACCGGTGACCTTTTCATTTGCGTTCTGCTCTGCCACTGAGCTACATCCATTCTTAGTGGTACTATTCTTCCCATTCCATGCCCACACCAAACCCCAGGCCACGGAAAAACAGACAGTGTTGTTCCTAGTTTTGGTCTCATGCTGTACTCACAAGGAGTACTTGCCCTCAGGCGAATGTACCAAGCTAGGGCAAAACCTAGCAGATGAGACAGGCCCATGTGTGTGTATGCGAGAGAGAGTTTACGTGAGAATTCAATGTTTTGGGGCTGCTGCCCCTAACTCCAGCTATTAATGGCATCCCCTCAGCCCAAAAAAGCGAGCAACCTAGAAATAATAAAGTGACTTCAAGGCTAGAAATAGACGGGCGCGCTCCAACGAGCAGTGTACTTTGCTCCTCGCCTTTTATAAATAGCCCTGAATGTCTAAAGACGGAATCATAGAAGAAAACGGCTTCTGTCAAGTCAGGAGAAAATGTGAGAATGCGGAGCTTCGAAGCGTGAACAGAGGTTTTAAATAACGTGTTTGTGGGATAACCCCTGCTTTGTGTTCCTGTTTCGCTGTCATCTCTCTGCGGTGCTGCTGAAAGCATCTTACGTAACAGAACTGCTGTTGAAGTTGAGCTGAACCCTCTGCGTTGGCACGTTAGCGACCGGGCCCTGTTCAGAAGCCAGGGTCTTCAACAGCACGGCTTGTTTGTGAACTCTGCTGATAGGACCGAAGTTTAGGGAGTATGCTGTCAATAGACCTTGTCATGGTCACGTATCCGAGATGTGTACACAGTGAACCCCCTCGAGACCGTGGGCCTATGTGCTCTAATCTACAGTAACTCCCAGAAGTGGCTCATGTTCCAAGAACCAGCTCTTAGCTGGCGTGTTCTATCTCCTCTACCCTGTGTCGTATGACGTGAGCGTGCGGTTAGATTCTAGTTCCAGCGATCAAGTGCCCGCGGCCCACACTTGACAATACTGTGGCCTCGGCTGAGACCGCAAAGCACTATCTGTTACAGGCATGAAAGAGTGTGACTTTTTATCATTGTTCCGCTATATCCTTCACTTCCTGCTTTCTGGACTGTGCCCAAAAGTCTGCCCGAGTCATTGTGAGTGCTGCTGGGTGCTGGGTTATAGATTAACTAAGACTGCACACTGAGCTAGCAGCCACACACTGAAGTAGCGAGTTTCATGTGTCTAAGGTCACAGTAATCGCAGAAAGGCTCCGACCTGTCATACACTAAATCGTATTAAACCCAAGTTGATTTTAAACCAATCAGAGGAGTTGGAGCCAAGCATCCTGTCTTGTCCCCTTGCTGCTAAGCTGAGTTGCATCGTGGGAACTGCCAGCGACAGACCCAGCAGCGCCTCATGTCACACTGCCATCCTGCCATCCTGTCCAAAAACGTCCCCAGACTCCGACAGGAAGGAAGTCATTTTTGAGAAGCGAGGGAGTCTACTCCATAAAGATTGCCTCCAAAAAGAGACCCTCCGTAGAATGGTGGATGGGTGTGTTTGTCTTGGCCTTTTAAGGCCATATGATGCTACTGCGCTCGGGTTTAGAGGGGTGAAGGATGGGAAGGTTTCGGTGTGAACACGTGAAAGCCAGCGACTCATAAAACACAGTGTAAGCACACTTTAATAATGTGATGGCTTGTTGGAAGCGCTTGTGTCAGCTCTGCGGCCCCTTTCAGCTGACAGAGGCTTTCTATTGGCCACCGCCCCTACAGAAGCACTGGATCCGTGTCCCTATTGGCTGGCAGGGCCCGGGCAAGGGGGGGGGGTTGTCCCAGCTCAACAACTGACCTGCAAAAGCAAGGTGAAGTGCTGCAGCATCCTCTCCCTCACGCCTGACTACAGACTGTCACTGTGGATGAGGGAGGAGCTGGAACAGGGTTCTCTATCTGACCCTTCTGGCACCTTCCTCTCTGCTCACTTAGCCCTGGATAACAGGGCAGTCCACATGGATTCAACTCCTGCGTTCTGCAGCTTTGAATCTGAAGTGAAAGTCTCCTCACGTGTTTTTTCAGCTTCTACCAAATTGCTTTGACCGCATAGAAATAAATCCTTTCTTGTCGTAATCAAAATACGTACAATTAGCATTAGCACACAGCTAAGGTGTGAATGTATTTGCGCGTGTGAAGTATCGTGCGAGTCCGTCTCCGCGGCGTGTGAGGTTAGCTGCTACTCACTGCTTGTCAGCCTTCTCCCGGTCATCCAGAAAGAAGAGCGCGGTGGCCAGGAAGAACATGCCCCCCAGCACGATGACAAAGGGGCACAGCATGAGGGCATAACCCAGGCTGAGGAACTGCCACAGGACAGACGAGGCGTAGCTCTCCTGGAGGCCGTCCGAGATCTGGACACACACACGCACGCACACAATAGATAAACGTGCATTAGACTTTTTCTTTCCAATGTGTTCACATATGTAGAAAGATGCATAGACGCTTGTTCAAGAACACATAAAAGGCTGTAACTGTTACACCCTAAAGTTCACTGACACAGTAGTAGATACTCTGGCAACCCATTCCTGGAGTTTCGTATAATAGTGGTGTGTAATTCTGTGAATGTCTAATGTTATGTTATCCAAGTGTTGTGAGAGGTTCAGTGGCAGATGGCACGCTCTGGTTCTGCTGTGTGCACACACTGTGCTGTGTCTGACGGCGATTCAGAGATGAACACACCCCTCTATAGTTCATTCCTGTTCCATCAGATAAATCAATAATGGAAGGTGACACGCTTATCAGATGAATATTTCAACAAATACAAAAAGACAGTTATGAAACCAGAAGACTTGCATGAACGTCTGCACGCCAGCACGCACGCACATAATTTGAATCCATCGAAGGTTAAAGTAACACTGGGGCAGATTTTCCCTGGTCTGTCACGCAAGGCGCTAAAGAAAACAACAGCTGGGTAATGTTGTAGCCTGGCTATTTAAAGTGCTGACATAAGCGCTGCTCTGTGTAGGGTGGTCGGACCCGTACCACAGAGAGAGGGAGGGAGAGAGACATAGACATAGACAGAAGTATGGAGCTTGAGGGGGGAAAGAGAGAAAGAGAGGGAGAGAGACATAGACATAGACAGAAGTATGGAGCTTGAAGGGGTCTATCTCGGTCTATCTCAGTCTTTCTCTGTCTCTCTCTGTCTGCCTATCTCTCTCTGACTCACTCAGTCTGTGTCAGTGTCTCTCTATCGCTCTCAGACTCTCTCCCTGTCTTCCTGTGTCGGTGTCAGTCTCTCTGTCTCTGAGTCTGGGGGGGAGGGGGGGAACAGGTCACCCTGAGTGAAGCACATTGATTATCTGTTAGCATCAGCATAGTAAAACTACCCCTCAGGGAGCTGGTCAAGTGCTGACAGGAGTGTGTGTGTTGGGATGAGAGTGTGTGTGTGTGTGTGTAGTGGGATGAGAGTGTGTGTGTGAGGTTGGGATGAGAGTGTGTGTGTGAGGTTGGGATGAGAGTTCGGCCGTAGTGGGATGAGAGTGTGTGTGTGTATGTAGTGGGATGGGAGTGTGTATGTGTAGTGGGATGAGAGTGTGTGTGTGTATTTGCGTTAGGGAGAGAGAGGTGTGTTTATGTGTATCACCTGTGTTCACCTGTGTTTTACCGGCAAGTGTATTATATTTGTGTGTGTGTGCGTGGGTGGGTAGAGCAGGGGGGGTAGGGGGGGTTATGGGGTATTAAGTGCCTGTAGAGGTCACTCAGTCAGGTGTGTTCTTCCACACAACATTACCTGCCCTCCGCACTTAACCACCGCCAATGACAAAATCTGAAGGCTAAAAATATTTTGCCAGGGCATGTCTAATAACATATTAGCAGGCATTTTTCCTGTGAGATTGCAGAGAGATTGTTCCTGACATTACACCGCCACCCACACTGGCTCTGGCTCTGTCCCACTCATGCACGTCACGCCACTCTACACTTCTTCATTAGGGCTCGCTGTGTTGGCAACTGCTCAGGCACATGCTAGCACGGTGCTAGCTGGTCAACATCCTAACAGCAACACCTTTGCACAGCAGGGGGGGTTTCACGGTTTGGTTTGTGGAGCCTCTTGTTAGAGTCTTATGTTTGGGGCCGAGGCACACACACTTGTAAAAATCGAACTCGGCAGGGTAGGCGATCAAGGCTTTGCTCTGTGGTTGCTAGGCAATGCCTTGCTGCATGATTTCACTGTGGTTTTAGATCTGCAGACTCTCTCCATTCTTCTGAGGTTTCAGCATGGAGGAGAAATGGGGATTTTTTCGGGGGGGGGGGGGTAGACAGTGTCACCGTGAGGTCATCCTCGCACCAGCCCACGAAACCTTCGCGAGGAAACCAAAGTAGTCCCTCGTGACGCACGCTGGGCATCGTGGGTCTGGAGTGGGCATGTGGTCGTGTCACATAGAGGAGTCGGATGGGTCAACATCCTGATGTCCACCGACTTGCGAGGTGGGTTACTGAGAGGGTCCAGTATTGACGAGTATCTGACGTTCTGGATGTGATGGAGGGCTGTTGGAATGTGTCAGGTCACTGGTACTCAACCCCTCAACCAAATATGAAAGCCTTGTGAGACTTGCGTCACAACACACACACACACCTCCTCAGAAAAGTGCTGACCTAGTCTGATGAGGTTAGAACCTCCCATACTGCACAGTCCACAAGGACATTCAAAGTAAAAAAAGCTTCCAATTCCCTTCTCTAATAATACCTACACAGCGTTTGGGCGTAATCCCAACAAAGTAGTAGTTTGTCTTCATCAAGACTGCGTTTTGTCTCTATCTTATTTGTAGTCGTTTCGGTGATTTTTCTTTTTTTCTTTAGGAAGGCTTGCCACCGCTTGAATTATTCAAGGTATTCATGTTTCCCATTACAGAACATTCTGGATATCCATGAGCTGCGTCTGTGTGTCTCTTTCCTGCCAGCTCCAGTGGATCCTCTCCCTCTGATCCTCTAATTAAACACCAGCTTCTCTCCTGGCTGCCATCTTCTCTCACTTCCAGGCCTGGGACACAGCCATGCAAACTACAGCTTCACTTACTGAAGCAGGACAAGTTCGGAGGATGATCAATAGTCTTCGCCGTTCGTTAGAACCAAAGTATGAACAGTATCAAACATTAACAGCTGTTTTTGAAGTGAAACTCCCATATTGTTTTGTTACTGCCTCAGTTAGGGAGATAAGGGGGGCCACACACTGAGGCGATACTACACTGTATCTTACCTCACGACCTCCCGCAGAGAATTTGAGTCAGTGGGTGAGTATGTATGTATGTGAAAGAGAGAGAGAGGGAGAGAGAGAGGTACAGATACTATGTACGACTGAGTAAGAAAACAACTGAGAGAGAGAGAGAGAGAGAGAGAGAGAGAGCGAGGAAAAGAGGGAGGAAAAGAGAGAGAGCACAGATCGGCTTGTTCCAGGTCAGCCACAGCAATGGCGCAGAAACTTCCAAAGGTTACTATTTAACTTGGAAAATGATTGTTCTTTCTCACAGGAATGAGGGGAATGCCAGTTGGCAGTCAGAGGTAGGTAATGTTTTATTTTCCTTGGAGTGACACAGAGGTGGTGTGTCATGGCCGCCATCGAGGTACCGCACAGTTATTGTCTCTTCAAGGACGCCAGGCAGAGGTTTAAGAGACATGGGGGAACAATAAGAGGATGTGGTAGCCTTGTGTGCCAGTAAGAACCCTGTTTTTCGGCCTGGACTAGTCTAACAGTAATACGCCTCTCCTGGGGACTCCTTTTACTGTAAAGTGGGCTACTGGAGAGAGAGCGTGAGCGCTGAGGTCATCCCTCCGTTCACCTCCTGAGACGGCTTTTAAAAGCTGCACTTGTAACCGACTTAACATGGCAGCGCCCTACTTAAGCCCAGCCCTAGTGAAGTGGATACACAGTAGGATCAGCACCTGCGAGTCACGTATGATAGGGTTGTATCCATCTGTGGATTAACACAGTGAGCACTGAGCCAGGGTGAGTCTTACGCATATTTTATGTGTGTGTGTGTGTGTGTGTGTGTGGAGAGAGAGTACAGATCCATGACCTATATTTATTTCTAGTCATCCTACGTGCTGTACAGTACTTCCAGACACGGTCAGTGATGGGTCCTCAGACCCGGAACTTACCAGGCCTATCAGGTAGGGGCTCCCAGCATCCCCCAGGAGGTGAGAGGTGAAGCTCTGGAAGGCGACCGCTGTGGCTCTCCTCGTGGGGATGACGACATACTGCAGGGAAAAGGAGTAAGAGAGAGAGAGATACAGAGAGAGATACAGAGAGAGATACAGAGAGAGAGAGAGAGAGAGAGAGAGCAAGAGATAGATAGATAGATAGAGCGATAGAGAGAAACACAGAGACACAGTGAGAGATAGAGAGTGAGAGATAGAAAACAAAGAGAGAAAGAGGGAGAAGAGAGTGAGAGAGATAAAGGGAAAAATGAAGAAATGACGAGCGAGAGAGAAAGAGAGAAATGAGAGCCAGGTGAGGACAACGCAAGAGTAAAGGTTCATCCATCCATAATATAACATCTTCGGGAGGATTCAATTATGCACGCTGAGTCCACCTCATCGCCACGGAGCTTTTGCCCTGTCAGCTGCAGCTAAAATGACAGGACCTGACCTGACCTGACCTAGGGAGGTGTTATTCAACAGTGCAAGGCTGGCACCGAGGCGACAAACTCATTGGCTGGCTGGTGTTTCCACTTTACAGGAAGTCACATTGAATCTGGCTCTCCCCCAGTGTTGAGCTGTCCTGCTGCTTACTTTGGGGACTGGAAAACAGGCTCTTTGAAAAAAGTACGTCTTTTATTTTCATGAGTGGTGTACGCATCAAGCTTGGTCACTGGGGATAATTACTGGCCCCGCCCGTCCTATACAAAGTCGTTCAACGGTCACACATTTTTATAACCCTAAATAAGAAGCTGCATCTAAGAGGATGACCGCCTTTGTTACAGTTAGCTGTAGAAGTTTCCAGAAGCGCAGTGGATAAGTATAGGTTCTCAGTACATACCATTAAAATGTCCGCTGTGATGGCCCAATTCAGAAACAGCAGTGTTTCACCGATGAAGATGCAAATCTAGAGGGGAACATGAGAGATTGACATCAAGTAACTAATTAAAACAGTTTCTTTGCCTTTGACAGACTTTACAGTGCATCAGAGTATCTCACTTGAAACGTTTGTTTGGCTGATTTGGCTGCTGTCTGTGGGAATCAACTGGTGAGCAAAAATGCTTCAGTGGCTGCGGTTTGGAAACTTGTTATTATGCTGCGGTCAAATTATACAAGGATAGGGATTTATATTCTATTGAACAGAGAGTTTGACCTTCGAGCACAAAACCAGAATCAGTCAGAAAAAGTCATTTGAAAAACTGTCAGAAAAGTGTAGCCCTGAAGCAACTGGAACAATTATGTGACAACTCAAACATTTCCAGAAGAAGGATCTCGAAGATTTGGTTGCGACAGAGTTCACTGGTTCACTTGCCCTGGTTGGGACTAGTTCCTTTTTTAAACACTGAGCCCCCAGCCAGCCTACTGCAGGATCTGTGTCCTCTGACTGGGGCATGACCCCCCCTGCCAGCCTGACTGATGCACGTGTGTCTGGGGCCAGGGCCGGGGCGGGAGCAGGGGTCTGGGGGCGGGGGTCTGGGGCTGGGTGGGGGCCAGGGCTTGACTGACTGACTGACAGGCCAGGGTTGGAGGCATGGCTGCCTTTAGGCTGCCAGTCAGACAGTGTGACCGCCACACGGCCTCGTGGGAAGAAGAACTCAAGCCGGGCCCCCATCAGCCGCTAGCCTGCGAGACAACAGCTGTGGAAGCCCAAATGAGCCCAGACACTGTGGCCTGGTGTCACTATCTTTAACAGCACATCTGTCAATGCTTAGCTATGAAAGTAGAGTCGCTCAGTTACATCTTGTTATGGATGTTGTAAAACTAGAGGATATCTCATGTGTACAGCAGTCTCAGTTTATCTACCAGGGTGGAAAAGCAATACTGTACCATGGTAAAAAGGTCATCCCATTTCCTGAGTCTGCAGGTGTTTAACAGAGTTGAAAAACAGTTTAAGACAGCGGTGGGTCTCTGGTTGGATGGGCGTACTTTCCTATCCCTGTCCCACAAACATGACTAAACCAGGATCACATGAGCAGCTAAGTACAGCAGGACCAGATATACCTCTGCATCATCCACCTCTACAACCGCTGGAACTCAAAACAGCCTAAAGACTCCAGTTTAAATCCTACATTTCCTCTCTCGCTACTCCAAATGACCAGCTTGACCTTTCCAGCAGATGACGTCTGAGACCAGACTTTCCAAGGACACGGCGGGGTCACAACAATGCTGTTTGTTGTGAACCGCACTGTTTACGGCTATTATTTTCCATCTCTTCATATATTATTGCTCAGCCTGTTGAAAGGAGTGTTCCTACTCCTTTGTCCCTGATAAGAGTGTTACATGTCTGCCTGGTGACTCCAGAATGCCAAGGCGCATTGTTTTCAAGCAGCAATTGTGAAAGTTGCACCCTTTCCTGCTCTGAACGGCAATTAAACACGCAAACACACGGAACATTCCTCGGTGGCCTTTTCCTTTCGGCCTCGCGAGGCGTAAACCCTGGTGCCGCTGCAGACATGGCAGCTGTCTGAGGACGTCCCAGTGAAAGCACAAGGGGACATCCATTATTCACAGGCCAATATGGTTCTCAGTGGACAGGTCCTGTTTTATAGGGACCTTTGTGTCCTGACGGGCAACAACACCAGCGGGAAGTTTACAGGTCATGAACAGCGTGGCCCTAAATGTTTGATGAGCCCTCCAGTGGGAAGCGGCATATTTCGTTCAGCGGTACGGTAGTCAGGTAGCCCAGTAGCCCAGAAGACAGACAGCAGTAGGAAAGAACATGTTTGGCATCAGGCGTCAACGCTACTTACGTAAGCTCCCACGATGCTTTTCTTGGCCACCACGAAGATGAGGCAGATGAAGATGGCGGAACCCAGCATGCTGACGGCGCAGACCAGCGGGTCGGCTCGCTCCGTCTTCTGCCGGCACATGCGGGTGGTGACCGCCCCGATCAGGACCCCCAGCAGCCCCGTCACGCAGGTGATCGCCCCGAAGATCAGACTGCAGGGCGTCCCACAGGAGCACAGACAAACAAAGAAAATGCCAGTTGAGTTTCGCTCCACGCTACGCCACTCATATCTGTCGCTCATGTTGTTGACAGGCTAATGATGTGTGCTTCCCGATTGGGTGTTTGTGTTCCGTGGTTGACCTCTGACCTGTCCTTGCTGCTGCAGATCCCGGTGGTGCAGCCCTCCACCGTCTTCTGCACCACCTGCGCCCTGACCAGGTAGACGGGGATCCACATGCCGAACGCCCCCGTGGCGAAGGACACGGCCGAAGATGCCAGAGAGGAGAACACGTAGCTCCGGCTGGAGGGAGGAAAGACAAAACAGACGCTTGAGATGAAAAACGCCCACGAGCAAACATGCTCACCCGCAGTAATAAGTAGTCAGGTCTTTACTTCTTAGCCAGAGCCTTCATGTCGCAGACCCAGGAGGTTCGGGTTCGGATGCGTCCGCCCATCTGGTCCAGGGTGCCTCTCTTGGGCTCAGGCACGAAGAACAGGATGAGAGCGCCGGCCGTCATCCCCAGGAGAGGAGACACCTGCACACAGCACAGAGGACCGTAAGGAACAACACACACAAGCTATTGTGGTTGCTGTGTGTGTCTGCGCATCTCAGGTGTTTGTGTGAGAGACGTTCCTCGCCAGCAAGGAGTCTGCTGGTCTCTTGTCTCTCCTGTTTTCACATTTACCACAGTGTGTGTACATGTCCCCATGAATGCTTGCATGTGTGTCTGTCTGTGTGTGTCTGCCTATGTGTGTGTGTGTCTGCCTGTGTGTGTGTGCCTGTGTGTGTCTGACTGTGTGTATGTGTGTCTGCCTGTGTGCGTGTTTGTGTCTATCTGTGTGTGTGTGTGTGTGTGTGTCTGCCTGTGTGTGTGTTTGTGTCTGCCTATGTGTGTCTGCCTGTGTGTGTGTGTCTGCCTGTGGGTGTGTGTGTGTGTCTGCCTGTGTGTGTGTGCAATGCACTTGGAGTTGTTTAGTATCAGGCTAGGTTGCCCACAGGGAAGTGATTTGAAAGAGCACACCGCTCATGAAAGCAAAACCAATTTTGTCTGTCAGATAAAATCCACCTCCCTATTTTTTACGGCTTGTAAAAAAACCATCTATATTCATACTCAGCTGGCTAATACATCTCATCTAATGCAGCTCCATGTGTGTACTGTGTGTACTGTGTGTGCGTGTGCGCGTGAACGTGTGTTTGTTCTATGTTCTGTACCTGGCGCTGTCATGTTGCGGTAGCCATGCTTCATGGTCCAGCTCAACAGGGATGTGTTTACACTAATAAAGACCCTCTGCTTCAATCTACTGGACTCCATCTAAATCTCTGCTTCTGCACTCAAATTACAACATAGGAAAGTAGACCCGGGAGCTAAAAAACTAGTTCTTCTTCACAAGTTTAATTTCCCCTTGTTGAGGAATTACATTATTATTCAAAAGAGATGAAAGCGCAGACATGTAAGCAGGACTGACCCCTGACCTTGACCCTCTGCCTGTCGCTGCCAGTGAAATACCTCTGTAATTGAGAGGTCAGGTGTCAAAGTGTAGGTCCTGATAGGTCCTTCCTCCCCAGAGGGTGAGGGTAGGCGGTCCAATAACACCACTATCTCCCTCCACGGCTCCTCCATTTCCCTCCCTCCCTCCCTTCCTCCCTCCCTCCCACCCTCCCTCTCTCCATCCCTCCATCCCAACCTATGAAAGGAAGGGAGTCCAGCCACCAGCTCTGGGGACTAGCAAACAAACGGAAAGTGCAGCAAAGTGTTTTTGTACTCGGAGCAGGATATTACCACTGAGAAAGAAAAAAAAAGACGCCTTTTCAAGTGTTTGTGTTGTTTTGGTCTTCTGCCTGCGATAGCGGTGATTAATTGACCTTGCTCTGCTCGGGGAATGTTTTATTGGCGGGTCAGCGTGGCGGCCCTGGAACAAACCGACCCCATGCTTTGTTTTCCAGCCCGGCGCTCCTCAAAACAAGGAGGAACGGGCCTTCCACTTCCCTCAGGGCAATAGACCTGTCATGTCACGTCAAGTCTATAAGTTGGGGCCCTACAAGAATGTTTAATGCCCTTCTTAAAGTTTCCTAATAACATTGGGGTCATAAGGAGTGTTTTCAATGGGCAAGCTTTTAAAATAATGTTAACGTGAGTGGCTGTCACGACAAGATTCTCCCTGGCCCAAGGCCTCCTGCCTGTCTTACTCTACAGCGGCTGGAGCTGTTAACTCGGCTATACAACTGCTAATGTTTATGAGTAGGGGGGAGTCCTGGTGTTTAAATGGAAGCACCCATAAAAAGTGCCCTGACAGCTGTGATTTATCCACCTGTTTAAATATGGCATATGTCCATGAATATGTATGTGTTTGCACAAGTGGGGAAAAATATTCTGGGATACTTTTTTAGAAAATACCGAATTTCAGCTAATTTCCCCCGATTAATCACCCTAGGACTGGAGAGAGATTTTGATGGATTTAGTTAGGTGTTCCTGGACCTCCTTCTGGTATATAGAGAGCCAAATATGTAGAACAAGTGTCTCTTTGTGTCAGGCCAGTCTCCCCCAGCGCCACCATCACCGGCCCGTCCCCCAGTCCACAAAGGGACCAGTGAGAGAATATGGACAGGTTGGAGAAGCACTGAGACCTTGTTACTTCATTAGAGCTGAGATCTGATATGTCCCTGGTGGAAAAGACCCCTGGAACTGGAGGTGCAGGAAATGAGCAGTTTCCAGACAGTAAGATGCTAGCTAGTATCAGCTTTGATATAAATCCTCCTTCCGCTGTGCCAGTAACAGTGTTAACCCCTTTGGGACCAAAAAGTGCACGGAGCTCTTAGTAACTGAAAACGTTTTTTTTATTGTTTATATTTTAATGCTGTTTCGTTTTTAACGTCAAATGCCTGACTATTATATCGGAAGCAACTGTGTCTGAGGACGTTGTTGTTGCTGTTGATGGTGATGATGTGTGAAGTATGTAGCTTTTAGCCTTCTCCTCTCTGTCACTTTACAGCAGTGTCACCTCTCCAGTAAGTCTGTTTCAGCTGTGCGTGGTTCCCAGCTTGAGTGACCCCTCACCCCATGCCCATACAACAGCCCAGCCCTCAGGGAGCAATAGTGTGTAAGTGGACGTGTGTGTGTATATATGTGTGTGTGTGTGTCGTGAGGGAGGATGATGGTCTTACCCTCAGTGCCCAGTGCCAGTCCCCAGCAGCTTCCTTAGCGCTGGAGCCCAGGATGTAGCCCAGCCCGCTGCAGGAGGAGAGGAGAAGGGGAGAGAGAGAGAGAGAGAGAGAGTGAGAGAGAGAGAGAAGGAGAGGAGTGAAGAGAGGATTCGTTAAAGCAAACCTGTACACACAAACACAAGAACCCAAGCTACCACAGTTATTCGAACAATTTGTCCACTTTCATCCCTCTGGTTACACCCTAGACTTGTTCCACCCTTTGCTTCAACAACATCTCTGACCAGACAGCTTCTCCCTGTAATGGGCTTGACCGTCCAGCACAACCACTCTGCAGGAAGCCCCCAGCTGCAGACAACACCACACAGAGATGGTATCACAAAACATACTGGAGAAGAAGGGACTACTTTCCCTCACACACTTTTCCCTTCTTTTGTTAAACCGTTGGAACCGATGTTGATTTACCAGTTGGAAGTTCACGCACAGAGGTGACCTAGGCTACAAATAGCGCAGCATAGGCTTTCTCAAGGGCACTTCTGCCATGAAGTGTCAGAAGCCTGGATAGATGTAGTCTGCTAGCTACGTGAGTAAATTAATAACTGAAGACTCATACCCTCTTGGGCTGGTGTCCAGTGAGCCATCCTGTCTCAAGGTCCCAGCCTCCGCCTACCTCCTCCAGCCCCCAGCCCCCCACCCCCACAGCCACCCTCCACCCCCTCTCCCCCCCAAGACGCCCACGTCTTGTTTCTCATCTGATAACAGTCTTGATGAGTGTGTTTGGGTGCTTGATGTGGAGGGAATCTGATTATGGCACTGATCAAAGCACCTCTAGACACTACGTGTGAGCGTGTGTGCCGTGGTTAAGCATTGCAGTGGTGCTGAGTGACAATCTCTGGACACAGAGGAACATGTGTTAACAGGGCTGTCTGGTCGTTAGCAGCAAATCCCCCATGATCTGGGCGTCTCTAATGTAGTCATTATTCCACAGACAGACTTCACCGATGGCGTTATTACTCATTCAGTCATCTCTCTGTTCCTCAACTCGTTTGGATTAGAGCAGCTCTGTCTGGTCCCTGTGGCCAGTGTCATCACTATTTTAGGAATTTTCCAACAGGGGCAAGATAAAGATCGTGAGCTGGAGGTCTTGCTGGCGGTGTATGTCATTAGCATGATAAGGTCTGATCTGATGTCATCAGCATGGTTTGCTTGTCCATCATAGGACAATAGCCACATGTTTGGATGGACAGACCTCAGAACCGATTACATCAAATCTCCCGTAACCCAAGATAAGTCCATCAATACCAGATACCATCACTTTGGTAAAGGACAGAGGGTTTGGATGCAGGACTGAATCAATAAGGGAACAACGTGGGTCTGATTGATAGTTTTAGATGTGGTGGAGGGGAATTATGTTGTAACCAATAGGGGTAATGCCTATGTTGATGACCAATTGTTATATTAGGCAACCATCACCACTTCTTTAATGAAAAGTAATCTCCTGTTTGATGAGACACTGCCTTGTGGGAATTAGCAGAATCTGACAGTCGGCCAGATGTTCACCCATTGGAGGCCTGAGTTTAGGTTGGACCTACTCCGACTCCCATAAAATCCCATCATAGCCATCACGTACTGTCAACCTCCTTAACTTTGGGCGTTTCTCAACATTCCCAGACATCGTTGGGACAGTCTGTCTGTGCAGGGCAGGTACAGGACCCTGTGCCGGGAAGCTATGTTTACTGTTAATAATAACAGATTGGAGGAATAGATTTATGGCCAGGAGCAGCCAACATGGCCTCACAATGGCTTCTTATCAACATGGACTTCCAAAGGCAAGGACACATCCAACTGGCCTGAACATGCACACACGTGGAAAACAGCCAACATTGTTGTCCTGAACTGATTAGAGCTCCAAAAATAACAGTAAAACTGGCTCAGACGGTATATGATATTTCCACAGAATGACTAAGAGCTAATCTTATCTGTCGCCTCAGAGAATGTTTGGAAAGTTCAACACTGCTACTAAAACTAAGGTAGAAATAACATGGCCACCAGCCCAAGAGATGAATGACACCCAGTCCATTACAGGTTTGGTGAAACCAAAGGCTTTCTTCTAAGGGGAACCCATTTCCTGTGAACCTTGTCTCATTCCTGAGGTCACTTCCTGGAAACGGTCACAACAACCTGGGCAAAGATAAACAACTCGGATGGGTGTAGGATGTTTGGCGACATTTAACTGAGGTCCAATCTTTCGCCTCCTATTGTTTCTGTTGCCGGGTGCTTCTCTGTGACCCAAACCCAGAGCCTCAGCATACCAGAGTCCCTCAGGGAGCTACATTAGGCTTTCCTGTCACATCTCTCTACCCACATTCAATCTGCCATCAATTCTATTACTGGAACAACGACATGATTTTGTGATTCCACCCCCAATGCTGTTTGCCTGTCACAAATTCTCTTTTGAAGCTGCAATGATATCCAGACAGCCGTTTCTAGGTATTCCTGGACATCTGCACTGTGCAATAATCTGCACCCCAGCATTGCAATTCTGTATTTTTGTGTGTATTTGGTGCATTGTGGTCATGTTAAAGATGTAGTCATATTAAAGATTTGTGCATTAGAACATATTAGTATATATAGTACCCTGCCCAGATTCCTAGCCCCATCCTTTTCTAGCCCCTGCCCCACACCTCTGCCCCAGCCCCAGCCCCAGCCTCAACCACAGCCTCAGCCTCAGCCACAGCCCAGTTCTCTAGCCCTAGCCCCAGCCCCAGCCCCAGCTCCAGCCTCAGCCCCAGCTTCAGCCCCATACTTTCCTAGCTACAGCCCAAGCCCCAGCCCTAACCCCTGACTTCAGCCTAAGCCCCAGCCTCTTAGTGGGAGAACTGAGGGGAATCCGCAGGGTGAACAACAGCAAACCCTGAGTCCCTCACTGCAGTCACCGGCACATTCATCTTTCATCACACTGGTTTGTTTGTTTTCTTCGTATGCTTCCAGCTGAATGAACCGAAAAGGCCAGAGCTCTATTCCTAATACTACACCCCCCCCCCATCCCCACACTCCCCATCCTCCGCCCAAAGCCTGTCACCCTCTCGAGAGCGTCTCCGAGATATTTCATAATCTCTCATTTAATTCAGCAGAGTGCTGGGGGTTCTTTGTCTGACTGGTTGGAGACACAAAGGTCTAGACAGGCTGGATAGAAGCCTGACCTTCTGTGCAGCAATGATTCAACTGATAAACTATCAGCCCTGTTCTATTCTGTAATCTCTGCTGCCTCCCTCTCCTCTCACAATCTTCTTTCTGCTCTGTGTCACACAAGAAGGCTTTCAGCCTCTCAGATTGCTTTTCATATTCATATTCATTTCCAGAGTGCGGTCGACTTCAAATGTGACAGAGATTAAAATGCGGGCCAATTTGAAAATCTCATCACCATCGACCTCTACCTCCTTGGAGAGTTGGTTCTTTCCTCCAATCAGCATTGGTTGAATCAGCAGGGGTTTCCCACTCACCTTCCCAGGGGGATGGCCAGGTAGAACACAGAGAGCATCATGGTCCGGCTGTTGTTGGTGAAGAGGTCCCCTATGATGGTGGGGGAGATGGAGGAGTAGCTGGATTCACCAATCCCAACCAGGCCTCTGGACAGGACAAACAGCCAGTAATACTGCAGAGACAGGAAGCACAGGTCACATGATTAGAGTCCGGGGCGAGTCACATCTGCTCTTATCAAGGCACACAGACTTGGGGATTGGCTCTTTTGTTCGAAAAGAAAACCACGTTGGCTTTGAGTCACATCATAGGAGATGTTCTGTCCTTCCTCCGCCTCGAAACCTCTGAGTGCCTAGTCAGCACTGGAGCAGGTTTATAAATCTGTCTCTGTTGCTTTTTTTAATTAGGAAAACCGAGCTCAGCGACAATACATGAGAGCCTTTCAACTGGGCCAGTCCTCTGAGCAGGGACCAGATATGGAGCCAGAGTGAATGACAATAGATCTTATATTAGAAAAGACAACTGCCTGTTGTGGGGACTGGGTGAAATGTGGGCTGTGACCTCTGCTCTGTGCTTAGGTGTTTTATAGTGGGCAGAGTCAGGAAGACTAACTGGGGCCCTCCCTTCCCTCCAACAACTGATTTAGCAGGCTGTATATATAACCACCTATGAAAACACAGAAGCTCCCAGTCATATCCTTTGGTGATGCTGCATCACGGACCAGTCGTAATGTCGGTTCACCAGTCCAGGCAGTATAGGATCATCCTACTGAGCTATTCACATGGCAATCTGTGTCTCACTGTAGACAGCGAGGGATTCTAGTAATGATCCTCATATAGTATTCAGGGTGCTAATACTGTGTGTGTGTATCAGGGAGAGTAGATACAGGGACACCCTGGGGGTATTCCAGATGATGAGATTAGTGCCAGAGGCAGCGTGGAGAGAAAGATTGGAAAGGATTCAGGAGGAGAGTGGTGGGAGAGGAAGGAGGGAGCGAGGAAGAGAAGGAGGGGGTGAGGAAGAGAAGGAGGGAGTCAGGAAGAGAAGGAGGGGGTGAGGAAGAGAAGGAGGGAGTCAGGAAGAGAGGGAGGGGGTGAGGAAGAGATATTTCCGATATTTCTCTCCATGCTGCAGGGAAGAGGGGGGAGAGGGAGTGGTGGGGGAATTGAGAGAGAGATGAGAAAAGGGAAAGAGAAAGAGGGGGAAGAAAGAGAGAGAGAGAGAGAGAGAGAGAGGGAAGGATCGTGAGAAAAAAAATGAAAATGAGAAATGATAGGGACAGAGGAAGGATGGAAGGGAGGGAGAGAGAGAGGAGCCTGAGTCTGGAATTTTAAATGTGGTTCCACTTCCATGGAGTCCTGTCAGTATTCTGACACATGCTGTGAAATCATCAGGCTGTTTGGCAGGGAAGCTGCTCCCCTTGTCTCTCTAGTTAGTGTTTCCTGTGTGGGCAAGAAAAACTGCTTGTTCTTCCTGTCAATGATGCAACTGGAGCACCTGTGAAATGTCACTGGCATTGTCTAACGATGACTGGGTGCTTCTATGCCTAAGTGGGAACTAGCATAGCAACAATATTAGCTCACATTGAACATTGAACAAATCTGGACTAATAATATTATTATCCGGTTGAATCAAAGTTGCCTACGCACCGGCACATGAAAAGATTCTAAGCAGACATGTCAGATATGAGAGAGTTAAGGGAGACTGCTGTGGTCACATGTATGTGTGTGAGGGTAGTTTTTACTCTTTACAAAGGAGGTCTATCACCATGCCCTGCAGTATACACCCACATTCCATTAGTTGCTCTTCTCCACATCTCTCCCAACCTGACAGTTTGCAGTGTGGCAGTCATTCCCAGAAAAAATAATCTGTCCTTATTGTTTCTGTTACATAATTCCCAGTGGGATGCTACTATGCTGGGAGAATGATGTGATGGGATATGCTCAGACTGAGGCAGAGTAGTGCACTGTTATTACCCTCCTTTGAGGGTTTTCTAGCCTTTATCTAATGTAACACAAGATATTTGCTCTATCTGCGTTGCGCCGATGCCCCGAGGAGGCAATCACTTCCGTCTCTTTGTGTGAGGATGCATGAGTGCATGAGTGTGTGTGTGTGGTGTGTGTGTGGTGTGTGTGTGGTGTGTGTGTGGGGTGGGCGTCTGACCCTCCACAGTGCTGGGTCTGACAGCTATGAGAATAGATTAATTAAAGGGCTGGATGTCTCAAAGACGGAGGTCTAAACGTGACCTCTGCTCTGACCCCCGACCCCTAGCGATCTCACATGCTGCTTCTGGGGAGGAAGCCATGGGAACACGGGAGTCGCGCACGCTGGCGTCACCCCCCCCCCCCCCCCCCCCACCTCTCTCCTCGGAGCAGGCCAAACGCACACGTCACCTCCCGCCACGCTCCCAGAACTGCCGGTGCTGTGGTGTTCAGTGCGTGTTGGGATGAACGTCTACTTGGTGTACGCTGCTAAAATAATTCCAACCGTGATTACGATCTAGCTCCAAATCTTTGGACTGTTATAGTTCAGTGTTGTTTTAAATGAATTATGGCAGAGCTATTTTCTCTCGGGGGCATGTCGTTTAGCGGAGTCCTGATGATAGTAGCTTTCACATTGTTTTGTTAGTTTGGCCACCAGACCATGAATGTCAGTAGGTTTAAATGAGGCTGCAGCAGCAACAACAACAACATCAGCGGTAGCAGCAGTCATACTTATCCTTTTGATTTATTAGACGTAACGGAATGAAATATATCCTGTCCTCCCTCCTCCCTCCTCTGGGACAGAGGGAGAGATGGAGGAATCACTTTATGGTTGCTTTGGATAAAAGTGTCTGCTAAATCCCTCAAATGTTCATGTTGATGTCAACAGAGCACACTTGTAAAGCGTTGTAGAAACTTGAACACATTTCCACTTCTTTAATCCTCGACGAACCCCAAGACATTCTCTTTGGTTTTTCTCGCTAAAAAAGTCTTCGGATTAAATCCGATGTGGAAAATACACTTTCATAAATAATGCAAGTGTTCATTAAAGACGAACGTTACTAATTGGCTAGGTCTAATTGGCTGTTGCTCAGATCATCCAGAAAATAATGATTGATGATGATTACAGAGAGCCACCTTAAGGGTAAGATGACAGAGGGGTGCACAACATCTCAAGGAAGACATGCTACAGCTCAGCAAAACAACAATTCAGCTCAACAAACGGAACAGAATCGCTCCATTACGTAACGATGGAGTCGGTTTCTAAACGCATTGTGATCAGCATGAGTCGGAGGAGCTGTTAATGTTTCGTAGCTGCATGGCTTTGGAAGGAAGCTGTTACGTAAGAGCTGTCCACTGTGCTCTCGTTTGATTGACGTATTAGGACACATCTCTCTCTCTGGCGGAGGGACACGACGGGGGGGGGGGGGGTGAAGAACATGGAGTGAGGCGGGAGGATGCTGGAGGAACAGCCTGATGGCCCTCAGGAAGGATGGCCTTTGTGGCATGTGTCAGAGTGAGAGTGGGGATGTGAGCTGGCTCGTATCCTGTCAATTCAGCACTGGGCAGTTGGGATGGTGGTCCCCCAGGGAAGCTGGCGGCCATTTTGGCTCCCACTGGAGGGCCCCATGGGGGATTAGTCAGAGCGGTTCTTCTGGGGGAGCATCAGATTGTCCCTGAGCTGTCAGTCTGCACTCCACAGCTCTGGGCTGCAGTGCCAACTTAATTACCACACATGGGACTGGCTCTCTAACCTCAGAGAACCAGGTAGACTGGCCTAGGCACCTGCACTATAGGACAGCAGAAGACTGAACTAGACTGAGATGGTGTTTGAAGTGTTCCAAATACATCATTGGTGGTTGCTGGTTTAATTGATTGTGACCTTTAACTCTCACATCGCCTCCAGGTCTTAAGCACATGAGCTATACAAACATACCAACCAAATCTTGCTTTCAAAGTGAGTGGCAGCCCACAATCCTGTCCTTTGATGAGCTACATAATGTTGATGTAACTACAGCTACAACATGACACCACAGAAGATTGACAGATACGTCTTCTAGAGCTAATGCCTTAACTCTATTAGCTAGGGGAGATGTGAACAGGGTGGACAACAAGAGCAGCCGGCCAGAACACAGAGATAGGGAGACAGGCAGGAGTGAAATAGCTATGTCCACAAAGGCAAGCGTCACACTAAATGAGCATATAATTGAATCAGCATTAGTGAGACAGACAACTTTGTTTTGGCTGCACAAGCCAGTTAACTTGGAACTGTGCGGTCACTAACCTTCATGTCTCGATCCTATCTAAACAATCAGCCCTTGGTGAAGAGCTGGATTTCTCTAACCTCAAACGTGTTGAACATCAAACATAAGCAACAGTCATAGGGGGAATTGTGGAAGATAATGGGATTCCCAGACATTGCCTTTGATCAAAATGGGTTTTGCTGTAGTTGCACAGTGGGCGTATAATTCTAAACATGTTTGGATATGACCCACTCAGCAGTAAAGACCTGAAGTCTGGTTTACAGTCAGTCGGGGATTGTGCTGACAATCCCTCTGGAGTTTCCACTAGACAGGAAGTGATGTCAGTTAGCCTACCTCTTTACTGATGAAGGAGCTGCAGAAGGTGACAGCAGACCAGAAGAAGATGCCGCAGCTCAGGATCACTTTCCGGTTGAAGCGGTCTCCTAGGTAACCAAAGATGGGAGCGGCGACCATGAAACTGCAGATGAAAACTGTAGGAAAGACAAGCGCAACAAAAAGAACGTCAGATGAGACGGCTGTCGCTGGAGCTTTCACAGGTCATTTGCGCTGTGTCAGTCTACGCTGTGTCAGTCTACGTGTATCGCCTTTCCAAAACCACAGGGTGATGTCGCTCATCAAGCCCCTACGGTTGCAGCCCTTGCCTCTGGACATGCAGGTCTGCCTGGAACAAGCTGGCAGCAGCATTCTTGTGAAGGACTGCCAGAGGTTCCTCTGCTACTCATAGCTACTCAGCAACCCATCACTGAACCCAGACTGAGACGACATTAGACTGAAGGGAGTAGACGCTTGCTCAAGACAGATGATAGGGTTTGTGTAACATCATTGGGATCGGTGCTGTTTAGAATATGGGTCAATCAAAGGGCCTTTGCTCCGCCCTGTAAATGCTTTTTATCTGATACAATCTAATCTGGATTAGAAGATGTATGCAATGATTGTTACTTTATCCATGGCCTTAAACAATCACCTACTTAAGCAGCGTACTGTGTACACAATAGGAGTTACACGCCGAAGGCACACAAGCGGTTGAAAGTGTGTTTTCCTTAATTCTCACACTGCTGAATGGACAACTATATTTAACCTAGAAGGGTTTTAACGAGTCACAGGGAGAAAAAACGAAGGCAGGACAGGCTGGAATATTTAATGCTATCCGACTGCGGTGTATTTCTCCACAGATACAGGCCAGAGGGCATACCATGGACAACAGGGAAATCTGACTGCGGGCTTGGGAGACAAATACTCTCCAGGAGTGTGTTGACAACAGAATCAGCATAAACACTTCCTCTGAGGGAGGGGAGGGGGAGAGGGGGAAGGACAAGGGGGGGTGAGGATGAGAAGGAGGAGGGAAGGAGAGAGAATGAGGTTACATAAGGCCCTGGGTTTAGAGCATCACTAAAACATGGCAAGTAAGAGGACAACAAAGACCTCAGAGGGGAGCCTGTCTCTTCACATACATAGTACCACCACTGAAGAAACGACAATATCTATTGATGTTACGCCATGCCACTCTGACGACGTGAGGTCCAGCCATGGTAGCAGAGTATGGATCCTGCTGTGTTGGTTCTGTCCTCATGTCCAGCCAGCCCAGTGTGTCCTGCCGTCGTCTCAGTACCAGAGGTCAGGGAGCAACTGTATCTCATGCTGCTGCGGCCATCATCACCTGGTTCCCTGCCAGCTATTGATGCTCGCATCTTGGTGTTTAATAACTTCACATTTAAGCGGAATGGAAACTGCTGAAGGCAGCTAGATTGGGGGATGTGACTGTTGGCCAGGGAGCCGACGTCCCTGTAAGGGAACAACACAGGAGGTTGTCGACCAGCTCCAAAGCTGGGGAGAAAGTCATCTCCTCGCACACACTGCTACAAACGAGGGTCGTTTTCTTCCCCAAAGTCCAGCGGGACTTTATCTTTCTTGGACCCCCTAGACAACTTTCATGATGATTTATTTTCATCCTAATGATTATAGTCGATACTGGTCTGGTCGTTCATCAACATTACTTTGAGAACAGAACTAACCACAGTTGTTACGGACAGGTTTGGCCTGATGAACCACCTTCTAAATGTAGCAGGCACTTGCAATATATTGCACCTGGGTTTTCCAGTGCAAGAGGAAACACCCTCTTTTCCTTTATCAGGGAATGTGGTTACCAGCACCAAGCAAATCAAGCTATGACTCTGATCTCTGAAATGTGGTTTTGAAAGCCTTTGAAGTGGCAGTTATAAGCTCATCTTTCATATTCCAACATCATATTTCTCTCTTTCTCTTTCAGTTTTTCTCTTCCTTCGCTCAGTCTATGTTACCATCCGTATTCAGGTCTCAGTGATTCTGATGACAGCTCTACACTGATCCAGTTCACTAAGGAGCTCTCCCAAGCTACCCTGCAGCCACATGGCTGCAGAGCCCCTCACACACACACACACACACACACACACACACACACACACACGCTCACACGCATGGACAAACACACACACACGTGCCCACATGCACACACTCACACGCACGGACCAAAACACGCACCCTTCAACAGCAGGGTGTCCCACAGCACACGCAGATAATACAGGCAGACTTCCATAATCAGACCACACCAGATGTTCCACACTGAGAGGGGAGTGGTTTGGCTGTTTAGCAGACCGTCTAAACAACCTGACCTCCATTATTCAGGAGCCTATTAAATAAGAAAGAAAAAAGGCGAGAAAAAAAGTGAAAACCAAGTAATTATGTAGAGGCCGCACAGAGTAATGCCTCACTCCAGCTTACTGGTGACATTGTGATTGGCTGCGACATGAACAGTGTCATATCTGGCCTGCTCATTATCACCCCTCTGCGTGTGCACCACCTGGGAACGGAGGCTCTTCGACCGCATGTGAGGGAAGACTCTGCCTCCGCCAAGTAACCCCTCATTAACCTCCCTGTGTGGTACAGTCCTGGGCTGCCTGCGCTGTTAGCTAGTGGGATGATGATTAAACTGGGCGTCCCTGGGCGTTCGCGTGAAGTTGAGCTCCAGTTTAAACAGAAAAGATTGAGGAGAAACAGAGAGGGATTCAGAACACTCACACGTGCGCGATTACACAACGTACGGGCAGAGGAAGGCTGAGAAGATCTCGAGCTCTTTCAACACCATGGACTGACTGCGGAATCGCTCGCACACAAACACCGTACGTGTACGCACACACACAGTTTGGCGTGACTGGGATGCACTGAGTTTACTGTCGCTATTACACACAACATTTCAGCAGAATGGGTCATACGGATGCCAGGACTGTGACTTGCAGGAGAGCCAGTCTGTTGGGTGTTTTTCCACCTGTGGAGAAGACCAGCCCTCCACTGTCTACAGGTGGTCACTGACTACCACACGCAGCTATGCTCAAAATTAGATTCTTTAGAATGTTTACCATCACTGTTGTGACAAATGACTGTCCTCTCATGCCATTGTTCTTTTGTTCCACTGAGCAGGAACAGCAGCAAACCAAAAGTGTCAAGTTCTTTATTTGCGATTACGAAGCCTAGACATTCCATAGAACCAGAGCTGGGAAAGGCTCTGGTCATGTTCCTGCTAATACTGAAACACTAGAGACAACCAATAATCCGGAGACATCACTAACTGCAGAAACAGGAGAAACCACTTCATGTAAACAGGAAACAAGCCTTTAAAAAGCTTAAATTAGTTTTAAATATTCCCCCGGGGCCAAAGTAAAGCTGCTAAATATCTTGGACTTGATGTCTTTGGAGAAAAGCCCCCCCCCAAAAATGTGAGGCTTTGAAGAAGACTTTGAGAGAAGACTCTTAATCAGTTCTCCTGATAAAGATTGAAAGCACTTGGGTGTTTCTCTCTATCATTCTTTATTCTATCAGCTCGCCAATCATCGGTAGCTGCCCGGGTCATTTCTGCCGAGTCATTTCCCAGCAGAACGAGGGGATTGCCCTGTCAGTCTGAAGGGCATCTTTAAAACAGAACCAATGTTCTCCTTTCACTTTCCCTGACAGCCGGAGAACAAGAAGCTCCCCGAATTTGACAGAAGGGCTCAAATTAAGACAGGAAGAGAAATAAACCAAGACATCCCTTTTCTTTCTCAATCCAGCATAACTCCATTTGTCAGGGTGAAGGGAAGCTCTGAACTGTTTTCATGTTCCTCCTCTCCCCATCACCGCCAAGCACATGTCCACTAAATCATGGACTGACCCTCCCGGCCAGTGGCCAGAACAGTCCGATGCTGATAGGCAGCTATGAAAACTGAAGCAATCAACTTCCACACCCTCTCCAGTCTCTACTTTCACTCCCAGGCCCAGGCCACTGTTGTCTCCTTTCTATGGAGCCGTTTCTGAAGAGGAGCGAAGGCCGGCCGGCGCTTCACAGAAGCATTAGCAGAAAACGCTAGCTGATGCTAAAGATAAATAGCATAGCGTAAACACAAAGCACAGACATGCTCCTGTAGACATGAGAAAATGACAGGAAATCCTTCAAATCAACATTTGGGGATTTTCAGCATGGGCTCATCTGGAGTAGGTTTCCTTTGTCCCGTTGATGCACTCACTGGGTGTTTACAACTCTGGTCAACAGGAGGAAATATCTCTGATGACCTCATTCATGGGACAATGGCCATCTCTGACCACCGCACAAGTCAGTGGTAGAATTGTGAAACTGGGTAGGGCAGGTAGACAACCACTGTACAGCTAGAATGAACAGTGTGCTCCCTTCACCAACACCTGTTTGCAGACCGCAGTCAGTGTTTGCTTTCGGGAGATTAAAAGTCTATGGCTGTGATGCTTTATCTTACAGAGGGAACTTTCTGAACAGCGTGACTGTAATGAGTAATGTGCAATGTGACTTTGACGTGTTTGACAAGAGAGGCCTATCTAGGAGTCTTCATGAATTCCACGCTGTGCAGACGTTCCTCCACAAAACCTTTTCCTCGGACAGTTGAATGCTGGGTCACTGAGTAACTGAGGCTAATGAGGGCAGGGGAGAGGGTGTGTAAAGCGCTTCTGGTCTGCAGCTTTACAGTTGTTGATGGTGTGTGTCTGTGACGGCTGTCTGTAATAAAGCAGGACAAACGCACGTCTGTCCGAGGGAAGTGACTCGACAACAGCACACAATCTGTCCCTGACAGCAATAACACAGCACGCACCATCTTATCATCATGGTTACGTAACTTACTCAGTGCTATTAACACTACAAATACTGATAATCTTATCTTTTCAGAAGGGTTGGGTTAATCCTGTAGGGCCTTCCGTTTCGTCGGATAAACAATCTCTCTCCTTGATATAAGGTAATTGCTCTATGTGGTCACAGCATTTCTATCTATCGCCACAGGTGAGATGCAGGAGTTCTCCTATACTTGAGTGCTTCCCAAACACAGACAGAGCCCAAGCTGCGATCATAACGCTGGCCCTCTAACTCTCACACTGCGGAGACGACCCAGAGTACACCTCCCTGTTTTCACACCCCGCTCGGTGAGTACATGCTCAGTCTCGGAGGGAAGGAGCATCAGAGGCCAGTCTGGGAGACGTAGTCTTTTGACTCACTTTCTGTAGGCTTGATGAATTAATTACGTGCCTCATTCTCATGCATCTCACTTTCGTACAACTGTGAGTGGAGTTGCCTGAGATCTGTTTTGTTCTGTGAAGAGCGAGAATGGCATGTCAACTGACATGCATTTCAGACCAGAGCCGATGAACATCTATGTGAGCAAGAGACAAAGTCTTAAATGTCATATACCTGTATAGACATTCCTCAAATTCCAAAAGCCCAGACATTAGCCATGCATACTTGTTAGGTGAGCATTAAGGGCAGACCTGTCTTTCAAAGCGCAAATTACAACAATTAAAGGGATTGGCTGCTTCTAGAACATTCCATGACAGCACAATAAGTAACAATGCATGACTGTATCGCATTTTTGACTCCCAATAACCTGTAACCTGGGTTTGCTGTTATGATGCTCTTTAATCCCACATGTCCTGAGGTAACCTCTGTAAACAGGTTGACTGGCGTGTGGAGGATGCCTGTGCTCTGGTGATGACACACAGGACAAGAGAGGGCTGAGGATGAGGGCTGAGGATGAGGGGGTGTCAGCACGAAAGCAGCGCTCGCTGACTAAGCTGACTATCGGACGTCACGGAGTCCGGGCGTCATCGCCGGGGAGCTTCAGAACGCCTCCGCAGGAGAAGCGCCTCTACAGGGAAGGCATCCTGACAGGAAGTAGGCCTGACACAGGGGTGATGTCACGCAGACAGGGCCAGCAGCGTTCCCATGTGTTCACGGGGACAGAGGTAGAGCCAAAAGAAAGAATGATGCTTCAACGGGGAATACTATGTGTTTATTTGTGAAAACCAATGAGGCGCCACGCATGGACACCCGGTTCTCTGTGGAGATCCCACAAGAAATCTACAGAGTGTTACTGTGGGGAGACGCTGAGGTCCACTGCCTCCCCGCTGGAACATCCCTTCATCCCCTGAAAGAACAGGGACACCCACAACTGACTCAGCGCTCTGCTTTGATTGGTCAACTGAACAATCCACCCGAGCGATGAATCACCTCCAATAATTGAAATCTGCAGGTTTTTTCCCCCAATGAATAAAGCATTAGGAGGATGGGGTATGTGTGATTGATATTCACTGAGTGTATGGATGCATTTCCCTATGAAACAGCTAGCTTCCAATGAAGAGAGCACCTGAAAGGCTCTGCATTCAGCTTTGATCTTTTCCATGAAACTTTATGGACGGCAAATCCATTCGTATTTGACAGGGGGTGCACTGTCATTTTGATAACAATGTTTGTGTCCATCTCGGGTAGCATAATTGCCCCTGTGTGATGTCGCCCATGTGTTGGAGGGTGATACGGTGGGGTGGGACGGTGTAATGTAGTGGAAAAGGATGAGAACATGTTGGGACTGTACCCCCCCTCTGGTACAAACACAGACACAAAGACAACATACAGACAGATATGGACAGACAGACAGACAGGCAGGTAGGCAGGCAGACGTGCAGACAGACAGACAGGCAGACAGACAGACGGGCAGGCGGACAGGCAGACAGACAAACAGACAGTTAGACAGACAGACAGCTGTCAGACCTGTACAGACACTCTAGGCATGGCCGAGGTGGCAGTCAGAGCGATCCAAATAGCTCCAGGGTGACACAGACAGAATTAGAGGAATAGAATAACCACATCCTCGCTACAGGTCCAGACATGTCTGCCCTGTCACTAAGTGCCATGTACTGCGCAATTCAGTATCATGACACAAGTGGTCTGTTTGGTGTGTGCGTGTGCGTGCGTGCGTGCGTGCGTGTGTGTGGGTGAGGAAAACACCGATGTTTGTTTATGTGTAAGAGTCTCCGTCACCTCTCAAGCATTCTCCCTCCAGAACTTCAACTCCCCTCTTCAGTTTCTGTTGACTTCTCCTCACCTCTGTTATGGTCAAGGGGATCAACTGGAAGCTCTACACTAACTGGATGACTCATATACATATTCAGGATGCTGTCAGGCATGCTTTCTTGACATAGGTTGCTTTCTACTGGGCTCAGATAAAACAACTGACCAACTTTGATTATTACAGATATCAAGCTCTCCCTCGGATTTTTATGCCGCATTGTCTCACCAAAAGCATATCAATTTCTCGTTGAGATCCGATGTTCTCCAAACAAACACGATTACTGATTTATGAGGTTGCAAACATCGCAGGAGCCTTAATCTTCCCCGCTCATTTCATCCAATAAGTCAAGGTACGAAGGTAGCGCTTTTATTCTGACAGCTTGCGATGCTCTGATCTAAACTCTGTTCGTACACCGTTCCTGCTCCACTTCGTCTCTCACAGTCCCTCTGAAGAGGATAAAAGAACGGGCTAAATGACTTTGTTTTTGTAGCTCACGCCGTAAATTTGCGGCAGCGACATCGTAACGATGACACCATAAACTAAACCCAAGCCTCTGTTGTTGTTTCTGTTGATATACTGACAAAAGATTTTGTCTTGCCAGAATATCAACCTGGTAAGATTTAAGTGCCTTCACTGTGAATCATCTGACGTTAAGTCACCACAGTCACGACCATGTCAATTGTAGAATGAGGCCTCTTAACACTACATTCATGACCACACCTTGTGTGCTCGGGTGGAAGTAGGTTTCACCCTGACGTGGGATGCAAACGCAGAGTGTTTCAGGAAAG
Organism: Plecoglossus altivelis; assembly: GCA_036571765.1. Taxonomy (NCBI): domain Eukaryota; kingdom Metazoa; phylum Chordata; class Actinopteri; order Osmeriformes; family Plecoglossidae; genus Plecoglossus; species Plecoglossus altivelis. The sequence continues at coordinate 5,920,501 of BROE01000019.1, forward strand.
CTAATCCAACTCTACGTGCCACCTTCAACTCTTTGTGCCCCAAACTGCGAATATGCGAGGCACGCAAACTATGAATGTCAGGTAGGCAACCAAAAAAAACCACCTGCTCCTCTCTCACAAACACAGAACCAGTTGTCTTCCCTGTGACATAACAGAAACCAATTTGCAGACAAAGGAAGGTCCATTAGATGAGTCTGGTATATTAGTCTATTCTGGTAAAACGGTGACAGGTATGTTGAACAGGTTGGATGATATCGAGAGGCGTCCTATGAGAGGACGATCCGAAACATCCGGCGACACAGCCTCGTTCCCCATCTCTTCTGGCCAGACTTAGACTTTGATCGTCGAGAGCCGAGATTTTGAAAGCATAGGAAACTCGGTGCGGTAACTTTATTTGAATATGTGTTAAACATACATAAGGTCTACAGAGAAGAGAATGCTTACAAAGCATTGAGATTAAGAGCAGGAAAGGACGTGTTTGCCGGGTAAATAAGGTGGCACAATAGGGTGAACTATGGTAGGGTTCATTGAACAGAGGCAGAAGCCAGAGTGTAAAGGATCACCTGCCTCTGCAGAAAGCCTTGGTTCCCCCTATTCAGACTGACCCAGCTGGAACCTTCAGCTCAGCTTCAAACATCCTCAGACGACCACTGACAGGGAGGCCTGCTGGCTCAACATGCTGGAGACAGCTCAGGGATCTGCTGCCATCGCATCAGATCCCGACCGGAAGACGCGATGATTTACGTGCACGCACACACGCACACACGCGCACACGCACACACACACACACACACAGACAGACACACCCCAGAAATACGGTACATGCTCAACACACACATTCATGCACACCAAAACACACGGTGATTCTGTTATCCAAGTAGTATCACATGTCTTTTGTTGTCAGGAGGTGAGCGGTGGAAGCCACAGCTGCAGGACTGTGAGGATGAATCACGGAGGGGCTGGGCGGAGGGCCCCTAATGTCATAATTAGTGTAAACGACTTCAAGTGCAAATTGCCATGAGGAGAGCCAACATGCACTGCCAGGCAGCGGAACTCAGCTTCCTGCAGCTCTGTATGCGGCACACAGACACCATAGAAGGATATCCTCTTTCAGCATGTGTGGGACTCTTGTTTGTGTCTGATACAAGGTAGACATAACAAAGATAACACCATTCCACATGGAGTAATAAGACAGAGTGGAACTCCAAAAACTGCTTCATAACGATAAACCTTGAGAATAACGCGACCGTTATAATGTATTCTTGAGAAGGAAAAACTGAACTAGAAAGACGATTGCTCTCTGAGACAAGAAGCTGGAACCCAAAGGACCTAGTCTATATTTAGCTCAAGAGGGAAGCAAAATGGTTGTTATGCAGGATTTGAACCAAATGTCTGTGTTTGTGTGTGTAATTATGAGAAAACTGCGAGGTTGGAGGAGGAGAAACAGGCTAAGTGGATTAGCTTTGGCAAATAAAGGCTGATTCCCTCAGGAGCACGGTGGAGAGACAGCGCTGCAGACACAGCACAGCACACAAGACTGGAGTTCTGCAGGGCGGGTTTTTATCGCATCGTATTGAACAGGAGGCCCTAGATGGATCTCCAACAACACTGAGTTGTCGTCTAGTTTGTAGTGACACAGAACAATAAGAAATCATCCTTAAAGTACCTCGAGCGCTAAAAGGAGGAGTGTGTGTGAGAGTGGGGAAGAGAGAGAGAGGGGGGGGGGGAGGGGCAGGGTTACAGATTTAATGTCCCCCTCCAGCTATATGATCTCATGCCCCACTCAAGTAAAACATCCTCAAGGACCATTAATCCACAATGCAAAACTAAGGCTGGGAGAGAATGTAGGGCCACTGGTCTGGTCTGAGATAGGATATCCCGAGAGCTAAATCACTCATCCTGATAGCTCAGGTCCGTCTGCCGCTGAAGGAACTGAGATGGACCTCCTGCAGTCTACTGTGTTTACAGCCTGCACTGTTCGTTCAGTCACCGCCAATTACTGTGAAAATAACCTGAAGGGTTGCAACAGCACAGTGTGTGTCCAAGGAACTGTGAGGCAATGTGCTGTTGTGTTTCTCTGTAATGATTCATGTCTTAGCTGCCTGCGGAGGGTGCGACTGACACTAACACCGTCTCCAAGGGTCAATATCATACCTAAACACTGCACCTCCTGTCTTTTCACGTGCTCTCTTCCTCCCTAAGATTCCCCTGGCAAAGCCTCTCTGAGACTGCACACTCACTCATGGGCGGAACTCTAAACATCGGCGCATTCCTCCCGTTTACGTTCAACGGCGAACGCCTTCTGCGAAAACCACCAACTCAGGCTTCACAAGCGCTGCGTTTCCGCCAGGCCCATCTGCCGATTGATGAATGCCTCTTGCGGCCTGGGAGCCCTGAGGGCTAGGCCTGCTTAGGTGTGGAGGAATGCAGTGGTTAACTTCTGCGGAGGAGCAGCGAGCAGGGTTGCCAGGTTTGGGGTTAAACTTCCTCATGTTTTAGTAAGGCCATCTGGAGTTGTGAGGAGGTTGTTAACCTCTTCTTGTCAACATGGCCGCTAACGCTAGCCCATTAGCCTCCAGCTCTCATCGATGGCCTTTCAACAGGTTGCGGATCGTTCCAGAAGGCCTGGGATGGTACGGCCCGATGAAAGCTGAGGTCGGGGGGACCGCAGCTGGGGACGGTTAGAGGTGGAGGCAGCCTCCGGGATGAAGAGAGGACAGGAACCATCAGCGTGCAGACCAACTGTTCGCACTTCCAAGTTGGCTCGAGCACAGACGGAGTGTTTCATGGTGAATTTAGACTTAACTGTATTCGCTTACATGTGGAGAGACAGTGAGCCCTCACGCAGCATATAAACCTTCCTGTCATTTCTCGTCTGGGAACACTTTCACTCTAGCATGGTGCCTTGCCTGTCACTGCACTGGGATCCAGAGGTAGGCATTTTTGCACTTGGTGAGGAGATTTTCTTTCCGGCTATCTGGCAGCCATAACTACAGGAGCTGCTGACTTAATGACAGGCTGGGGCTGAAATGACAGAGGATGAAGCAACGAGTGTGTGGATGTGTTTCTGCTTCCAACATTGTTGGGACCAATGGGTCAAAAAAACAAGGCTCTGTACAAACACACTTACCCCTCTCATACAGGTTCCACCATAAAGTCAAGAAAACACTGAAAACAATCGCCCTGTCTTTGACCTTGAGTGGGGAAACATGCAATTGCTTATTTGACTAGTGGACTGGGTGTGTGTGTGTTCCATATTGATCTGTTGATATCAGTCAAAAGAGAGGGAATCATAGCGTTTCCCCTGTGAACAGGCAGGGGCCAGAGAGGCTATCGATCCCAGGTCAGGCTCAAGCTCAAAGAGTCCACAGAACACACCACAGCGTCGCTGTGACAGAGACAGAGGAGGAGCAGGGAGGGGGAGCAGGTACTCTGCAACAGTCCTGGTGGAGGTCCTGAGTCTCTGCTGCTCCAGGACCAGGGGGGCCAGAGGGGGGGGGGGGGCAACCCTCCATTGGGGTTGAGGGGAGACCTGATAGGTCATTCACCAGAGGCGAAGGAGTTACCGTTTCCATGGCCTCATATTGATGGCACGCCTGTTTTAATTGGCTCTGATCTCCAGATTGGACAGGCAGCCAAAGAGAAGACTTTTGGCTCGGAGACAGGAAGTGAGGCGGGGGGGAGAGGGGGATCATAGTGTGGCAGCTGCCCTCCTCTGAGACATGGCCTATAAAAACATCCAGAGAAAGGCAGCCCAGGGGCTAGGACTGGGTCGATGATGACCCCGACACACGCAGGCACACAGACACACAGTGTCATCATGTGACCGCGGGTGTTTCTTGACCACTGAGAGACCAAAAGGGAACGATTCCTCAGAGATCGAGTACAGAAAAGCAACCCAGTGTCTGATTTCAACAAACAAACAAGCCTGCTGACCATCATTGATATCCACAGAACCAGGAAGATGATTACCATAGTACGCTTCCACTCTGTTCACTCCCCCTCTTCACAGGTGCCGTTGAGCACCAGACAATTGCTTGTGTTGTGAGTTTAAAGATCAATACCATCACTGGTCACTAAACCTTGCAAACCGCACATGAGCAGGGATTCACAGGTGTCTCTATCTATCACCCTCTCTCTCCCTCCATTCGTCCGTCTCCCTCGCTACCTCCACCCCCTCTCTCCGCCGCCACAGTCTGATTCCTGCAAGGTGCCCATCACAATGACAGTCGAGCGGCAACAGCTGCCAAGCAAAGCCGGGACGGGAACGCGTCTTGTCACGCCTAATCACCAACAGACACGGAGGGAGCGAGAGAAAGAGTGGGAGAGAAGGGGAGAGAGAGAGAGAGCAGGGAGGGATGGAGGGGGGGACAGAAGCATGGAGGGAGGGAGGGAGGGAGGGAGGGGGGGACAGACGCAGGGAGGGAGGGAGCAGCTGTGAGGACCCAGCACAGCTGATCAAGCACTGATAGCTTTACTCCACACTGGGAAAGGCTACCAGAGAAATCACCTCTCCATTATAGAGTAACCGGAGACTGCAAGCAACACTCTCAATAAAAATATGAAGTTGGACACACTTGTGACAGTTATTCCCAGTTGCTTAGCCTCTTTCAAATGGCCAAAAACCACCGTGTAAGCCTCTGGTTTTGGTCTCAGCGTGCAAAGAGAATCAGAGGCATTAATTGTAAACCTTGGAAGTGTAGCAAGCAAATCTCCGCTGACTCCTCCTTGCCATCCCAGCTTCAGGAGACTGACTTGTGTGAGTGTTGCGGAGGCTCACGGCTCAGTCCACACCTGTGGCCCCATTCCACAGATCTCACAGTCTGGGTGACTGACTGACACCCTGGTAAGTTTGGCTGTGTGTGTATGTGTCTGGGTGTGTGGGTGTGTGCGTATGTGTATGAGTGCGGGTGTCTGTGTGTCTGTGTGTGTGTGTGTGTCTGTGTGTACTTGGTGTTTGAGGCGGGCTGGGCGGCCCCAGACAGAGGAGGCTACTGAGACTGTCTGCAGCCTGGCAGTGATGAATGGAGGACAGCCATGAGGGAACAGAGACTCCTTCCTCAGACACAACCACCCCTCCACCCTCCTCCACCCTCCTCTACCCTGACCTAATAAAAGCTGCCCCCTGCGGAAACATTGGGAATGGATCATAACACTGGTAATGGATTGCATTTAGCATTTATACAGGCGGAGAAAGGTGCTCGCCTCAAAGCAGTTAAGCAACAATATCTCACTGATGGTAAGAAGAGCGGAGAGTTCCTTTCTCACGTTCCTCTCTAAGGAGCAGAACAAAGACGCCCTGAAGACTCCAGCAGACCTGCGCCAGGTGAAATATCATCCAGGTGAATCCCCCCGGCCGTCCCACTCCTTCCTTCCCTATCTGACCCCTGCCCCTCCCCCCTGGGGGTCCCCACCCCCCTGCATCACCCTCCTCGCTCGTCTTCCAGCCCCCAGGCCTGGTAACACACACGCCTGTCACTGCCCAGGCCCAGTGGTCTGACAGGTCGGCCTGTCCCCAGCCTCTTGGGCTGGGTCTGGGCTGGCTAGCACAGGAATGGTGAGGGGCCTTTACCTGGGCCTGGGAACATTCCAGTGTGTTGATGGACAGGCTTCAGGACTGGGGCCCCAGCACATGCCACACTTCACCTGAGTGAAGGCCCCTCACCTTTACAGGCCTCTGCTCACACACTTACAGAAGAATGTCCAAGCATGCACACACACTTACAAAAACACTGTTCAATGCAGAGCACACACCACTTATAGCTTTTTTGTGTTTCACCAAGGTTTGGTATGTTCGGTATGAAGGCAAAAGCAGAAAGGCTAAGTTTAACGCACGCTAATTCGTCACTCATCACAGATATCTGTCAGATACTACCGCAAGAGCGGCTGCTGTGGGTTAAGAGAGCTCCTCTAGTGGCCAGTGGGGGGGCTGATTTAATGTCCCATATCCACATTGGGACGACGGTCAGTGCCACAGATCCCATATTTCCTTGTGGAGGCTCTGTGCCAGCCCTGCAGCCGCAACCAGAGCCAAGCACAAGAGCCAGAACCACAAAGGAAGCCAAACTTCCAAAACGAGCCTGACCAGAAGTCAACCAGGGCTTGTAAAAAAATAAATAAAGTCCTACTAGTAATATTGGCGTTGAGCTAGGAGCTCAACACTGGAGCACTTTAAGGTGACCGGGCACCACACACAGGATCCTGGTGTCAGCATTCTGCTGTCCCAGGTGGGAGGAAGTGAGGAGGAAGCCAAGGAGATGGAGAGAGGGAGGAGAGAAGGGCAAACAGCGGGCAGGGCTCGTGTGCAGGTGCTCACAGAGGGGGAGTTTGTTCTCTCTTATGAATGAGGGGAATCAGGGAGGAGGTGGAGCACACACACACACACACACAAAGATGTGGACGAACACGCACGCAGTGTTCCTCTCCACACCCCAGCCTCTCTGAGGTCATGCCAGCAGCAGAACCTTCCTTTCACACCTAGGTTCCCGGTCCTAGAGCGGCCGCTCGCACCGCTCTGGGCTCACATTCCTCAGGACAGCGCCAGACTGAGGTCAGCTGGGGATCAAGGGCCAATCAGAGTGTGGCCTAGACCAGCCCTTACCACGACACGGGAGGACAGGACCAGGGAGGACAGGACAGGACAGGAGAGAAGAGGACACGACAGGGGAGGACATGGCTGCCTCAGACAGGGGGGGGGGGACAGCCGAGAGCAGCACAGGGACATGGATAGGACATGGTATAGGTGCCTCAGACTGACAGAGCTAAACTGCTGTTTCTCACAAGTCTACATCAGCAGACAGGGGCAGACACCAAAGCAGCTGTACCTGCCACTCCCCCAACTGTGTGTGTGTGTGTGTGTGTGTGTATGCGTGTATATGTGTGTGTGTGTGCGTGTGTGTGTTGCAGGCAGGGTAGGCGATGCATGAAGTTGCTTTGTGTGACGAGCTCAACGCACCAGACGAACAAACACAGCCCCTTTTCTGAACCACAGTGGCAACTGCAGACATTTAGGATATGTGGCCTTTGGAAGAATTTGAGATGGGTCCATTGCATTCAGGGTTCTGGATGGAGAGAAACATGCTAAATGTGCCTGGGCAGAGCAGCTATCCCTGCAAAAGGTCAGTGTGCCTCCTCAAATGCCAGCCCCCTGCTGATTCTAAACTAATACCATGCACTTTCTCCCCCATTTCTGCTGGAGCCAGACTTAAATATGCAAGGGCTGATTTCACACATTACTGCTGGGTAACGATGCCTGTCTGCATGGGCGGGATGTGAAAAAGGTCAAAGCCTTGCGATGCGATGGAGAAGCTTGAGAAAGCCTCTCTAATGGAGTGAAAAGATCTCTGGGAGAATTCTCACCTGTCACTCACAACACGGTGACATCACAGGACTGGACTATTATACCACAGTTAGATTCCTCCCATCTTTTGGGCAAACATTCTCAGGGAGATAAATTCCCTCCATTTTAAGAGCTCATAAAATATATGGAGAAATAGAAAACAGCCTCCATATATATGATGGAATGGCAAATACAGGAAACGATGATTATAATAGTTAACTACTGTATAGTAAATTTGAGTTGTTTATTCAAAATCCAGGCGATTTCATTAAAGTGTCTTCTTGTAAAGAATGTTTCTGCCCTGAAATATTTATTTTTCTGAAATCTTTGGCCAAGGCAATTGGATTGTCTGTTAAAAAAAAAATGAAGGTAAAGGAGGAAACAATTAAAAAACCTGTACTTTCTTTCCATCAGTCCCCTAACCAGCTCCCCATGTCTTGAATAAAACACTTGTGTGTCTGTCTGTGTGTCTGGCATCCAATAAGATCTCTTCACAGGGACCCTCCCTCACAAAAGGTAGATTTATTTGGGGCCAGATTGGAGCAGGAAGCCCTGCCCAGACCCTCTGACTGACTCCCACTACCATACTCTACTCTACCCTGCCCTGCCTGCCTGCCTGCCTGCCTGCCTGCCTGCCTGCCTGCCTGCCTGCCTGCCTGCCTGCCTGCCTGCCTGCCTGCCTGCCTGCTCACCTACCTGCCAGTCTTCCTGCCTGCCCCCTTGTCCATCTGCCTGCATACTAGACCTCACTTGTAGGTGTAGCCATTAAACTATGCAGTCAAAAATCTCATCGCATTTGCATATTATTTACTGTACACCAATGCCAAGCCAGCCTATCAGTCGTTGCAGTTTAGGTCCAGTTCATTTCCCAGCTTCAAGAGTGCCAGAGGTGGGGAGATAGAGGGCCTAAACCAAGGGCTTTCATCCCTTTGTCATCCCAATCTGTGGGACTGAGAATGGCTTAGCGTGCTCAGGTAATGGGCCAGGCCACGGAGAAGGGAGGACAAGCAGAGATTTTGGACCCAGAGGGTGTTACAAATGTAATTACAGGATAGAGAGAGACTTACCTGTTTGCAACAAGCCAGCTCCGCTGTCTGTGACGTCAAAGTTTTTCTGGATGTCAAGAATAACACCTGCGCATAGGAGAGAGAGAGAGAGAGAGAGAGAGGTGGATGTTATTGCTGTGCTTGAAGATGTTGCGGTTGCAGCATTCCGATCGCAATCAACAACATTTAAAGAGTCTGCTCTGTTTTGAATGATAGGTAAAACAACCCAAGGCGATGGGGATCCATTAATACGGTTAATCGGCATCCGTTTGCAGACTCATCGGCCTGAACGCACTCCGAAGCAGAGCGTGTCAGCTGGTAAGTGCTCTCTTGGCTGCCTGCAGACCCTGAGAGCGCTGCAGGGTTCTAGGCCCTTTCTGGTCTCAGTTCTCCATTTCTTTCCGTCAAGCCCCTCGTGCCAGGCCAGTTTGCCTTTTACCATAACAACCACCGCACACAAACAACCCCCCCCCCCCACTGACCCCCCCCCCCCACCTCCACCCCCACCCTGTCTCCTGTCCCGGGAGGTGCAGCACTGGTACATACGTGGTGTTCTGGTTCATCGCATGATCCCATGAGCAGGGCAGATTTTTGAGGCGAGCTTTTGCACCACAACACCAATTAAGACGTCATTCAGCAAGGTGATGTTGCTTCCCCCGCACCTTCGGAACGGGCTTTGATGTGCGAGATTTGTGTGCTGCTGTGTGCTCCTGTAACCAGAGGACAGCTATGTCGCTGCGGAGGGGAATTCCTGAGAAGGTCACACGCTGAAAACTCCACTGAGAACTTAATGAGCTCCGTGGCATTTGGTGGTTTAGGCTGGCAGCAGATATGCGAGACAGCTGAAACTTCTGTCATCATCTACAATAAAAGCCAGCTCAAATCTCTGCAGCGAGCGCTGAGAAACTCACTCGCGAGGACGGAAAAGTAGTCGAACATATCCACATCCACGAGAAACGCAGGAGAAGGAGGTGGAGTACATGACACATGTCATAAACAGTGAGATGAAAGCAGGGGGAATCTGAGTAAGCACCCGAAGCAGGGAAAGCCTCGTCTCATGACAGGTTCCAGTGAGAGAGCTGAAAAAGCCAAGCAGTGGTTTCTGTCTAAAGAACTCTGGCACACGCCTTTGAAACGGATTCTTTAAAGAACCCTTTCCTGCTCTCTTTCCTGGCCAGACTCTGAGGATCTCCTTCAGGGCAGCGGTGCTGTGTGTTCAGGTCATGTCGGTGGGACTGACAGCTCGGTCGAGGGGATTACAGCCCAGTCCTCATGAATATGGAGAGGCTGCATCCTTCAACAAACCCAAACGGCAGCAGTATCCGGAGCTGTGCTCCAGCTCAGCTCCACTCTCCTCTCTTCTCCTCTCCTACGATCTCCCCTCGCCTCATCTCCTGACCTCTCCTCCCCCACGACGAAAGTAGCCACTCCATAACGGCACTAGAATGTTGCATGTTGTGACAAGTACCCCTGCCCACGGTTTTGTTTCCCAAGTCATTGAGTTTGAAGCAGAGATGGATAGCTTAAGTCATTAGGAAAGTGACAAAGAAGGCACTTAGCTGAATGGCTTTATTGCTGTCACAGGCTCAGGCCTGATTTGCTTTTTCTATCCTTAGCATTGTCATCGCTGGCTCCATTTGCTCCCTGAGATGTGTTTCAAAGAGAAGTAAACTGGGGCAGGTGCAGGTTGCAGCCTCAGTAGGGACATATGTCAGATTCCTGTCACCCGAGACAAGACAACTGCTCACATTCTCACACTCCGACCAGCATTCTTCCTCCAACCACCATCCAGCCACCATCCAGATTGATTCAACCCCTTAATGCTTCATAATTACAAGCAAGCGCCTCCGTGTTAGAAACAAGGTCCAGATGTAACAATTACATTTCTTTGCGGGCAGACTTTGAATGAAAAACTCTTCGTTTTGGCCTCAGCAACATGCATGTGCGCGCACACTCAGCATGCACACACACGCAGACAAACACACACGCACACTTGCCAGGTGCTCTATTCTGGTAGCATGCAGACAGATCGGCTGCAGGAGCCAGACGAGATTCTTCCTGTCAAGTTGGTCAAACATTGCCACTGAGACCGAGCTGTCACTTTGCAGAGGCTGCGCTCTAATTAGCCTGGTGGAACTGTAAACACACACACAAACCCACACCCACACACACACACACACACACACACACACACACACACACACCGTGTGCCCGCTGGGAAGGGGATCCCGGTGCCAGATGGTGGAGCGTCCCTCACCAGTGGAGTCAGCACCTGGTCATGCCACACCCGCTCACACTCACCGGACAATTACCAGACAGCCTCCCCCCCCCCCCCCCCCCCCCCCCCCCCGGGCCCTATCGTACCAAACCAACATCCCTGATCGGAGGTGAAAAGGAGAGACAGGAAACACACAAAGACACACAGTGAACTTCCTCTGATGAGATGAGCCAGCCAGCGACTTCAGTCCCTGTGTGGCAGTGTCTAGAGAGCAGGTGTAGTGATTTGTTGTGAGCCACACTGTGTTAACCTGAGAGACTACAAGAAGCAGATTGTTCCGTGTTGGTGAGGCAGCGTATCAGCCCTGCCATCTCTACCCACTGGGAGTGTCTTCCCTGGAACTCAGATTCTACATTGAGGTTTGACCTTGATCATATCTGTCCTTTTCCTCCCACTTAAGCTCCCCCTCTCCCTTTCCATGACAAATCTCCCCTTTTCCCTCTCTCCTTCCTTCCTTCCTTCCTTCTCGCTCTCTCTCTCTCTCTCTCTCTCACTCTCTCTGTTTCTGTCCACCTGTCTCTCTGTTTGTCTCTGTCTGGCTTTCTGTCACTGTCTTTCTCTCCATTCCACTCTCTCTGTCTCTCTCTCTGCCCGTCTCCATTTCTCCCTTTTTTTCTCTCTATCTCTGTCTGTCCGTCCTTTTCCGCCCACTCTCTAGCATCTCAGTGTTAGCATAGCTACTGCATGACTGGTGTGAACCAAACACCTGGCAACGTGAGTGTAGTTCGTGACTAGTTCTCTGGAAAACAGGACCTGGTCCTAGGGGTGACGTATCAGACGAAGGCACCTTGCGCACTTGCCAGTCCGCTGCCTGCCTTGGTGTCGCCGGGGCTGCATTGCCATGGAAACGCCGTGTGGGCACAGAAGGAGGAAAGGTCGAGGCGGTGGAGGACGACAGCCTGTGTCATCCTGGAGACTTCGCATCAGAAGCCTCGACACACCTTCTCTTATCCTCTCTGATCTGCTTTTCCTATCCTTTCCTCTCTCCTCCTCTCCTCTCTCCTCCTCTCTTCTCTTCTCCTCTTTTCTATCCTTTTACTTTCCCCATCCTTCCTCTCCTCTCTTCTATTCTATCACATCCCAGACCTCCTCTGTTTGATAGTTCCCTCCAAACCCTAATTCGAGTAGAACACTTCAACGTGTCAGTAGGTGAAGTGGGTTTCGAAACACCTCAGCAATATTGGAAAGCATGATTGACCCAGCTTAGGCATATTTGGGGCTTGCGGTCATGTTCTAAGTGTATCATTGGGTGCACTTAATTGAAGTCTCTGAATGAGCTGTTCCAGTACCCAGCCTCCAGGCTGCTCTGTCTAATGTAGCGTGTCTGTGAGACACTGAACCACAGCAGGCATGCCTGATAACTCAACATCCAACACCATCCACTTCCAGTTAAGGTTGCACACAGGTGATGCACATACTTGCGAGCGCACACACACACGCGCGAGCCTGATGCAAATGAGCGCCCGTGGCAGTACCTCAGTAATGCAGTCTAAAAGAGCCTTTGTAGGCCACACCCTCAGAGGAATGAGCTTCAGTCTCATCTACTCCCCAAGTACCCCGACGATGACAAGCCAGCGGAGCAAATAACGCAAAACACAGAGGGCTCACATGGAGTCTCTTATTCTTCCTCTCTGCATGGAAGATGTCACAGTGTCTTCATTTTCAGTTGTATCAATCTGGCTCTCAGGCGGAGCATTGGAATACACATGAATCAAGCCAACCTTTCGATTGCAGACCTACACAGTGGAGGTTTCTTCCGAGTGTCACAGTGCTACTGTGCCACACTGACACAGCCCTGCTGTGTTGTTCTAGTGTGTGTGTGTGTGTGTGTATGTGTGTGTGTGTGTGTGTGTGTGTGTGTGTGTGTGTGTGTGTGTGTGTGTGTGTGTGTGTGTGTGTGTGTGTGTGTGCCGAGGCGGCCTGGGTGCAGTGCTGCACTGGAGCTGACACCTATTCAGAGCTCTCATAAAGAAAGCCTTCATAGCCTCTCCTGTCAATGCTGCTTGCAGAGAGCACACACAGACCAGACCAACCACATGCGCTACACCATCACGCTCAAATGGTCAGTCGGTTTTCTATGGTACGATACTTGCTTTGCAGCACGCGCAGAACTACAGAGAGAAGGGAAGGCACCAGGCAGTGTTATGGAAAGGTCCTGGTGTTCTTAAGTCTGTGACTGCTTCTTTGTAGTGTTAGGTTCCTAGCATGTTTATTGGAGGCGGGTAGGCCTGTGAAGAGCAATTTGCTTAGGAAGCTCTATCTGGTTCACCCACACGGCTTCATGCAAACCAATATTGTGTAATAGTCTAATCCAGATGAGATTTTCGAAGTAGGATATGCAATTTTGTCAGACCAGCGTTTGTTGTGATATGACTCACCGCCCGCGTAGGTCTCCAGAGACTAAACCGTCGCAAGCACACACACACACCCACACACCCACGCGCACATAATTCATCCCATCAGTCAGGATAGGACAGACTTCATTTTCCAGTCCCCACTAGGGATACATGGATCTCCGGCCCCCAGTTTCTATTTCTGCTCTCTGAAACTAGGCTAGGAAGTGGGAGGGAGGGAGAGAAGTGTCCCATATAGCATAGAGAGGTGCTAGGAGGAAGACAGACCAGCAACAGAGAAGAGACTGTCTTCACCAGGTCAAGACCAGCCTCTCTATCCTGTGTGTAGAGCTTGTCCCAGAAGCAGCACATCCACCCTCCCCTTTCTCCCTTGGCTGCTCTGGGAGCTCTGGAAGTCCTTCATGTGACCCAGTGTGACAGAGCAGTGACAGAGCAGTGGCGAAGCAGGCCGCAGTGCAGACAAGCTTTCTCAGTGTCGCTCTGGTCCTCTACAGCCTTCTCTCCTTTCATGTGTCCTTAGAAACTGTGCACGTGGCTGGGATCAGAGTGCGTGTACATGGGGGAAGAGAGAAAGACAGAGAGATAGACTATTGTGTGTGTGTGTTTCTGTGTGTTTGCCCCTCTCAGGCCCTGTGAGCACAGGGGAAGCCTGGACCACAGAGGACTGATCCTGCAGCAGAGGAAAGGCTGACCACAAATATGTCCGCCTGCGGCCGCCGGGCTCCTACCCGTCGGCTCTCCTCCCTTTGGCTCGCGCCACTCTGATCCGACGGGCGGGGGGGCTGTCTTTCCATCCCACTTTCTCTCTCCACCACACGGAGAAGAAACACACAGCAGATGTCTGAGAACCAGAGAGTGACTGCGTGTCGGGGTGTGTGTGCGTGCGTGCATGTGAGGGGAGGGTGTGTGAGCGAGTGAAAGTTTTTACAAGCGTGCACAAGGGATGGGCTCCAGTATCTGTGCAAGCCTTTGTACGTGTGCGAGGTGTGGTAATCTGAACGTCTAATACCGTCCCATGAGACAGTTCTAATCTTGTCCTGCGGGTTCATACCAGATCAGTCGCTACACCTCTAATAAGCATGACCTCACTGTGGCTGGCTGGAGTCAGCCCAGGGTTCCAGAGCAGTGTTGACACTCCAGAGCCGTCTGCTCTCAGGCGTCTGGGGCTCAAACAGTAGCTGTCAGGAAGAAGAAGAAGCAGGTTCTGTTCCAGAATAATCCCTCCATGCATATTCACCTCCACAAGCTTGGTCAAACACCTGAGTCACAGCACATCTGTCCCCCCCTCCCCCCCACCTCTCCCCCAACCCCCACCCCCCCACCCCCCCAACTCTGGCTCTGTCTGTCTGTGTACCTCTGCTGTTGACTCTCTCACTGCAAACAATATGAGCGTGTGAGTGACTGGCGTACAGATCGGGATATATACAGCCGGCCGATAAAGACCCGCCAGCGGCTCGAACGCTCATGTACCGTACGTCTCATCCAGCCGATGAGCGCTCAATATTTCATGCTGCCAGGGACGTTCTCTGGAGCAGACAGGACGTATAGCTCATCCATAATAGATCCAGCTGGAGCTGCTCTGGCTGCTCGTGGGAGCGAACGCTGGCAACGTATGGAGGAGGAGGAGGAGGAGTAGGAGGAGGGCAGTGGAGCGAGGGCGAAGGCCTTTTAGATCAGGCGCACTGAGGCTACCATGAGATCACAGTGTTAAGCGCTCTCTCGCACCATCATCTCCTTCTAGGCACGCTAACCTGCCTGGGAAGCCTTCATCCAGGTTCTGTGGGCAGACGAGAGAGAGGCTGGGGCTGGAGAGGGTTTAGCGGTGGGGGCGGCTGGAGGGGGGCTGCAGGGGAGCAGCAGTGGCAGGGGATACCACGAGGCTGGGAGCATGGTGGAGGCCAATACGATTCAGCATCACTGTCCTGGATGAATGAATCCAGGGGTAGTGATACCCAATTAAATCAATCTTGCAAACTTGCACTCTTACGCTCACATTCACACTGGGTTGCCACAAACCCGCACATGGATGGCTTGCAGAGATACACACTGAGATCCCTGTAATTAGGAGGAGATAGGCTGCAGCTCCACAGCCTGTCCAAGAAGACGGGCACAAGACAGACAGGATCACCAATTAGCATACGATTTCCACACTCCCAGTCCGTGTGTGAGCTATGTTTGACCACACCGAGGGCTAGCACACAGCCTGTATCAGCACATGTGAAATTGAAAAAAAATCCTTTTAGTAATCCCACTGCTATTTTACATAACAGAGCCGGAGATTAAAGTCGTTGTGTAGTAGTTTTGAATGAGATTTCATTTCCCCCTCTCTGTCTTTCTCTCCCTCTCCCCCTGTGTGTGGACTGGATACACCAAGGGGGTCAATGAAGCCAAGTTGCTGCATAATTAGCACACACGCTAAAGCCTGCATCGTTTGATTAGCTGGCTTAATTACGGTCATTTACACACACAGCGTTTCTCAGAGCGCCTCGCTCATTACCCTGAAGCTCAGAGATGCCAGAGCTGGGAGACGCTGATTGGTGGCCGTATTGCTGCAGGAGATAACTGATTCTCGCATGGAGAATCACTGCCTGCCGGACAGTTCCAACTCCCTGGTCGAAGCCTGAACCGTCTGGAATATTCCAGCTTCTCTTTGATTCTGCCATGTCTGAGCAGTGAAGCAGAACAATCAATAGCCTCCACAAACAGCATAGGAAGGCCTCCCTCCTCTCTGGGGGAAGAGGAGAGAGGGAGAAAGTGAGGGGGGAAAGAAACCAAATAAAATAGAAAGGAGAGGCGGGAGAGAAAAAAAAAGCACTCCTTGAGATTGCTCGGGGCGTGAAAACCTAAAAGAAAATTGGTCAAGACTGCTGTTTCAGGCTCAATTTAGCATCAACGGGCTGCAGCTTTGCTAGCTTGTCACGCTGACCACAGTGTCTAAATAAGACCCAATGGGATAGGCTGGTTCAAGCGAGGAGCAGCTCTTAGCGCACAGCAGGGATCTCCAGAAACATCCCCACGCTATAAGGGCATAGCTCACTTCAGCAGAGCCACTGGGCAGCCATTTTGTGCCTCTTAACCATAGACACAGCAAAGTCGAGGTGCGAACCAGAGCGCTGGCTGACAGCTTGAGCCGTGAATCATAATAACAGATGAAAAAAAAGGACTTCCTGCCAGAGCTGTATTCACTAGCCATATATTTCTTAGCTATGCCATGCTAAGGTCAGGCCACATTTCTCATAGTATACTACAAATATTCCTAAACCCCACAGCACTCTAATAGGATACATTTGTCACACTGTCCCATGTGCTGCAATTAAAATGAGCCTGCTCACCATCCTTACTGAAAGAAGGAAGCGTACCGGAACCCAGTTCCTTACCATCTTAACTGTTTGATCCATCGCAGCTAGACAACAAGCCTGGGGAGACTACACTAACATGGCTTCCCCATTAGCAGAGCACTTCCTGAATGTCCCCAGAGGTTCAAATGATGGCCCTGAAATGGAAGAGAAGGTCACCGGAGCCTGCAGAGGATGTGGCCGTCCTCACCGTGGTGCACCTACCGTGGTGCACCTACCGTGGGCTCTTCTCAACTCCTCAGGTGCCGGCTGGCTAGCCGACTTGCGGAGCTTCTCCGCTCCTCCAACACCTCTGACCCCAGGACGCGCGTGTGGTTTCTGATGTCACCCAGACATGTTCGTGTTGGAGGAAGGGCCCTACTGGGCCTATTTCAGCACTCACGTTGGAACAGTTGAGTTAATGCCCTCAGATCCCATGCTCCTTTTCTCATGAATTAGAAATGCTTCTCATTTGAATCTGTGAGATTGAATATAATGGTGTGAGGGAGACCCTGATATGTCTTATCTGGGCATGCTTGTGACAAATGAGCTCTGAGACCTTCCCAAAAACCTAATTCAGACCTTTCAAAGAAACCAGCTTCACTTCCAGTTTCTTTTACACGCTGTAATTAAGGAACAGCTGATACTTTCTTCTTTACATCTCGAAAGATGCTCACCTGCAAAAGCATCAAAGTGTTGTTTTACCAACTGACAACATGATGAGAATACCTGATACTAAAGATATAGCGTGGGAAACCAAAACAGTTTTGTTCCTCATTCCTCTCCAACCTTTCTGCCTTCTTACATTCCTGCCGCATCACACACACTTTATTAGGAACTCACACCAAGCAACAATACCTACTGTAGACCACACAGTTCGCCCCAGGCTCATCACCAGTCACAAACATGCAAGCCGTGTGTGGTGTGTGTGCGTGTGTGTGTATGGTGTGTGTGTATGTGTGTGTATGGTGTGTGTGTGCCCGTGTGTGTGTATGGTGTGTGTGTGCGTGTGTGTGTGTATGGTGTGTGTGTGTATGGTGTGTGTGTGTGTGTATGGTATGTGTGTGTGTGTATGGTATGTGTGTGCATCTTTTTTAGCACATCAACTTTTTGAAGCAGTCAAGTTGTTTCGCTTCTCTGGGGTGTATACTGAATGTTTCAAATGGATTGGTAAACATTTAAGCAGCTGAAGAATCAAAGGAATGCTTTCTGAATCCAAGGATCCACCCTGTGGAAACCTGAGCGCCCAGCCTCCCTGTCACTCCACTCCCTTCCCAGCATGCACCTGGATCCTGTCATACCACTCTGGCCTGTCCCTGTCACTGGCAGCCTCAAACACAAAAGTTCTGACACATTCTGACAGGTATTCACAAAGTAGGTGAGAGTGTCTTTTTGCCGAAGTCACACACACACACACACACACGTACACACATTCCCACTGGCTCTAACACGCACAATGGCGACCTCTGACCTGAGACTATAACAGATCCACATCACAGTCTAGAGGGGTCAGTGCCCTCTTACACTAACTGTTCAGGCACAACAAGCAGGAGGCTGTCAACCCAACAGAAAGAGTGAATTAGATATACTCTATCCACGCTATCATCTTAATCCACATTTTCTGTCAGAAAGTGCAAAGGAAAGAAACACACGCACACACATAGGTGCACACACACACACACATAGGTGCACACACACACACACACATAGGTGCACACACACACACAAACACTCAAATAACTTTGCTGAGTGGAGGGACATATTACATAATCATGTCCTGCTGATTATTGACTCCGTCACATGTGAAAGGGGGAGAAGGTGACGTGTTTTGCCCGTGAAGAAGAGTCTGTAAACATAGACCTGCTGTAAATAGGAACTCTAAATATTATTGCAGACCCACAGCAGAGTTTGCAGGAACCGTTTCAAGGGAAGTGCTAATATTGGTGCAAGATGTCTGTCAGAAAGAGCAGCTCTGGTTTCAGCGCTGACAAACGACCGTGTGTGTCTGTGAGCGTGTGTCTGTGAGCGTGTGTCTGTGAGCGTGTGTCTGTGAGCGTGTGTCTGTGAGCGTGTGTCAGTGAGCGTGTGTCTGTGAGCGTGTGTGCGTGCGTCTGTGTGCATGTGTCTGTGTGCATTTCTCAAGTAGTATGGGATACAGATTAGACCTTCAAATCCAATCCAAACTGCATTTTTGGTTTAGGAGTGTGTCCCTAATGCATGTGTCACTGTCCTGAACCAAAGCTCTAGGGAGAGTCTGAAAATGACCTTCACGGTACAGCAATCTCTTAAAAAACACAATTGTTTCCCTCGGGATGTCGCTGTGTTTTTGAATGTCTGAATGTGTATGTCTGTGTGTGAGCTGGGAGGTGTTTGTCATGAGGGAATGTCCTAATTTGTGCTTTTTGGAGCCTAAAAGAGGTGATGGGTGGGGGGGAAGGGAATGCTTTGACAGGACCTGTAAGAGGCATGTGGGTGATGGGGAGGCTCTGTCCCAGGGGATGGAATACCGCTCGTCACAAACACACAACCTCAGTGGGAGTGCCTTTAGCTGAAGGTCAACAGTCAGTTGGAGGCAAGGGGAAATTCAGGCCCCGTACTTATTCACTGTCAGTAATGCGAACTGAATTATGTGACAGTTTGACATCGGGACTTATTGAAGAATTGAGAGCACATCTCCAGTTCCTGGCCTAGCACTGGCAGCAGCCATGCTATCTGTATAGAGGAGCGCTCCAACTGCAGGTAAACAAGCTCATCCTCTAAGATGAGAGGAAAGCCTAGTTAAAAAACCCTTACAAACATGTGAGGTAATATAATCCCAGGTCTTCTGAAGGGTTTCCGAGAGCCTGAGTGACGGCTGGGGATAGTCCCTCTATCCCAGTCACAACTCATCTAAGTGCCACTCGTGTGTCTCATTAAACACGCGCTTGCCTCCCGCTTCACTGCTCCGCCTACACCTGTGCTCTTTAATCCCAAAACAAAGGCAGTCAGTGGAGAGGACATCAGCAAACACAACACTGCCAGCCTCTTCTCGTGTCCCCTGCCGCTGCCTCTGGAGCTCCGTTTGAACGCGCCCACACGTGGCCGCAGATGACACGGACAGAGGTCACGGGAAGATGACCCCACCGCTCAGCTCCACGTGCGAAACGCAAACACCAGGGCTTGAGGAGCCACTTTAACGGTAAAGGATCCGACAGTAATCGAGTTCAGCTCCTGCGGAGATGCCTCCGACAGAAAGCACTCAGCCGGACACCTTCACAGGAGGGAGGATATGACACGAAATCAGAAAGGAGGCTGGGTAAAAATATATCTGCTCTAGAATCCAGTGTGTCTTTGGCCTCATTGTTGTGGTGAGAGATGTTAAATACCAGGTCACACGACCAGGCTGATATAACACCATCCACAGGGCTTTGTAGTGCATGCACAGTCCACGCAGATCCCCCTCCATGGCGGACATCGGGGTCAAGGGTCATGTGTACGGAGCTGGGGTCACGGGGTCACAGCGGTTACCACAGCTATGGCATGGCCAGCTGGGTTATGTCTGGCGTGCCCACATGAAAGCTTCAGCTCCGAAAGAGGAAAAGGCTCTGTCTGATTCCTACGCTTACTATTACCAAGTTCTGCTAAATCTGAGCCTTAAGAATACACGCACGCACTGTTTTCCCAGAGCGAGAGAAAACACACGCTAGGAAATGAGCTTGAAGGAAATTCACTGAAATCTGTGGAAAACCAGTTTGGAAAAGTCCACTGACAGGATATCAAGTAATTTGTCAAACACTACAACCATTTCTGCTCTGTAGTATTACTTTGTGAATTGTCCACCAAGAGACATAGAGACTGCCTAGGTCATTCAGGGAGACAGTTTCCACTGGTCAAGGGACTAAATAGTATGATGGCCCATCCATGTACAGTTTATTATACCACAATGCAGACTGGGATGTGAAGTAAAGACTGAGTCTCTATCCAGCGCCGAGAGCAGAGCACAAACACATGGAAAAGGGCTGTGGAGAGAGAGAGAGAGAGAGAGAGAGAGAGAGAGAGAGAGAGAGACAGAGAGAGAGAGAGAGGGAGTGAGAGAGAGAGAAAACCCTATAAACGAAATGACTGGAGCTGTTTCCATCGCTTTAATACTCTTAAAACTCTTGTTGTTGTTTGGGAGCCTTTAATATGAACTCTATAAAAAGACTGACAGAGAAGACGAGAAAGGCGCCTAAACCAAAATTCAATTAGTAGCCAGAGCCAATCAGCACGTCTCATCCTGAGATCAGCTAAAAGCAACACTTCAGCACCTCCACTTCAGGAGAGGAAATCCAAGCAACACTTGGATTACAGGCACAGTTTGACTAAACCAACACCAAATTGACATGTGTAGCATTTAAAATACGGTGTTTCAATCTACTTTTCATTAGCAGAATCTTGGTAACTGCCAGACTCCTACACCAAATTAGATGTTGGCATGGGCAGTCAGAGTGACCAGGCAGGAAAGAGCAACTGGTCTGACTAGACGGATCAGCCACCATGAGGGCCAGTAGTCCTCTCTTAACCAGAGTCATAAACAGGTTACCTGTAAAAGGATTATATCTGTATCTATCTAATTTGGTGTGCATGCATGTGATTGTGCATGTGTGTGTTTGTTTTTTAGGATTGGAATGTGTTTCGTCCTAAACCTGTCCCCTGCAGCCACGGTGTGCTGTCTGTCTACAGGTGCTGCTGAGGGACACATTGCTTTAGGGATTCCTCACAGCGCAGGATTATCATCACACAGACCACTAATTAAGCTCTTGACCAACTAGCCGGACGCTCAGGATGCCTTGAGATCAACACTAATCTTCTGCTCTTCAGCATTCATCATCAGAGCCAGATTAGGCCGGATTAAGGCTTCTCCAACCTGCCTGTGTGAGGACCTGAGGAGGGGGGTGTCCATGGGGCCATTTGGGGGTGTGGGGGGGGGGGTATCTGAGAATCATGGCTGCGTTGACGGCATCAAGCAAATAACTTTAAGTGTCGACCGTCTGCCCTCTCCCCTGTTTGTCCCCCTGTATTCCCTCAAAGCACCTAATCCTGTCTTTCTAATAAGCCGTCAGGGAGCTTGGACTGTCTGAGGGATCAGGAAGGGACCACCACTAGGATCGTGCGCTTCAGTAGGAGCAGACAATCAAATTAAACATGAACGTTTCCACCCTGAAGCTTCCTAAACGTGAACGGTCCTATTGTGAAGAGCTGCGGGCGGGGAAGCTTCTGCAGGTGGACAGGCTCCGTAGAGGGACCACGACGCTCAGTCTATGACCCGGCCTGACCGCCGTAACTCATCAGGCTCCTCTCTCCTCCGCTCCCATCACACCCAGGCCGAGGAGCCTCCCTGCCAGACAGGCCTGCTGCAGGGATCAGACGCTGCAACGCTGCCTCCTCTCCCACGCCACACGCTCTCTCCCACATGCTGTTACCAGGGGAGGGAGGGAACAACCGCATCAAAGATGCGAAACCGACCACAGGCAAGGGAGGGCGCACACTCATGCACACACACTCCCATCCAACTCTCGTTAACAGTCACGGTTGGCTCATAATGTTGGATGTAGCGTCTCTCTCTCCATTGTTTGGATTAAGGGTTAGGAGGCCCAGATGTCCTGCCTCAACAGCAGAATAACAGTTCAGTCCAGCCCACTCCAGTCCAGGCCACTCCAGTCCAGCCCACTCTAGCCCTGCCCACTCTAGCCCCGCCCAACCTATTCTAGGCCACTCCAGCCCAGCCCATCTTATTCTAGCTCACGCCAACCCAGCATTGTCCATCCCATCTCTCACAGCTCTGGGTTTGGGACTAGCCTTGTCATTTGGAACGCTTTGTTTCCCTAGCACCTCCGAACCACATGATGGGGTCCTTTGAGTGTGTCCGCATGTGGGTTTGGCTCCTCACCCTGCCTGACTAAAAACAGATTACCCACCCTGTCTGTTTACTGAGCCGCTAGAATGCCGAGGTCGCAGAAATTATAACTGTGCAGCTCTCTCTTCCCAGCATGTATGTCAATTAAACACGAAGCAGTCTGAAATTACAGAGCACTAACAAGAGGAGAGTGAAACGGATATTTGAAACACATTTTTAGAGGATTTTTTGGGGTTGGAAGCATGTGTTTTGGTTGCCTGCAGTAGTACCAATTATATTTCCAGAGGGGAAAGTCTTTATTCAAGTAACTTTCATGGGCTGAAGTCTGTTATTGACAAGGTGTGTTTCCCTGTATGTAAGAGTGAATGGAGGATTTCACAGGAAATACTTTGCTGTGAGACATGGAGACCCTTAGCCAAATGTGTTTAATCTGCTCCAATTACTTTGTGTTCCAGAGCTGTCATTCCCTGTAAAAAATCCCACAACTGATAGTGAAATATCTTCTCAAGAATATTGGCAGTAAATGACATGGCTTTGAAAAAATATATACAATGTAAACCAAAGCTGAACATCTGGAGACAAGCATCAACAAAGACAGTGACTCGTTTCACCATTGTGGTGTAAACCAGAGTCAGACTGGCACTAAATAATGAACTGCAGTTGGCATAGCACGTCTATTTTTCTTTTCATGTGTGTGTGTGTGTGAGAGAGAGTATCGACGTGGCTCTGTGTGCCTGTACATAAACAGTATGTGTGTGCACGTGCCTACAGTATGTGCACTAATGTGTGTGATGCAGGAATCAGGAGGTGTGATGCAGAGTGTGAGGGGCGCGGCTGCAGAGATGCAGCCCACCACTGTAACTGCTGTAGGCACAAGCATCTTCTGATGGATGGCTGAGCCAGGCTGGGCCTCACTGCCAACTGCGTTCTGCTGGGAGTCCACCTGTCTCGGACACCCTGCCACTCAGTCACTGCAGACAAGCCCTCCCTCACCTCTACCTCCCCTCGACCTCAATCAGAGAGAGAGAGAGAGAGAGAGAGAGAGAGAGAGAGAGAGACAGAGAGAGAGAGAGAGAGAGAGAGAGAGAGAGAGAGACAGAAAAAAGAAGGCATGTGCATCTGTGCTCACATGCAGAGTGCTGTGAGCACCTTGCAAGAGAGTGGAGAAACAAGCATGAAAACAGGCAGGAGTGGAGAAGAGGGGCGAGGGAAGGAAAGGGAGGAAGAGAGAGTGGGAAATAGTGGGATAATAGGGAAAATAGTGGGAAATCATTCCTGTTTCCACGGCGGCTGTGTGTGCTGTACAGATCCATCACAGGGCTCACAGACATGGGGAGCTGTGGATGGTGTGGCTAGGAGGGGGTCTGGGGTGGAGGGCTAGAGGCTGTCAGGAGGAACCCATACATCACCCTGAACAGCCCCCTCCCACTGAAGCATCGACTACTGGTACAGATGTGCTGAACAGACTAATTATGCAGACGCTAGTGTCAGTCAGATCTCTCTCTCCTCTCTTTATACAGTAAGAGAGAGGAGAGGATGGAGAGGATGGAGAGGAGGAGGTATGAGATGAGGGGAGGCCAGAGGAGAGCCCCCCCCCCCTTTCTAAGAGGGTCCTGTGCACATGCTGAACATGCATAAAACATCAGCCGCCCTATAGTCAGGTGCAATGGAGGGACCCCCCTGCACCACATTGCACTCTGTGCAGCGCCCCCCCTCCCGGCCCCCATTAGGATTAGCCAACACTACTGCAATCCCCCCACGTAGCCCTGTCTTTCTTCCCTCCCTCCCTCCCTCCCTCCTCCCTCCCTCCCTCCTCTCCTGTCACAGCAACATAAGTGCTCCCCTGTCAGTGTCCAACAGTGCAGAATCCAGAGGGCTGATAGACTGGTTTGATATGCATAATCCCCTAACAGCACTGCCTGCATTAGAAGCATATTACCAGAGAAGGGATGCATGAGAAACACAGCAGAGGTCTTTTTTTCTAGTTCATCGCAGAAGTGACCGTCAAGAGTAAGGAGAGGTGTGCATGTCTGCAGGATGAGTTCTTGGAGAGAACAAAAGGATTAGGTCTTTGTAAACTGCTTGTATTGTGACTGAGTGCCTCTTGGAGATGTTAGATTAGATAGGATAACCTGCACTATCAGGGCAGGCTTGGCATGTTGCGAAACCGACACAAAGCATGGTCAGCTCTCACGCTGAGACACGGTCATTCCTAATCTGTAGTTGTACTGTTGAACACTGTTTGCTTCTTCGGGTTAATCTGTCAAATTCAGCGACTGTGAAAGAGAAACTTGTCACGTAGGCTGCCAACTGTGTAATTATACACTATATTATCAGTCAAATATCTATCAGTTACAATCAAAGTACTCCAGAGCATTTTATCACCTGTTTCCGACTGTAACACATTGCTAATCTACTGATTTTACCATCGCGATGTGGGAGTAGAATGTTTCAGCAATGCCCGGTGTATTGAACTTGAATATGGTGATACTTGTTAACATAGCGGATTTATATCATCTTGATCGGTCAAATGAATACATTATGAACGAAATACTTGTAGCTTTGTTCGATGTTACAACAATGCAACACCTACAGTAGACAGCCTCTCTGCGCAATGTCCAGGCGCTTCTCCATAGAGCACGCTGCGGCTGTATGTTTAACCCTTTCACGAAGAGTACAATACACTTGGCAACACTTACCCCTGTCAGTACATACAATATTGATCCACGAGGTTTGCCCAATTCATACATTAATTGACACGGAGTTACTACGACCATTTGAACGAAAATTATCTGTCATTTCAGATAAACATGTTGCATACGTTTTGATGAATTGATGTATTACTGCATTGCGCTACATAGCATAATATAATTTGTGAAACAGTAAACGACGGCATCGTTGCCGACATAAATACTACAGTCTACGTAATAATCCTTATCGCGCACGTGCCCAAACAAGATGGAGAAAGCTGAGACGCACTGTCTGAATACGATGCCTTCAAATGGTTCATCAATAAATTTCTGACATTTTTGTGAGGTTAAAAAATGGATCTCCAGATGTCAAGGAAATTCTGAAGAACGAACACCAAACATACAATATTCATTTTATTTCGCAGCTTTCGCTAGCGATAAAACATTTTTTACATCATCTGCTACTCTAGTAAATTATTATCTTATAATTATGAATGAAATAATATTTCACAGCGCATATTTTGTAATCTTGCGCTATTTCCCGTAAACGTGATCAGATGTGCTTGGAGCATGTGTGCGCGAGAAAACAACAGAGGTATGAAATGTATACTCCGAAACTAGACGAACAACTGCAGTCTGGGTTCTCTATGACGGTCGGATATAAGGGTAATGTTGGATTTACGGTATTAGCTCCAGGGCGAGGGATAAGGTAGAGTAAATTGCTTGTTTCCTTTACGCACGGGTATGGTTGCATGAAAACATCCAATACAACACTTGGGATATGGATATGAAACTTTTATGGAACTTAAGAGACGACAACCTTAACGAAATCCCAAAGTTGTTTGACTTTGATTCAGTACGAAACAGTCATGTTTTTACATTTGAATTAATTATGTTCAGGTAGGCTATCAGCCGCATGCAGCAAAGGTCCATTGAGTGAGACCCTGGTTCAATTGATCTGCGATTATCTAGAGTGCGGCTAATCAATAGTCTATTGTCCCTTAGTTTCCGAATTGATGTCATTGTATCAAGGGTCGTGAACCAATAAATCATCTAATCGTAAAATTAATCTCAGACCATACATTTAGGTTAGTCCGTCAACAATAAGGTCTATATAGCAATAGTCACATATGTGTGGCCAACGCTTCACTGTAAATGTTCTGTCATTGTGGCTCGGGTTTGACATAAAATCACTCACTTATAAAATCGCCTACTAACAACACCAGGCGCCGCCTGTCTGAACGGGTACGCTGGTTGGACTAATGCTGACAAACTTAATACTAACTGTGATCTAACTGAGAAAGTCTCCAATTTGATTTACGACAAACAGAAGTAGGACCTTACCTGCTACTGTGTATCTGTCCATGTAGTTGAGCACATTCCCAAAACTGAGGATCCCGGCAGCAGCTGTGGGAGACCGGCACCGGAGCAAGGCTGCCCGGAATTTCTGCCCCGGCTTGCAAGGATGGAGGTCCGGGTTGGATTTCAGTCCAGGACTCATGCTCCCGGACAGAGTATGCACCTCATCAGAACTACTGCAACCTTCTATTTCGCATCCATCGCTTTCCACACACATCTTCTGACACGACAGATCCAGCGCAAAAGAGAATTTGCCAAACAGTACCGAAAGGTAGGACTATGGCCAAAATTCCCAACGACGGTATTGTAATAAAAGATTATTCGAGTTGAAGATGTTGCCTCAGACGTTTGAGAGGGAGCCGCTCGATCGGGTTCATATTTTAACAGCACTGACTGGTTTAAGCGCTCCTTGGGTTTTTTTCTTACTGAGCAACGAGGTTACAGCGAAGGGGGCGTGAGCTGGCTCTAAAAACTCCTCCCTTTAACAGCTCTGGACCTGGCTGCCTGGCACCTGACGTGTAGTGAGAATGCGAAGAACTCAGTATCAACCTGGGTGCAGTGAATTCACAAAAATGTGGTCGTCCTGCAAAAGGGCAGCGTTGTCTCTGGTTATTCACAGAGAAGCACGATAGTGACTGTGGAGAATACAGGATCCTGAATACACGGCAACACGTATTCACCTGGGACAATTAAGTCGAGCGTTTGTGGTTATGTAATTTAACCGTCTCGTAAACTAGTAAATTCAGCGAAGAGTTAACATTGCGATCTGGTATCCTTTATCTTTTTTCTGTGTTACGCTTTTACCACCTCCGCTGATGTCGTTAACCAATCTATACCGTCAACTGATTTGATTGACCATGCGTTGCATTGTCAATAGAGACCTCCGACCTAAACCTCAAATAGTTTCCAGAGACATTGCGTAAATGTATAGTTTATCTAAATGAGTTGCAGTGTGCCATCTAATGAAGAACGACAGGCAATCTCATTTTATGCAGCTCATTCGGTTTTAAGGTTGGTTTATTGAACATGAGAAATCCTGATGAGAACGTGAGAAGCCTCACAAAGAACAGCTGGACAGTCCTTTGCTCGCATTTATCGGATGAAAATCCATAGATTTCACTGTAAAATCTAATCGAGATTGAAATCTCACAGTTTGATACGAAGTAGGATATTAGAGATAATTGTGTTGAAAAGTGATCTAATCGTGGTCTCCCAAACCACGCCAGGATCACAGAAAAGCCATCATCATGTCGATAACACATCTGTTATCGGCTATATGTTTGACATAATGACATTACACTAGGAATGACCTTTACTTAAGATTTGGTGAGGGAGTTATTCAGAGATTAATTTTAATGTCAAATGAGTTATCAATCAGATTATCACTTTGTCCCGTGACACAAACTAGGCTGAGTAATTTAGCTACTGACACATCTTTGATTTGTTTATTAGAGAGAATCCACCCTTTCAAACAATACCTGGTTGTGTCTTTTAATCACACTACCTGTTGTAAAACCTGCAGTCGTTATTGTCCTCACTATCATTTATAAAAGTCCCACAGACAATGACCTCATTAATATTCTTACTATGGGTGTAACACATATCCAGTATTGATTTTCTTGGCGTCTGTGGCCTGCCAGAGCAGCTATCAGGATCATTGTGCTGGTGTGCTACTTCGTAGATAGGACTGGCTAGGATCCTTGCCCATGGGTGGTCAGGGGCAATGAGCTTTCTCAAAGGTTACAGTCCAGCATCTGGTATTATCATGGAGGAAATCCTTTTTTCCATTCACTTTGTAGAATGTCTGTGATAAGACCAAGAGCTAGCTGGCATGCATCCACAGGGAAGGGGACAGTGAGACAAACAGTTGGAGGACTTCATTTCTGTGACTTTCACCGACAATTGTTTCTTTAGCTCTCATTAGCACAGGAATGCTATTTAATGCAGCATCTTACTTACTGAGTTATCTATTTTGAGTGTTGTCATGACATCATCATGTTGTGCAATAACAAGGAATATCTGGAATACAGTTGTATCTATATCCCGGTGGCATTGTCTAATATAAAACACAAATGACTGTCCCTGAGAGAAAATCAATACAGTGACATATGAGCAAGAAAAAAAAGGAATACCACCACCAATTCGCATAGTAAAAAAATATGTGGTTGCCTTGGAGACTGTTCTGTGTTCGCAAGGGCATCTTGGACATCTCTGACATGGAGATTCTGAAAAGATAATCACACATCCCCTTATACGAAGCCTGGTTGCAACGTAGAGCATAGCAGCACTTCTAGCTATGACAGCTAGTGCATCTCGATCAAAGACGGAGACAAAGAGAGAACGCTGCCAGAGCCCCTCTATCACAGAAAGAGAGAAACCAAGAGAGAGCCAGAGAGGGGGAGAGGAGGGGGAGGGGAGGGGGAGGGGGGCAGGAAGGGAGGGGGGCACAGTCGATGCTGTGTTTTTCTCCTGCAGGCTTTAGCGTGCTGCAGCCCATGCGGTTGGGAGAGAGTGGGCCCTTTAAAACAACAACCCCCATTGATGGCAGCCTCAGTGAGGACTGGAGGACACTGGTCCCCTAACACAGGCCAGGACACAGGACCAGACCACAGCTGTATGCTTACACAGGGAGGAACTGGGAGGGAGAGCTGTGGGGAGACTGAACCGTAGTGTTTCCTCCATGTGAGACCGACCTTCCAGAGAAACACTTGTGTGATGTTAGATGAGTCATTTGAAGTTATGGTCAGAAGGTTGTCCATTTAAAGCAATGGGCTATAACCAAACAGAGTATCTCAGTTGCACATTCAGAAGTTAAATATGAACAAACTGGATTTTCATGGAGAGGTGCAGTACTGCTTTGGATGTTCACGATGATGTCATCCGTGTCCACGGTGACCGCCGTATGAAAGATCAGTGGGCGTGCAGAGGGGGGCGTTCCCAACAAGCACAGTACAAGTGTAGCTGGATCTCAAAAGAGCCAAAAGAGAATAAGAGCCAACAGGCTTTGTGTCAACCGAGGAACTGTTTTAATGACTGTGTACAAAAACGACCCCGTTGAATGTGTGTTCACTGTCTTGATGAAACGGAACGAACATTTAAAAAGGTCGCTTAAAAACATTGTATAGATCTCTCTTTTATAACATGTAAATGAAGGTGAATTAAATGTGTGAGGAGGAGAGTGTGGAGCTTGAGGAAGAGAGCCCTGGCATCAGTGAGGGACATGTCAGGGAGCCATTCTGGCTCCGCTCGCAGGTCTTTGGCGGCAGGTCTGAGGATGTCACAGGGTTGAGGCTGAATGGGCTCTGACTCAGCCGAACTGCTCTGTGCAGAGGGGATGGTATGGAGGGACAGAGGATGGGGCTGAACCAACCTGGGGCCACATTTGGAAGGCTCAGGGGTCCCCTGGAGCAAGTGGTGTTTGCTACTCTGTCTGTGGTGTTCCCTTCTCTCTTTAGTCTCCTCGGATAAATGATGTTTCTCTCTCTCTCTCTCTCTCTCTCTCTCTCTCTCTCTCTCTCTCTCTCTCATGTTTGACATGCTGGTCATGTCTCTGGGTCCCTGTGTGTTTTTCCATGGTACAGGGCCTCTCTCTCTCCTCTCTCGCTGGGGCAGGTCTGTGCTGTGGGGCTTGGAGCCGGGGAGCCACTGCTGCAGCCTTCCTTCCTGTCCCCGTCCACGGCCAAGCCCCGGGGCCCCCTGTGCAGGATGGAAGATAAAGCCCTAATCGCAGGGCCCAGCGTCTGCCCCTCGATAAGAGAGGCTCCCTTTAACAACACGAGGTTTGCGCCGAAGTTTAAATCCCCCTAAACACGTGTGTCCATATTATCAGCTGTGAAGAGTCATTTACTGTACTTGATGTCACTCTATACGCTGCAGAGAAATGACGGATCGCCACATCTGCCCACATCCGCATTTGTCGAGGAACAACTTCCTGGTCAAACACATTAGCATCTAGCATTCAGTGAAAATGAATAAGAACCATAGTCCTGAATATCTAACTGTTATTGCTGTGGCGTTGGAATGATGCACATGTTCCCACGTGTTCCAGCGGTGCATGTTCCTCAGTGTACATGTTTTGGTCAAATGTTCTTCGGTGCAGGAACTTGGAAAGAGCTCAGCCATCCTGGTCCCCAGCTGGTTTGGGCTGCCCTCTGTACAGTACGGCTCCTGTCTGGGAGAGAATAGACCCACTTACTCATACTTCCTCAGCTGTAGTGTGACCAATCAGCAGAACGTGTGGCCTGTGCATTGTTCTCAGCGGAGCCATATGGACTTCTAAGACCGCTCACTTCCACAGTCCAAAACATTCCAGCTCCGGGTCACACTTATCTGGTCCCTGTTCCACAAAAACAGGCTCCTCTTTTCCAGGTTCCTGTTTAAAGGAACACGGCTCAATCTTGGGTCAATTGTTTTCAGGCTGGTTTCGACAGAGATAAACTGGTCAAACTGTCAATTTGTGTGTGTTTGATTGCTGTGGTCCAGGAAGGTTATCCTCCACTGTCAGTCTTCTCAAGGTCCTGGGCCTGGTCATGTTTACAGCTCTGAGCTTTCTTCTTCGTACTAAGTGCTCATTGTTCACTAGTGTGGCCCTCATAAAGTCTCAATGAAGCCATGTTACGTGTTATATTATATCATATCGTGCATTCGGGCCTCTGTCCCCAAGTCTCTATCACTGATTAAATGCTAAACATTCTTCACTGTGCTATTTACAGAGGAGGAGAGAACAGCATTTGTCCCATTTCCTTCCTGGTCGTCATCTTCCATTCATGTTAATGGCGGCACTGACGCAATAGCCAGCCAGTGATGTGACTAACTGGACCAATATCACACAGTCCAGTGAGTAATGTGATTGTGGAAGATCTCCCTTCATAGTCTACAGGTGAAACCACACCACCTTCACCTGCTGGATGTCTCATTGCATGCCTATTCCCTCAGCCTGACTATGTACTGTCACACTATTTCCTGTGAACGAGGAGGTGTACTATACACAGGAGGAAAAAGAGAAACTAGACTATCCCATAAGCCTGTAGAATTGAGCCTGATGTACGTTCTGGGTAACTGTTGACTATCAGACAAATTGGAAACCCAACTCTCTTGTCTAGCGACATGGTTTTATCTGTTATCTACAGCATGTCTGAAACTCTGAGGCTCCACCTTCAGAACATGCTCCACTGGGGTGTCTGCATGTAGCCCAGACTTCCCCGGCTCCTTCGCACAGACGTGCAGTCGGAGCCGGGGAAGTCTGGGCTGCAGGCTGACTGGAGGGTGGGATCTACTACTGCTGACCTCTGGTGACCCCTGTGACCCACTGACCTTTCCTGCTGTATTCTGGGGAGTGGAGTCCATGCTGTTTTTGACTGTTGTGCCCAGTTCATCTCAATACTTCCCCATGCTCACTGATAGTGGCTCGCTCACACAGTATTCAGAACAAAAATGTCTTCTCCTGTATAGCCTGGGACAAAGATTTTTAATTGGGTAAGCAATTTCATACAAATTTAGATGTCTGTAAATAAATGAGTCTTTTCTGAAGCCTTTCGACCCCTATCTAAGACCCGAACTAATACACAGACAAATACACAGACTAATGCACAGACTAACACAGAGACTAACACAGACATACAAGCTCAGTGACAACTAGACTCCCACCTGACAGTCTTTGTCAGTAGTGTGTGGCCTGCAGAGAAACAGCTGAGATTTGGGGTGGATCTGAGCTGACGTCTCCCTTCCTCCAGTCCCATTTGGGGCCTGCGCAGCTTGGCTACGGGGCGCTGGAGAGATGGGCGCTAAATATAGTCCACCTCTTTTATCTCCCTATTTAATTATTTATCCGACAGCTCTATCAGAGTTGGACTCTTGGTCCCGGGTCATTGGTCTCAGATAGTCTGTCTGGCTGCTATCCTCGTTTAGCTTCAGCCCCAGTTCAGCTGTGCTCCTCCACCTCATCACAGACAGGGGGTGCAGTACCTCTGACAGAGCTGGTGGAAGGTGTCAGCGGAGCTGCTTGATCAGAAGTGATTTCAGAGTGTAGACGCAGTCTGTTTCCCCGCTCCGTGTGGAGGTGTGGAGGAAGGCGGGGGTTTTGTCTGGAGTGCTGGTGCAGGGCAGAGCTCTGTATAGATGTATTTGGGTGGAGGTGGACCTGAGTTTCAGTACCATGGATACCAGATTGCTGTTTTTGGAATGGTAGTCTTTATATAAGACATAATTACCTTGCTGTCTATGTGAACTGACCAGTCACTGTCACTTTTACTCACAGTGGCCAAGAGGCTGCTGGAACAGGAATGCTAAATACATACAAGCATAAAGCTCACATGTCATTATAGGGAAAACCTCGCTCTTGGCTACTTTCCTACTTGCTACTTTTACTCTTCCTAAACCCAGGGAGATTGCTGTGGGAGAATGTTGTCTTGATCTGCATGGCACAGTCTTGTATCATTGTAGCAAACAAAAGCCTGCATGCTCCTCTGTGAAAAAAGCATTTTCGAACAGGTTTTCTCCTTCACCCCTCATCAGAATACTTCTGCTTTTCAACAGCTTTCATTGACTTTCACAGTAAGAAAGAAGGATCTTCAGTCTTATTTGGATTTCCTGTCACATTATTGCAGCATAATCAGCATGTTTGCACTCAAACAAAAACAGCCCAACACATGTAGCCAACCATTTCTGTGCAAACAACATTTCATTCATGTTCATTCAAGTTCTTTCAATTTAACAGTTTTTCAACCCTCTACTTTTCCTTCCTCTTTACTTAAATTAAAAGACTATCTTCTCCTGAACATTTCCACCGAAAAGCTATTGCAGTAAAGAACACAAGCTGGAACAGGCTGAAACTCAAAATGGCTACCCGGATTGTAGGTAAGGCCTTGTATGATGCAACTGTGTGAAGAAAGAGCCTTGCTGTGGGTGGGCCAGGATCAATACATGGTATACTCAGCCTAGTGGGTGGGATGGGAGGGGGGTCCTCTATGATGTCACTTCATGTAGAGCAGCTGGAGATAAGGAGATAAGGGAGTGCAACTTGACATCCCCAATAGCATCACACATTGTCTTATCATAAAGCACCTTTTGAATGAGTCAAGGCTGCTTAAAATGGTTGAAAGTCACCGCACGTTTTCAGTGCAACTCAACCCACAAACTTACAGGGAACAAATAAACTAGAACATGAACTAGAATAGAATATGAACTACCGTAAGTGTACGTGCGCATTTGTGTTTGTGCGCGTACCGTCCAATGTTCATGTGTACATATTTCAGTGACCAACAGGGTGTTTTGTATGGTCCACGCAGCACTGTGGAATGTGCCCTATTCCTGAGTAAACATGGACCATATCCGCCCCCCCCTGCCCTGAGTCCTGGCGCTTTCCATTGATCGCCCCTGCAAATTTATTAGCCATTGTGACAGCTTCCTGTACAAGCAGGGCCAACAGAGGAAACCAAGAAGTATGGAGATAAAGTCCTAAGAAACGGGGTACACAATGCCTATTGTGTTTTAATTGCAGGTTGAGACGGTACCTCTGGAATGTTTTCCACATAGCTCCTCTGCGTGTGTGTGTGTGTGTGTGTGTGCGTGTGCGTGTGTGTGGGCTCACTATGGCACGTACATACCTACAGATGCTAAACAACCATGGAACTGGGGTCAAGGCATGACGTCTGGAAAACGACAGCCCATTGTTAACGAGTGGTAGAAAACGACACAAGGACAAACCTGTATTTACACCAGGCAGCATTGCGGAATAACAGTTTTGAGGGAGTGAGGAAATTGACAACAGGCTTGTGCAGTATAGAAGCAGTTTCAGATCTCCAAACCCCAAATATTTGTCTTTGTCAGTCAAGGCATAACTGCACATTCAACTTTGTTGCTCTGGAAACATACCCCCATAGCTTTTTCTCTTCAGTGTTCCATTATGTTCCATATACAATGACTGCTACTGTAGCATGAGTGGCCTTGCATTTGAGACTACCTCCTGCCAGGACAATGACCTTTGACCTTGCCCTGGGGTCAGCTCGCCCCTGCATGACGAGGACATGTGATGACGTGCCAAAGTCCGTCCCAGCCAAGCGACATCAGACATCTCCACAGCAGCTGCCAGGACAGCTTTGTCATTGATTGACAGGTCCCTGTCACCGTAGAGCGTGCGAAACCTGGATCATGTCTCCCAGGCTGAGATACCTCTCGTGCTGGTCGCTCAGAACACAGGCCTGCCCCCAGGTGAGGAATGCTGGAGCCCACATGTCCTCTGAGCCCAGCACAGGGCAAATACACCCAAGCCCCCGATGGCTGAACATGGGGGTCCGATGGCACAAATAAGCCCTCGTAGAACTGGGAACATGATTGCGGTGGAGTGATAAGTCACACTGTCAGCTGTAAGGTGACCCATGTATGGCGTGTCTCTTCTACCAACATTTCACAGGTGGATGTGTGACAGTGTGAAAAAGCACAAATAATAGACCCGCCAGTTATGTTCGTACCTAGAGAGAGAGCGTGTCACCAACACACCCCAGTTGCTGCTTCCATCCACGGCTGTCAGAGGGGATCTGAGCTGAGCCGTGAGAAGGCTGGGATCGACATGATGTCATGGAGGGAGAAGTATTGTTCCCTGTTAGTAGATTTCTAATTACCTCTATCAGGTATGCTTATTAGTCAAATTATAAAGGCCATCCAATTTATTACTGGCACTGCCCAAGACACAGACGCACATTAAAAGCCCATTAGGTTTGCATGTGGCAAGCATATTGTCATGACAGATGATGAATGGGCTTAATATCCAGTCAAAAGCTGTGAGCTTCACTAATGGTAGACTATCTGGAGCCTCTGTTGTAATGTCAAAGCCTGGCAATACTGGTTGAATAATGAGACAGTGACATCTAGTGGAGTGTTTTTAAATTGCAATGTTTTTACGTGCGCTCACGGGGTACAAAAAGAACAATTATGCATCAGCATACATATGCAATTGCATATTTACATAATAATAATAATAATGTCTATTATAATGAAATCATAATATATATAATAGAAATAAATAATAGATTACTGTTCAATTGACTAAAAAATAATCCGCTTAAATAGGCTAAACAAATAAACATGTCAAGGATCATTAGCAAGTAACACTGAGTTCGGGGGCATATCCCTGACTAGTAGGGTCTCGATAGAGGGAGGGACGTGGTAGGAAGGATTGTGAGAGAGAGAGTGGCAAGAGATTTGGCTTATAGATGTACAAAGGTGTGTGAATGTGGTTGTGTGTGAGTGTGATTGTGAGTGAGTGTGTGTGTAAACAGTGTGTGAGAGTGTGAGTATTTGTGTGTGTGAGTGAGAAAGAAAGAGAGAAAGAGATAGTAGTAGTAAGAAAAGAGAAAGATGAGACAGATGTAGAGGAGGGGCTCCCTGAGTAGCTTACCCAGGAAAAGAATGGAAGGAGGCAGCTTCCGTCTCAGGCACAAGTGTATGTGTTTCAGCCCCAGGCCCGGCCCTCATTAGCAGCCAGCAGCTGCTGACTGAGATGTGGAGGGAGGCCGAGGGCAGGCTGTGGCGTGCTGCTAAACAGCTGCCAGGGCACATCTGCAAATTACCCCCGTATGTTGGATGGGATGCTGGATTTGTGATGTTGGATGGGATGTTGGGAGTTTGATGGGATGAGCTGTGTTTTAAGGTATGTTGGATGTTGGATAGGATGTTTCTCTGGAGGGTACAGTTCAGATTACCCAGGAGGGAACACCAGTGGACCCTTACACAGTCACACATCTAAACATATCACTCAAGTACAAGAATCTACTGGAAGTTAAACAAAATATACCGTTTACAGTTAAAGCAGCTTACAATGGACATCTTTGGGTTGGGGGCAGCAATCTGCATTTCTGTGTTGCAAAACAGGCTGGACAGCTCTGTTGTCCAACAGAGCGAGATCCTCAGGCACACCATGTTATTCACAGACCTCAGGCTGACCTTCTAACTCTAGGGCTGAGGGGATCCTAGTGTTGGGGATGTCAGAGGGAGGCTGTCCTGAAACACACACACAGAAAAAGGATTGTTACAGATTTATTGCTATTTGTAACAAGTGCAGGTACATCACAATGTTTTAGTCTGATAACACTTAAAAGTTTCCAAACCAAGAATAATTGATCTAGACCTATGATGATCGCTTTTCAAACAGAAAGTGAAAAGTGGTGGATCAATGTAGACTGTGAATGTAATGAAGACAGCAGACGGACATGAGATTTCCAGTGCAGACACATGTGTTCCAGGATCAAAGAGCTGATGGATGAGCTTATCTCTGGAAAGGAACCTGCTCTTATCAGCTGAGGAGCCATCGCTCTAACGGTCATGTTGGTTTTTGCTTCCTGCCAGACTGATACACGGAGTCGCTAACTGGGGAGGATGTGGCTGTCTCAGATCCAAACTCTCAAGACAATGTTGTCTCTCTGTATCTGGAAGGATTTCCCTGCTTCTGTCAGATTCTTGCTAACCTGATTAAGCATGTGTTGCCGGGAACATGACCTGGCATGAAGGACATCTATAGGACCTGT
Organism: Plecoglossus altivelis; assembly: GCA_036571765.1. Lineage (NCBI taxonomy): Eukaryota > Metazoa > Chordata > Actinopteri > Osmeriformes > Plecoglossidae > Plecoglossus > Plecoglossus altivelis. The sequence goes on from BROE01000019.1 coordinate 5,957,297, forward strand.
CGTTGACAGGGCTGGGGGAGAGCTTCATCTGATAGGAAGGGTGCTGCGTTCCCTCGGAGCAGGAGGGGGATATAAAGGGACGATTGTCCAGTGACGGCCTTGAGCAAGCGTCACGATGTGGCGAGAATGGCATGACTCCCTCCAGCCCCAGCGCTCGCAATAGAACACACTGAGGTCTCTCAGTGCAGTGTCCCGATCCCACAAGTAAACACAAATCAACTATGTTACATTTCCCGCATTCCTGGTTGTCGCCTCCGACTCCCGTAAATCTGCCCGAAATCTAATTTGAGTTTACCCCCCCCCCCCGAGGTGACGGTTGTCGTTACCTGCAGACAGTAGCTGGGCGGCTTTCCTGTCCTGCGTGATGTAGAGGGCCGTCATGAGGAAGAACAGCCCCCCCACTACCCCCATGAAGGGGCAGAGTAGTAAGCTGTACTCCAGACTCCTGAAGCTCCACGCGTCAGAGGCAGGATCCAGAGTACTCAGGGCATCTGAGACCTAACATAGGTAATACGCCTGTGGTCATGATCTTACATAGGAACATATGACAGGAAATGGCGGTGGGGGGGATCAAAGCTTTGACTCAACAGTGAGAACTGTATGTCGCCTGTGGCTTTATGTGTACAAGACTTACCACGCCTATGAAGTAGGGACTCCCTGCATCTCCTAGAAGGTGAAGCACCACAATCTGAAGAGCTTCGGCCGTGGCTCTTTTGGTCGGTACGACAACGTACTGAAAAACACGAGCATTACAGGAGCCACACCAGCGTCATGCTGTACACCTGGAGGAGAACCTCACTTACCAACAGGATGTCTGCCAGGATGGGCCAGTTCAGAGATATAAGAGTCCCCCCAATGCCAATGAACACCTGAAAGTAACAACATATTTACCGGCGTCCTCTACCTTCCCTGTTCCAGTTCTACAACTAGACGCAACAGCGTTGGCTGACGTGCTGCAATTGGTGGATATCAGTAAGCGCAGGGGCTGGATGATCTTACGTAAGTGGCTGGAATGCTTGTGGACACTAGTATGATGGCTGCGAAGAGACAGGGGGCGGAGCTGAGCATGCCCACTGCGCAGATGAGCGGGTCGATGTTGGGCACCTTGTCCCTCAGCCTCCTGGAGAGGGTGGACCCTAGGGTCACCCCGAGAATCCCTGTCACCACCGTCACGGCACCAAAGATGTAACTGCACACGGTTCACACTCAGTTGGCTGACAACACACAATCCAGGGATATGGAAAGCGGTTTTGCACCGCACTGCACTATGCACTGTTGTCATTGAGGTTATATTGATGCAGAATAGTACACATGTTGTTGTTGTTATTATCGTTGACCGTGCCTGATTGAGATGTGGTTGCTTGCGCTGTGGCAAGCAGATACAAATCTTGTATTTACAAATACATTGAATACTATGCACTTCTGAACTCTCATATTATGTTGGCCTTTCTATCTGCCCTGATTGATGACAAACGAATGGAAAATTGTATTGTGATAAAAGCGCTAGACACGGAAGGTAAGGAAGGGGGACGTGGCCGGGCTGTACCTATCAGAAGTGTCGCAGGGCTCCGTGGTGCAGGGGGGCCGGATCCCCTGAGACACCTGAGCTCTGGAGAGGAAGGTAGGGGTCCAGAATGCCAGGGCCCCCGTCAGAAAGGCCATGGCTGTCACTCCCAGAGATGACCACACGTAGCTCTTACTGCAAACACACACAGCGATGTGCATCTGTATACAAAGCTGTTAAGGCCTGCGTAGTATTAGTCACTTACAGCTGACAAAATAGCCTCTCTGTTGGATAGATATACGCTAATACTGTACATGCTGCTTCTGTTCATTTAGATTCTAAATGCTTTTCATTGACCTTTACGCAATGCATCAGTGTGTCATGTATGGAATGTAACACACAAAATACTGTCAAAACAACAGTAGTCACATGTTCATTTTCAGTTTTCGTTCACATGCTTGCCGCTTGAGCTACAACATGTCAACAGATCAAATGACTTGACAACGTGAACAAATGAGAGAAGTCGTCTGTTCTTGGTTACTTTTTCAAGAGGTACTTGATATCCTCCATGTAGGGGCTGTGGGTCTCCAGGCTCTCCCCGTGAGCGTCTGCTCCTCCCCTGGGGGGGTTGGGACACAGGAACACCAGCAGCACCAGTCCCACGGAGCCCAAGAGGGGGACCACCTGCCACAGTCAACATAAGGGATCAGTGGCTTGCTGGCTAGCAACATCACCAGTCAGCCTTAAAGGAATTAGACAACGCCTCCATGCTCGACATAACACATTTGGAGTTTTAACAAAGTTAGGACCAGGACAGCCAGAGTACGTGGGATAATCAGGAAGAAGCGAGTGGGGTTCAGAGTGGTTATACAGGGGCAGGTGCTGAGAAGAGGTGTGTGAAAAATGGAAGAGGGTGAATTGAAATGATTCCACATGTGGGACTCCTACCCGAAGGGCCCATCTCCAGTCCCCTGTAGCGCTAGTGACGGAGGATCCTATTATGTATCCAAGACCACTGAAACACATGACGTCAATAGAATTAAACTAGTTATCGTGCTGACCACAATCATATTTCATTGACCCTTCCCTCCCTTATCTTATACTCATGGTGGCTGTTTTATTTCTGAGGGCCAGATCACCTGAGTAGTGTTCCCATACGCTGTCTACTAGGTGACCTTTGTGTGTTTTACACCAGCCTTGGCAGGGTCAAACCATTGTGAATTCATGTGTGTCCTCCACAAGTTTAGGAGGCCAAAGTTACGGGCGATTAGACAACAACTTCTATTTTTAGGATACATTGAAGCAACGAGACAGAGGTGACCAGATTCTACTAGGCCACGAAGCAAATACAAGAAATGGCTAGATACAAGGTACGCAAAAAAAAAAGACAATGTTGAGACGAGGCAGACAGGAACCTAACCTTCCAACAGGAATGAAAATGTAGAAGGCGGAGATCATCAAGGTCCTTTTGTTCCCAGAGAAGAGGTCCCCAATGATGGTGGGGGCGATGGTGGAGTAACCTGCCTCTCCTGTGCCAACTAGTGCTCTCAAAAACACCAACAACCAGAAGTGCTGAAAGGATTCAGCCACAAAGGTTACAGGAGGTCAAAGACGTGTGTCTAATGAGCTCCACCATGTGACATCACATCTTCTATCTCCTGACTTCTTCCTCTCGTAAGGACATAACACTACTCATGATGACACTGTATGATCTCGGAAAGGAATCAGAACATCCAACTGCAGATGGTTTATATCGGTTTGATTAAGTGTATCTCTCGTTTAGTTAGTCAAACATTTCATTTACCGACTCAGAGACGAACGAGCTGCCCATGGCGGTCACAAGCCACACTACCAGCCCACCAATCATGATGAACTTCCTGTTGTAGCGGTCACCAAGGTAGCCAAAGATAGGAGCCAAGAATATAAAACTGAAAATGAAAACTGTAAAAAAAAAAAAGAGAAAAAAAATTATGGAAATTGTTGCTTCATATTGTGGTACAATAGCTACAGGAAAAGACTGCCTTGTTCTCTGCAGGCACTGACTTCCCTGAGCATAGCACCGTGCCTAAACTGCATTATGGCTCAGTCACTATGAGTGTGAGAGATGATCTGTCACAGATGGTGCTTAGGATTCATTAGGAGCATCAGGATTCTACGTGCTCTACAGAACCTGCCATCCAATCTATTATGTGAGAACGTAATCAGCAGAATCTCGTGTTAAATTCACTTAAAAACAGTAAGGCATAACTGACAAACAATAGTCATGAGATATGATGCTGTCTCTCATCTGACGTAAATGAGGTCTGGTTTATGTTCTGTAACAGGGTCCTTTGATTGAGGATCTCCTGTTCAGCTTCTACAAAGGTTGAGTGATTACTACATGCACAGCTTACAATACCTGTCTGTAACAGTCCAGATGTGCTGTCGCTGATATCAAAGAATTTCTGGATGTTCAGGAGGACTCCTTAAAAAAAGAAAAAATAAAGAAGCGTTGGTCGAGAAATCCAACAGCGGCATTGGCGTGCGTCCGGCGGTGCGCGCTGAAGTGAGGCGTCTCACCTGCGATCGTGTACCGATCGATGTAGTTGATCAAGTTGACATAGCAGAGAACGGCCACTGCGATGTAGGAGCGCTTGGGTGAGATCAGCCTGCTCTCCACTGGGGGGGCCTCAGGGAGCGGGGGGTCCGAAATGGAGCCATAACGAGGACCAGAGGTTGATCTTAAACTCAGACAAGTCGTCTTTCCATCCAGGCGAGACATCACTGGTCTGGTTGTCTCCGTTGAAATCATCTCTTCCTTCCCATGCCTATGACAGTAAGTGTTGGCGAATGTTGTCACAGTCTTTCTGAGTAAAAGAGAAGTACATGGGTGTGTCCCCTCCTACCCAGAGATGGTACAAGTCAATAAGTTCAGTGACTGATTCTCTGCCCATGAACAGGCAACTTGCAATGGAAGAAAACAATGAGGATGTAAACAGATCTAAGCCTAGTAATAGTTCAAGGTCCAGAACTAAACCCAAATCACTTAAGACGACTTCAGATCCTTTACCTAGAATATTTTCCACAAACACGTTTATTGTAATGCACAATCACTTGATTGTACTCTGACTTGGATATTTGTTCCTTCAGAGAGCCTTTAAGTGTCGCCGGCTTGTTTAAGGAGAAAACACTCTTTGGAAATCTCCCTTTGACACAGACTCATAAGTCAATCTCCCTTCCCAACTCTATTTCTCTGCAAGAGAGTTGACATCCTATTGCCAATATACAGTGGGTCTTCTGCAATCCTTTTGCAAGTTTCAGTCTATGTTTCAACACAAAAAAGCCTGTTTTTGTCTTAACAGAAGCACTGCAGTAACACGTCTGACCCCCCCCCCAGGATTCATTTGGAACAGTATATAATTGAATCACTGAACAATTGAACCAGATAAAAGACCTTTGACCATTGGGTCAAGAGGTCATAGTTCTTTATGGTTAACTTGGTTGTTTAAGTCATCCAGTCACTTCTTGGAAAAATCAAATAGCTGCAACAATTGGGAACAGATCAACCTGAACTGGGACTGTCAGAAACCTACACGATGGGAATCATCTGAGCTGAATGACAGTTTCTTTAGAGTCAATGTAAACTATTTGCTGCTTTTGTTCTTCATAGGTAGAAGAAGCAAACGTACGTCTATTAGCAATATCTATCAGCAGTGAATCTCACTAACAAAAAACAGCCATCATCATCATCATGATTTTGATCAACATCAACCTCAACTGTTTTTGTATACAGCCTCAAAGAATGGGATGATCTCTCAAGTACACACCTTACAAACACTGCTAGTGACACACATGTTGGGAGTTATGTTGGTTTCGCACACAAATCATTGGTCATGGTGAACTATAGTCCTGAGTCTGCAAAGGAATCTGAGAGTACATACGGCTTCCTGATGTCTTGATTTTCAGATCAGCTTATTCCCATTATATTTGTGGTTTGGAGCTGGTGACCTTCAGTCGGTTTCTGAAGCTCTGCTAAGAGAAAGCAGAGTTCTTCCCCCGGCTCTCATTCGCTGCTGGGTTATTAAGTTAGCAAACTGTCCAACCCTCTCTGAGATGGTCATATGGTCTTACACAGATGCTTACTGTGATACAATGTTGAAAACAAGCCAATAGCCATTCCGAAACTGTCATGGCTATCTTTTTGGTCACAGAATGTCCACACCAATGTTTCAACTCAATGTTCAGACCTAGTAGTTTCAAACACATGGTTACCTTGAGCATGAATGTTAATCTTGAAGTACAAAATGTAACTAATCAGCTGCAAAAGCACATTTAATGCTTGTTGAGCTGTCTAGATTAGATGGAGGGCATCATGGAATCTTATCTGCTCCCTTATCAGTTTTGTCATTTTCTCTTCACTTTATGGTAAACCAAAGTTAAATCAGTAATGTTTTCTAAATTCAGTAACTGAGATGAAGAGGTGGGCTCTCTTGATGTCGTGGGTAGAAAGAAATCGTTATATGCAGCTCTATCTACTGACCAATTGAAAACTGCACTCAGTAATATAACTTGCATTATTTTATCATTCAGTTAAGGTTGTCATTTTCTATTCACTTCTTTATGTTGCCTACAAATCTTTTACCAGCAACATATTTGTAAATGTAAGACAATAACAAACTTCCGACAACAGCATTTGATATAAGAGAAGTCATTCTAAACGGTCCTTTTCTCGAGCTAATGGAGCCACAGAAATTCCTGCCTTTATTGTTAGATTAGATAGCAGTACAATAGGATTGTGAACCTTTCATTCTCTCTCTCTCTCTTTCAAAACACAAATACTACACACTTCTTTTTTTTGCATAGAACTGTGTTGGTCCTGACCTCACGCGGCTTTCCTCTGGTCGCAGTGCGCAGGTGCTACCAAAATCAGAATGAGAATGTTGAGCAAAACGAACTAGAAGGGAGCTCACATAGATTGACGTTATTTATTGAACAAACAGTCAAATACTGACATATTAACGGACGTTGCTAAAGGATTGAAGTAGTTCAACCATGACGGAGCCACAGTCAGCGCTGTTACTTAGAAGACAGCTAGCAGGTAATATGTTACTGGTGGTAGCTAACGTGCGCTAACTATTTAGCTAGCTGGCTCATTAGCCTCACTAGCCAACAGGCCGAAAGTGGATGCAAACTAGCGTAGCTAGGTAGCTAACTTTAGCCTAGCTGCCAGAGCGTAGGTTCCAACCGAAGCTAACGCTACAAAGCCAACGTGGATCAGTCTAGTCACCGGATTGAAAGTCTGAAACAATGGACAACACACTTTTTGACAGGCACATATGAGTTATTTACAATATTGTTCATTACATCGTGTGCATTTAGAAATAAGCTATATAGAGATAATTGCTTTAATGCGACTTAGAAAATGTGGAACGTCTTGTGAGTGTCGTTGCCAGCTTGATAACAATAAGCGTAGTTAGCTACGCAAGTGCTATCACTTCCAGTGAATAGTCAAATTCACCCCTACATTGTACGACCTAGCTCTTCTTATTACCTTGATAGCTAATGAGCTGTCTAATCACATATGAGATGTTTAGCCATCTAGCAAGCCTTTAGTGAGTGTCACTCCAGTATTTGGCCGTTTAATTTCTGCGACTTTGAAACTGGCCACAGCTAGCTACTTGTGGTATTTGTTGTAGATTGGATAACGATGAAGTTCTTATTAAAACGAATGTTGGCTAGTTAATCAGACACATGAACTAATGGCTAGTCATTTAGCTAGACAGCTAGCTAAAATGGTGGCGTACCAAAAAGATGTTAAATAATGCCCATGACAGATTGTTTGGTTATGGTTAGCTTCCCTTTTGTTGGGTCTATTTTTACGGCTAAAAATATTTAGCTTGCTGGTTAAGGGTATGCTTTCTAGCTCTCATTTAGCAGTCACGTCAAACCCAATAGCTAACTAGATTTATCAGCTGGTCTGCAGTGCATATTGGTCAACAAATGCAATGCCAGACCTTTCTAGTTAACATTCACCCTCACTAAACTGATGGCTTAAGGTGACACTAAAAGATTGAACACTCTTGTAATTCTTTCGACATTGGGTAGGTACAGTCAATAGATTTTTTTTTTCCTTCTTTTTTTCTTTTTTACAAGATACCATTGCTTTATTTGTCCAAAGAGCAGAAGTCAGTATGCACTGAGAATGCATAGCTTGTCACCTCACAGGAAATTCCTAGGTACTGATCAGTATCTTTTAAATCTACCAATCTCTGTTCAAAATGGTTCCACAGCCGTTATTGCAGGCATATACTTCTGACAAATGACCAAACTAGTGTCCTGCAGCGTTATGTAGATACGATGCCCAAGTTCTTTTGGAGAAAACATGACAACCCATGTTGTGGTAGCAGCTGTTCACTGTAGTCACTGCAGGACTCAAGAGAGTGTTGTGCGATATAATGAGAGGAGGCATTTACACCAACTTCAGAGGCCTTTTACTTGCTGACCTGCCCAGTACACTGACCCCCAAGGCACCATTAGAGTGACTCAGTTATTATGAAGTCCAATCATTGTCACCTAGGTCATTATCAAAAGTGTGTATCCAAATAGCTGTTTATTAGTAGCAAGAGTGTGCCAATATTTAACTGCCCCAATGACCTGGATAATTCCATAAAACAAACAATATATTGACTCAATTTTTACTCCATGATTAAATCATTAAAGGGTCAATAGATTTATAGGGCAATACCGTAAGAAGTGACCATGCCAGCAATAATGCAATAGCAAGCAGGTCATGATAATTAGGCAAGATTATCAGTGAGGCAAGACACACACTATGCTGTTGTGAAGTAAATATGTAAAACCTGTTTTGTCCTGTTTCCAGAGCTGAATAAAAACCCAGTGGAAGGATTCTCAGCAGGCCTGATAGATGATAACGACCTCTACAGATGGGAAGTCTTAATCATCGGCCCTCCAGATACTTTATAGTAAGTGTGACAGGTTGGCTCCTGTTGGAGGACATGGCTATGATATCGTATTTTTGGCTATCACTGTGATTCCTACAACTACTGATGTTTTTAACTTTGCATATGTTTACAGCGAAGGTGGTGTTTTTAAAGCCCATCTTACATTTCCCAAAGATTACCCCCTTAGGCCACCTAAAATGAAATTTATCACCGATATATGGCACCCAAATGGTGAGTGAAAGGTAACCGCAATACGCATCACATTTTGCTCATTTAAAAATGTTCACATGATGAAATCTAACTTTTCTTTTGCCGTCTTGTTTCCAGTGGACAAGAACGGCGACGTATGTATTTCTATTTTGCACGAGCCTGGGGAGGATAAGTATGGCTATGAGAAGCCAGAGGAGCGTTGGCTGCCCATCCACACAGTGGAAACCATCATGATCAGCGTCATCTCCATGCTGGCAGACCCAAACGGGGACTCGCCCGCCAACGTGGATGCTGCGGTAGGACTCCCGTCACCTAATCCACATGTATCACCTGCTGCTCGTATCCTGAACAGGGATCGAGACGCGGTGGGACTGAAATGACCTCTCTTGTTTCTCCGTACAGAAAGAGTGGAGGGAAGACAGACATGGAGAATTCAAAAGGAAAGTTGCCCGATGTGTAAGAAAGAGCCAAGAGACTGCCTTCGAGTGACATCATCAAGCCACATCTAGCTTCTTTTTTTCAGGGTACGTCTACACGACTTTTGTACTTGTCTTTTACAAGACCTGGGTCTTGTGATTTTTGTTAGAGGTGTTGTTACTTTTTATGGTCTTGTGGAAATGTTTTGCTACAACAAAGTGTGGTATTGATTGACTGCTGAAGGTTCTTCAAATCATATTCCTGTCTCTCTCAGGTCTCCAATTGAAAAACAACATGGCACTGTTTCCTGCACTCTACCACCCTATTGCCAGGCTCGTCATCATCGACTTTGGCAAAAATAGGCTGGCTACAATAGGCTGCAATAGAACATAACTGCTATTACAAAAGCTGACAGACAACCTCCAAGCAAGTGCCAACTCCAAAACAACAAAAGATGCTAAAGCATCTTTTGAAGTCTATGAACTGCTACAACCTTCAGGAAGATATTGTAAAGACCTGTATATAGCACAGACGAAACCTGATAATATATAAACTGTTCATCCTATCCATCCAGCAAGTCACTTAGTACCAAATAAATAGCGCTTGTGTAGTTAGAATTTGAATCCTGTAAATTCTTGAAGTCTTAGTCCACTTTCCCTTGATCGTCCACTCTAGTGTGCATTAGTTCTGTTACAGGTTACGACAGGAAGGCATGTAAAAGGCTGAACAGTTAGATTGGGATGTTACATCATTCCACTGTTGGGAATGATGGAAGGATGCAGCGATGGAAGAACGGTGTCACATGTTTCTGGTGGGGTTTTGGTGGCCATCGGGCTGCATCGTAATACACATAGCATGCTTGGGTTTGATCTCACTCTCAGCACTGCAGGTAAAGTCACCATTGAACATTGAACTAGGATGTGTGTGTATGTTTTTGTTTAGGTTTGCAACAGGCGAAATAGCCTTGGAAATAGGGACATACCCATTACTTGTCATGCATGAATTGTTTTTAATTTGTATTTTTTCAAAAGTGCCTCTCCTATTAAATTGCTTGGTAATTGCACCCTACGTTGAAGAGTTAGTGTCAGAAAAGTTGTGCAACACAACATACACTTGTGTGAAGTCTTTTTTCAAAACCTTTTCACAAGGATGATGCTTGATGAGAACAAGGGTAACAATTTGGTGTAGCAATAACTCCAGATTGTGAACCGTCTTATTTTGGAGTTTGGGTTGAATTGGGGGTGTTTTTCCAATATTCACCTTGTGGAAGATTATTTTAGCAGGTCTTGGTTTTTCTTTGTGTGTTTTTCTTAAGTAGGAATTGTGCATGCTTTAATGTTTTGTGAAGTTTCAAGTTTTTGGTTTGAGTATGAGTGTGTGCGTGCAAGTGTGTTTGTGTGTGCACACCCTCTTTCCCTCACCCACTCCCCTACCAACTTATTTGCTTTATTTTATTCTGGCTCACTGATGGTGTACTGCAGTTTACTTGCCTAATGTACAAAGACAAAATACTGATGTATATTTTTCATGTTATAAAATTGTCACCTGTAGTGAGTTCTTCGAAAATATGATTTCCTTTTTTCAATATTTGTGGGGTTTTCATTCATATAGATTGAAGTTAGCACACATTCCATGTGTGAAACCGTTCCTTAGCATTCAACATGCTATCAGTTAACCACGGAACTGCAAATTATTCAAAGTATGTGTTCTATAGTTTATTTACTAGACAAGTGTTGAGAGTGAAAGATCTTTTACCAATGGTGGGAAACCTCTCTTCTGAGGAAAGTTAGTGCCGTGTTCTAGATATTGTCCCAAAGACAGACATGACTCAGTACTTAGGGACATGTTTCCAGAATGTACTGCAAAGACCCAATTCCATCTACAGTAGAAATAACCACTTCCAAGTTCTTTCGGTTAACTTCGGAATGTCTGTCTCTTTTGAAAGCCAACGTGTCAGATAAAAACACCCAATTGGAACTTGATTTGACAATGAGAGAGAAGCAGTCCATTTAAATAGAATGTCAAACATTCTATAGATGACGTTTCACTCCCCAGTGAGATTTGTTTAGGCCACAGCACTTCAGATTGCTGGATAAAGCATAGATAAGGGGAAATGAGGACGACTGCTACAATGTCATAACATTTGAAATGCAGTAATAGAGCCCACCTACTGTGATCTTACTATCTCGCGAGAGAAAAGTATTAAGCCACGGAACCAACATGGCGGAAGGTATGATACAGATTTCTTGTCTATTTACACGCCCTTTCTTAATTTGACGCTTGCTTAATCGCTTACCGAAGTCTTAAAACACATAGTCAGCTGAGATTTTGTATGAATGAAAAAAATCAATATTGCTCGTTTTTCGTCGAGTCACCTCATACTGCAACTGCGCGTGTAAAGCTAGTAGTAGCTAGGTTTGCTTGCAGCTAGTAGTATTTGGGTTTCTTGTACAAGCCAGACAAGCGGCAACGTAGTTTGGACATTAGTTGTGTTTCGCAGGGTCAAATCCCCGCTTGGTGATAATAAATGAGTTAACACATCAGCTTCGATCTTTCGAGTTGGTCAACCAGCTGTCAGCTTGTGTAGTTGTGCTAGCCAACGCCAGCCTGTTGGGTGTGACTCAAACATCGGAGTCGTCGCCCCAACTGTCTAGATCCCACAGCTGATGTCTGATAAAATAGAACCGAATATACATAGATTAGTATGTCTGCTGCAGTCATGTTGCACACCGGCGTTTATCTAGCAATTCATCTTTTGAAAAGGTATTGACCTACATCGTCAGACTGGTACTTTCTTATGCAAACTTTTAAGACATTAGCAAGTTATTGTCCTTTATTTCCAGCTGACATGTTCTGAAAATAAGATCATATAAACGTCAAATAATGACTGTGAATGTTATGGTTCATAGGAATGAAGGCATTGGGACATACGTTTAGTTACTGCGATGTACCTACACTTAGTATGAATATTCTTGGCCAGCATTTATCTGGCTGTTCAGCAACGTGCCCTTCCTGTGTCGCGTTAGTCAGGTGATGGTGGAGGCTGGCCGCCCTCTCCCCATGACTTGGCCAGCCATGTTTAACTGGCCAAGTTAGGGAGGGAAAAGCAATGTGCCTTCTCAGCATTTTTCCTTTGCTGAAACTTGGACAGGAAGGGGAAACTAATTGTGCCTTACAAGACATCACACCCACATTCAGGAAGCCGTTTCAATGTCTGGCAAAAACGGTGCTAAGTTATTTCACTGGCTCGCTGTGTGTTAAAGGCTGCCTTCCCACAGTGGAATCTGTAAAATGCACCCAGATAGCTTTTCAAACTCGCTTCATTTCTCACCTTCTGTTGCGTACGTCTCCCCCTGTCGCCCTGACAGAGGAGGTGGCCAAGCTGCAGAAGCACCTGGCCCTGCTCAGGCAGGAGTACGTGAAGATGCAGCAGAAGCTGGCTGACACGGAGAGGCGCTGCGCTGTGCTGGCGGCCCAGGCGTCCGGCCAGGGCTCAGCAACCTCTGCAGCTGGGGACACGTTCATCAGCCGTCTGCTCGGCATCGTGGCCGAGCTGTACCAGCAGGAGCAGTACAGGTGAGGGGCCGCAGGGAGGGGGGGGGGGGGGGGATGTGATCTGGGCAGGCCCTGTTGCCATGGTTACCCGCTGGGTTCTCCTGCAGTAGTGCGTCCGCCTATTGGCCTGAGCGTGCCTTGAGATTTCCGTACCAATTATAACCCACTTACCTGCGACTCGACAATGCAGATTTGTTTTTGAAAGACAAACCAAATCTGTCTCGTCCTTGGCAAACAGCTGTTTACCATGTCGCTTGCTGTCGTGTTTTCCAGTGACCTGAAGATCCGAGTTGGGGAGACGAGTCTCAGTGCTCATAAGTTTGTGCTGGCTGCTCGCAGTGATGCCTGGAGTCTGGCCAACATGGCTTCCACCTCCGAGCTGGATCTGTCTGGTACGGAACCCTGCTCTCTCTCTCTACTTAGCGGGGAACAGACAGCCAGGATACACGTACTACTGCTGGCCTGGAAATCTTGTATCAGCCATGTCTCGCACTGCAAATACCCATGCAAATATGGGTGCGAATTGTTAACCCTCGCCCGTGTGTGTGTGCGTGTGTGGGGCGTGTGTCCAGACGCCAAGCCGGAGGTGGCGTTGGCGATGTTGCGCTGGGCGTACACCGACGAGCTGGAGCTTAGCGAGGACGACGCCTTCCTGATCGACCTGATGAAACTGTCCAACCGCTTCCAGCTGCAGCTGCTCCGAGAGAGGTGAGTCCTGTTGCCATGTTGTCTGTCTCTGCTAACCCTAGGGCATACCTGACCCGTGACATCACTGTCTGGAATATTCTGCTCTATCCTCACATCGGTGGGGCTCCATCACCTCCCCCCCCCCCCCAACCATCAGATATTGACCTAGACTTGCCCATTCAGTTGGAGATCATGGATAGCTTTGGTGTCTCTCGCGCAGGTGCGAGAAAGGGGTGATGTCATCAGTGAACGTGAGGAACTGCATCCGCTTCTACCAAACGGCTGAGGAGCTCAACGCTGCCACTCTGATGAACTACTGCGGGGAAATCATCGCCAGCCACTGGGTGAGGCTCTGTCAGCACATTCTGGACAGATGGTACCATCCGGGAAAATCGATTGGCTGTCGGTCCCGTCTGACCCCAGGAAGTGATGCACGATCAGGCCTACGTCTCGACTGGCTGTTGTATTGATTCATCTCCAGGTCCCATCTGAATCATTTGTTTCATGCATAAGTTAAGAGCTCTCTTTACCCAGTTAGTGTTTTGAGCATATCAGCAGTTTGGTCTTAATATCTGACTATGAAGCCACATTTCCATGCCAAGTCCTCTCTGCCGTATCAGAGGTTAGGCATGGCAGAAGTGGCTGTACTCCTCGTCTCGCTCGTCTCTCTCTTTGCGACGAGAAGCTGCTCGCTTTACGATGTCATAAATCTGCCACAGCCAGAACCCAATCATTCTCAAGGTTAGGTTTGTAACGGGCAAGAGCAAATGCCTTTTCACCTGCTACCTGACGGCCTGTCAGTGTAGCTATGGTTTCCCTCCACTTTGATTATTTTCCCTTTTTATTACATTCATCTGAGCCTTTAAGTGGTTTCAAGGTCTAATTAAGACCCGAAATGGAATTGAGTTTTTTTTCCCCGCACGTCGGATAATGGAACCTGTCGATAAAGAATCAGATGACGAATGCGATGTTCCCCCTGGTTCCAGAATCAGTTGATGACGGCTGGGATGTCTTGATTCCTCCCTGCAGGACGATCTGAAGAAGGAAGACTTCAGCACCATGAGCGCTCAGCTTCTCTACAAGATGATCAAGTCCAAAACAGAGTTCCCTCTCCACAAAGCCATTAAAGTGGAGCGAGAAGATGTGGTCTTTCTCTACCTCATTGAGATGGACTCAGAGGTGAGATCCAAACTATAACAGAATTCACCTTCATCCTCATTAGTCTTCCACGGGGCATAGTAGCTGACATGACGGGTCAAATTAATTTGATCTTGAATTCTCCAAACCCTAGCTGCCTGGAAAGCTTAATGAATTGGACAACAATGGGGACCTGGCCCTGGACTTAGCCTTGTCTCGGAAACTTGAGAGCATTGCCACCACGCTGGTCAACAACAAAGCAGATGTGGACATGGTGGACCAAAGTGGCTGGAGCCTGCTGCACAAAGCCATCCAAAGAGGTAGGGGGCGCTGCGAACGTTCCAACCCACTTTCTGTGTGTGTTACCTGGCATCCTGGTGGAAACCTGAAGTGTTAACCCCCCCTCACCAGTCTCATTCTCTCTTTCACTCTGACTCCAGGCGATGAGTTTGCCTCCACCTTCCTAATCCGCCACTCGGCCCAGGTGAACGCTGCTACGGTGGGGGCGGTGGAGACCCCCCTTCACCTGGTCTGCTCCTTCAGTCCCAAGAAGCACTCTGGGGAGGTCATGAGCGGCATGGCGCGCATAGCAGAGGCCCTGCTGAAAACTGGAGCCAACCCCAACATGCAGAACAGCAAGGGCAGGTGGGTGTCCCTGGGCCCTCTTGCCCTGATCCAGCAAGTCCCAGCTGTATCTGAAGAAACACCACGTCTGTTTAGAACAGAACCCTAACATGAGCTTTATCTTTTGATCCTCCAGAACTCCCTTGCATGAAGCTGTGTTGTCGGGCAATGAGCACGTCTTCAACCAGCTCCTCCAGTGCAAGCAGTGAGTCTTACAAACCCCTGGCTTCAGATTTCCCTTGAAAACAAAGCCCATCCCAGTATCGTGGCCTTATCGCAGCCTGCTCATCCAGCCCTTTTCTCGCCTCTCTCCTCACCCTTCCTCTCCTAGGCTGGACCTGGAGCTGAAGGACCACGAGGGCAGCACAGCTCTGTGGCTGGCTCTGCAGTACATCACCGTGGCCTCTGACCCCTCCGTCAACCCCTTCGAGGACCACGCCCCCGTGGAGAATGGCACGTCGTTCGATGAGAACAGCTTTGCCTCGCGGCTCATCCAGCGGGGCAGCAACCCAGATGCCCCCGACACCGCCACAGGTGCTGACCACGGGCTCCACAGAGGAAGTAAAAGACACCGTCGTTTTCAATATTAGTTTGAATCTCATCCTGTCTCCCCCCCCTCACTTGTCCCTCCCAGGGAACTGTCTCCTTCAGAGAGCTGCAGGAGCGGGCAGCGAGGCCGCCGCTCTCTTCCTGGCAACACACGGGGCAAAGGTCAACCACGCCAACAAATGGGTGCGTTCCCTCTGGCCAGCTAGCCATGCTGCTATGCTGGGCAGCAGTCAGACTGCAGATTCCAGCAAGTCAGACTGCAAGTCACTGCAGCCTCCCCCTCTCCTCCGCAGAGCCCCTCTGCATCACAGGCTGGGCTGCAGTGCAACGCTGCTCTGACCCCCTGCTATACTTGAAGATAAATAATACATCGTAATAGCTGCTATTAAGTGTGATGACTTGATCTGTTTTTTCCATCTCTCCTTTCTGTCCATCTCTCCGTCTCTCTGTCTGTTCTGCAGGGGGAGACACCCCTCCACACAGCCTGTCGCTGTGGGCTGGCAGGCCTGACAGCAGAGCTGCTCCAGCAGGGAGCTAACCCCAACCTGCAGACCCAGAAGAGCCTCCCTGAGGATGAGCTGCAGGGCAAGGCCCAGGGCCTCTCCCTGCAGAGCCCCCTCCACATGGCCATCGCCCACAACCACGCTGACGTGGTGTCGGTCATCCTGGAGCAGAAAGGTGGGCCCTCATCTGTCGGGTCTATTCTCCTGAATCTGAACGACGTGTGTTAATGCATTAGGGGGCGGACAAGTTCACGCTGAACTGTTTCTGATCGTGCTGTTTGTGTTTATGTTCCAGCCAACGCGCTGCACGCCTCCAACAACCTACAGATCATCCCTGACTTCAGCCTTAAAGACTCCCTGGACCAGACCGTGCTGGGCCTGGCCCTCTGGACTGGTAAGCTCAGAACATCTCCTCACCCTCTCATCCACCACATGCAAAACCTCTGACGAGCTCGCACGATGCGCTGTGTGTGTCGTCAGGGATGCACACCATCGCAGCCCAGCTGCTGGGCTCTGGGGCGTCCATCAACGACACCATGTCCTCTGGTCAGACCCTGCTGCACATGGCCATCCAGAGACAGGACAGCAGGAGCGCACTCTTCCTCCTGGAGCACCAGGCCGACATCAACGTCAGGTAGGCCTGAAACGACACACCTGAGCTGGGGTGGAGAAGGGGAAGCACCACAGGACTTCCCTCTTCACGGAGTCCTCTGGATGATGGAGGAGGCGTCCTGACGCGTCCTCGTCTTGCTCCTCCAGGACCCAGGAGGGCCAGACGGCGCTGCAGCTGGCCATCAGCAGCCAGCTCCCCCTGGTGGTGGACGCCATATGCACTAGGGGGGCAGACATGTCCGTGGTGGACGAGAAAGGCAACCCCCCTCTATGGCTGGCTCTGGAGAAGGGCCTGGAGGACATCGCCTCCACGCTGGTGAGACACGCACACAACTGGAGTTTAGTAGTGGGTACAGATAGTGCGGGGGTGTTTTGATGCGTCTCTCTGGGCGTGCCTGGCAGGTGCGGCACGGCTGCGACGCCACCTGCTGGAGCTCGGGGCCGTCGGGCTGCATGCAGACCCTCCTCCACAGGGCCGTGGACGAGAACAACGAAGTCACGGCTTGCTTCCTCATCCGCAGGTGCGCTGTGCACCGCAGCCCCACCCTTTTAAGTCTTTTTGCTCCTTTAGTGTCCTAACACCTACCTCTGCTAGTATACTGGCTTAGTGAATGATCGTCATGTGGCTGAGTTTTATGGTGAGGTCAGAGTGTTATTTTTCCGAGGCTGTGGCTCTGGCTCAGTCGTTTCATGCTCAATCATGGTGATCCCTGTCTGACTGTAAGCTGTTAAAGCCTCCAGATTACCTCCGATCTTAGACCTGGAGACAAACAACCTTGTAGCCAGAGCAGAGAGAACCAGCTGTCCTAGTTGCCTGTGTCTCCTTGAGTCCATGGTCTAGTGCCCCTGCAGTCATCTGAAGGGTTAAACTCAGCTCAGTTGAACGTTGTTAAACATTAGCATTCACGCTAGCCAGTTCCTCTGTTGTGAGCATGGGGAGGTGTGCCTGCTGTCTCACCCTCTCTGCTGCCCCCTGGCCTCTTGCAGTGGCTGTGACGTGAACAGCCCCCGGCAGCCTGGTCCTAACGGGGAGGGGGACGAGGAGGCCCGGGACGGCCAGAGCCCCCTCCACCTGGCAGCCAGCTGGGGCCTGGAGGACGTGGTGCAGTGCCTTCTGGAGTTCGGGGCCAACGTCAACGCACAGGTGCGGGTCTCTCTAACCTTAACCTCTCCTAAGCCACCGTCCATGAGAACATGGGTTCCATGTGTTACAGTAGTTAGTGTTCTGCTCATGTGTTGTTGTGTGGGTAGAGGGTCCAGTCCAATGGCTGATCTTGCCTGTCTGACTCCTCCCCAAGGATGCGGAGGGACGGGCCCCCATCCACGTTGCCATTAGCAACCAGCACAGTGTCATCATCCAGCTGCTCATCTCTCACCCAGACATCCGTCTGAACGTACGTGACAGACAGGGCATGACCCCCTTCGCCTGCGCCATGACGCACAAGAACAACAAGGCTGCAGAGGCCATCCTCAAGAGAGAGCCTGGCGCCGCCGAACAGGTGCGCACACACACGCACACACGCAGACACACACACACATGCACACACACACACACAGCGTGTCTGTGGTTACTGGAGCTGATCTCCAGTGTGGTCAAGCCGGTATAACTTCCTGTAAACCTCCTTTCTCTTTTCAGGGGGACAATAAAGGGCGTAACTTCCTGCATGTGGCAGTCCAGAACTCGGACATCGAGAGCGTCCTGTTCCTGATCAGTGTCCAGGCCAACGTGAACTCCAGGGTCCAGGATGCGGCCAAGCTCACCCCCCTCCACCTGGCCGTCCAGGCCGGCTCCGAGATCATCGTCCGCAACCTGGTGGGCAACCCACCCCCTCTTCTCACTGTCAGTGTGAGTGTTTATGCAACCTCTACGCCGTCTAAGGGTGTGTGTATGCGTGTGTCCACCTAGTTGCTGGCAGGGGCCAAAGTGAACGAGCTAACCAAACACCGGCAGACGGCTCTGCACCTCGCCGCCCAGCAGGACCTGGCCACCATCTGCTCCGTGCTGCTGGAGAACGGCGTGGACTTTGCTGCTCTGGATGAGAACGGCAACAACGGTAGGGAGTCCCCCCATCCCCGTCCCCCCTCTCTCTCTCTCTCCCACACAAGGGCCCTCAGATGCAGCTGTTGGCAGCGAGAGCTGCTACCCTCCATGTCCTGGTGTCAGGAGCCTCCTCTCACAGGCTTGCTGTTACTTCTTCTTCTTCTCTCCTCAGCCCTGCACCTGGCCGTCATGCATGGCCGCCTTAATAATGTCCGAGCTCTTCTCACAGAGTCCAACATCGACGCGGAGGCCTTCAACCTCAGGTGGGTTTTCTCAGAGACACCCTCTTCCTGTCAGGTGGTCCTGAGGGGAGGTGAAGGGTTACTGAAGTGATTGGCTGAACGTTCGTCTTGCAGGGGTCAGTCGCCAATGCATGTCCTGGGGCATTATGGGAAAGAGAACGCGGCCGCCATCTTTGAGCTGTTCTTGGAGTGCATGCAGGAGTATCCTTTGGACAAACCAGACAATGAAGGAAACACAGGTAAGAGGAGGGAGGCTGTGTGTTTACAGAACAACAACAAACAACAAACTAAACTAACAAACTCTGGCAGAAGGCTTTGTCTTCTAGCATGGAGACTTCAAGGCACACATACTCAGATGCATACAGTAAAAACCCCCACCTACTGCTGTCTGTTGTCCCTCAGTTCTTCTGCTGGCCTACATGAAAGGGAACGCCAACCTCTGCCGGGCCATCGTGAGGGCCGGGGCTCGGCTGGGCGTCACCAACAACCAGGGCGTCAACATCTTCAACTACCAAGTAGCTACCAAACAGCTGCTCTTCCGCCTTCTAGGTGAGCCTCGCGGGCCAGGTGTCCGTCAGTCAGTCAGGTGTCGTTTCCTAGGTGCTTCCTGTGTGCTCATTAAGAACAGGGCACCTGTTCTGACTGTGCTGTGCTTGTGCTGTGTTTCAGATATGTTATCCAAAGAGCCTCCGTGGTGCGATGGGTCCAACTGTTATGAATGTGTTGCCAAGTTTGGAGTCACCACCAGGAAACATCACTGGTAAGTAACACAAGGACCTTGTGTCCTACCTACCCACCTACCTACCTATCTATTTTTCATTTAGCTTCATCTGGACTGATTACAGTACATCTGGTTCATCATTCTCCTTCTCTCCCTACAGCCGCCACTGTGGCCGCTTGCTGTGTCACAAGTGCTCTATAAAGGAGATTCCCATCATCAAGTTTGAGTTGAACAAGCCTGTGAGGGTCTGTGACATCTGCTTTGACGTGTTGACTTTGGGTGGGGTGTCCTAATGAGCATCTCGCCCCCCCCTCCCTGGCTCCCTGGAGACTGGGAGAGATAGCAGCCGGACAAGCGGACAGGAAACAGTCCCTGGACAGAGTTACTGACCACAACTTCTGTGCTAATTCCAGTTTATCAACAAAAAAAAAGTCACTGTACTAGCGGGACTTTAAAAGTAGAGTTGAAGCATTTATACGTGTCCTTGATCAAAGTAATCATGTGTTGTTGGTAATGAAGAATGTGTTTGACCCTCTGCTCTGGGCTCTGATGAGGGAGGTGGTATTAGTTCACCCTGGTTGACTTAGGTTGGCGTCTCCAGGAATCAGCTGATGAACATGTAATGACTTCATGTGGTAGAGGAGGGGAGGCTCTGGTCAGAACAAAAAAAAAAGATTTCTCCATTAGAAACTCACTGTCTTGTCCATTTCCTCAAATGAACCCTTTACTGCACAGTTCTGATGAGAACCAGATGTGCTTTCCTCTAAGCGTAAGGACTCCTGTGCCCTGGAGTGTTGGGGTGACTGTCACTTCTATAGGACTCCACAATCTCTCATAATGGAAGCTGCCTTCTTCCTGCCTGTTGATTGGACGGCTGATTCAAACAGGGTGGGCTGAGTCAGACAGGGGATTTTTAAGGGACAGGTTGAGTCAAAGGATTTTTTTTCTGTGCAACAGATCATTGAATTCCAGTTGATTATGACTCTAAATACCACGAAACGGCAAATGAAGTGCTCCCATGTTTTCGCTCTGGAACGAGGACGTGCGATTACTGCGCTTAACGAATCTTCCTAAATGTGATTTAGCGATGTGCACCTGATTTGAACAAGAGCAAAGCTGAGATCTGTCGTCCGCAAGCTTTTGCCCCCGTGATCAAAGTCTGATAACTGTGTTCTTGTCCCAGTGAATGGTGATGACACGTGTAATCAAAGTACTTTCTATTCGACAAGAGGGTGGGAGGCTTTTAAGCAGAAACTTAATCTTGTTTACCAACAAATGAATCATTTTTTTTATGAAGTGATACCTATAATGAAATGTCTTGGCATATGCATGTGGAAGGTATTATGTAGTCTATACATTTCATCGTTATTACCCATGGATCCCCCCCCCCTCCCCCCCGTTCAGTCACCAAAGTATACATTCCATGTTGGCCTGTTGGGAAGTCCGTTCCATGGAGTCATGGAGCATGCTAGATGGTATTGCCTCAAGTCAAGCCTCGTCTTGACCCATCATGTTTTAGTGTGTCTTGATTTCCAAGCCTAACAGGTGCACTTTATCAAGACGACGTGACGTTTCTGATCGTTGGGAGAGTGTGGGTGTGGCCGTGGCCAGTCAGTGGGCCGCGCCAGGTATTGTTCAATTGTACAGATAAATGTATGATATTTTTGACCACTACAACTGTTTTGTACTTAATGCAGTTTGTGCTTTTTTTGTCACGTGACAAACCTAAATCTTGCCTCTGTTAATCTTTTATGCACATTGTTTAATCTTTTATGCACATTGTCTTGTATCTACGCTCAGATATCTAGCTTGTCTCTTCCTTGCGTATCCTTTTAGAGAAAGGGAGGACGACTTTACATAAAGGTCATCGTAAAAAAAAAGGATTGTTTTATTTCAATTTAGACAATAAAATCCATTGTACTTTGAATTGGTATAAAGACAGACCCTGACATCCTAGCAGGTATTAGTGCAGACGAGTCGAGGTGATTTTCAAGTATTTCTTACAATCGTTGGACTACATTATGACACAGGAGGAAGATCAGGAAGGAAGAAAGAAAGTCTGATCATTTTGCATTTGGAAGAATTTCACCTGCCTTCAGGTTCAATCATATTTACAAAGAGGTTCCAGGCCCGGTTACACTAGCCTTCAGGCCTGGGCCTGGTCACGCAAGCCTCCGGGCCTGGTCACGCTAGCCTCCGGGCCGGGTCACGCTAGCCTCCGGGCCTGGTCACGCTAGCCTCCAGCTGGACACGACTCAGCGTCAGGAGGGCAACCCTGGTACTCCTGGAGGTTGGGGTTCCCTGCTGTAGAGGGCTTCTCGACACACACACAGCGAGAACGACTGGAGCCAGGAGTGAAAAGCAGCCTTGGGACTCCCACCCAGTCTCTGTGAACTCCACCACTGGAAACAAACACAAACTCAAATGAAACTCAAACATGTGTGTTGATAGTGGCTCCCCCTAGAGTCCAAGCATCAGTAATGAGAGAGGGAGAACATACATCAGTGGTCAAGAGGTCACATGTTCAAACCAACACATACTGTATGTTGCTTTGGATAAATGCATCTGCTGGATAAATCAATGAATGAAAACCTGCATGTCACAGCCAGAAGTCCAGGTTCTCTCATCTAGCATGGCTTTCAAGTCCCATGACAAAAATAATGATCTCATCTAATAAAGAATGAATGTAGTAGATGTTACAGTATGTTCAGGGAGGGTTTGAACATGGGACCTCTTGATCTGCAGTCCAACGCCACTGAGCTAAACACATACCTCTTCCTGGAGCACCAGACCCTTCCTCCACTAGCAGCACTCCACTCTGAATTGCATGCTGGGAAGAGTTTGTTCTCAGCCAGGGCCTGGGCCTTGAGTGTCTGCCCCTCTGCCAGCAATACCTCCACCGCCTTTAAGGCCTCAGTAGGCTGCCCACTCTCAGTGTAGAACCGGCCCACAAGCCTGCCTGAAGCACAGGCCACACACATCGGACTTGATGCAGCAAGTCATGTGTTCCTTTCTAATATATAATCAGTCCATGGTCATATTACAAGCAGTAATGGAGCTAGACATGATGCCACTCACCCACTGGCTGGTAGTCCTTCTGATAGAAAGCAAGCCAGTCGTACAGTGCCACCACCTGAGTGGGGGACAAACTGGATAGGTCATCTGTCAGCCCCGTGTCTGTGAAATCCCCGGTGACAAAGGAAAGAGATCCGTCTTTGCCTGGAAGAGAGTGGACAGTGTATGCCTGTGCCAATCAAATGTCACTGCTGCTTCAAATCAAACGATAGTAAGGATGTAGTTTAGATTCAAAAATAAGAAGCTCACCAGCAAAGCAATGGTAGCCACCACCGGGTCCGTAATGCTGCTGTCCCTTGCTAACATCAAATACCTGTCCCAGTATGGCCAGATACAGCCCCTTGCTGTCCTCCTCTCCATCGTATAGCGATAATTCATGTTTGTTTATCAGCCGCAAAGGTGGTTGAGACATCTCTTTGTGATCCCGCGTCCAATTCCATGGCTCCAGAAATATTGCTAGGAGTATAGATATAAAAACCAAAACAAACATTTAATCGAAGAGACGTACAATTCAGTCCAGTGAACATTTAATCGTAGGGTGACATTATGAGCAAATGAATGATACGTGATATTCCCTGACTCGATTTGTGTTTTTCCGGGTAACCTGTGCGACGCGTACGCGCGTCTAAAATAGTGTAGATTTCCAAATCATCTGTACAAAGAAGGGCGTAGTGGCTGATGCCCACACTCGCTTCAACATATGCTTCTTAGTGGGTTTCATGGCGGCTAGAATGAGCCAGCAAAGCCAATCTCTTGTTTGTTCACTGATAAATCAGTGATCTTGCCTGTGACGTAACTAACATGATTTCAGTAACGAAGAGAGGATAGTGTAAAAGAAAAACATAATATATTCTCCTCTCTTGAAAAAGAGTTTACAATTAAAATGTGTGTGGTTTAAAATAAGGAAGCCATTATGCCATTTACGGTTTGTGGGCGTTCTGTTGTAAACTTTCTGACAGCATGACGTAGGAGATAGTCCTTACTGCACGCACCGTACGTCGATGCGGTAGTGAACGTGAAGCAAACGAGAGGCGTCTGGTTGGGAAGGATCGTGGACCTGTCCAGCCCTCTGACAAAACTGACTCCAATCGGGCCACAGCGAATCATAGGAAAGCCCGAGGCCGCTGAACACTATGGGAAACGCTGAGAGCGGCTGCGGAGTTGGCAGTGGTGACGAGGAAGATGTCGAAACAGAAAGCCCCGGGTTTGCGGAAGGCAGTCCGGCCTCTGCGGCCACAGGCGTCGGCGTGGGAAGTGGTGGAGGCTCCGGCTCAGGAAGAAGTGGAAGAGGATCGAATAACCCTCCAGTGCCGGGCTGTGGACCACCCACCCCTGGAGTTCTTTTAGAGCAAGTCAAACTGAGAGAGGCTGCGGCCCGCATTAGCGATTCGGGGGTCGCCATTCCGGAGTCAGTGCTTTCCGGGAACGAGGGCGTCCTGGTACGATGGCTAGAGGACCGGCTGAGCCGGGGAGAGGAGTCGGTTAATGTTGAACAATTTTGCGAAATGCTGGAGAGCAGAGACGCCCCGCGAGATGAGTGCGAAGAGGTACAACAATCACTGTGACCACAAGACAACTCAATCCGACCCACAGAGAGCCTGTACTATTGTGTTGAGGAGATTGGAATGTCAACCGATAGCTTATTATGTAATCCGCTGGTGTTTATCTCAGTGGTTAGAATAGCCATTGGGCCTCCGTTTAAGTGGATAGCCTACACATACCGATTGTTTTAATGTCAAAGATGGTGCAGACGGTCAGAACAAACAAGGAGGACATAGTTCTCATTCACACACAGGTGTTTATGACGCCAACAGAAAACAAACACCCCACTTAGTAGAGCACTTTACTACCACCCTGCTGATTTGTTGTGTAAATATTTAGGTGTCAAAACTTGGGTCCTCTCTGCTCTTTCTGCGCATGTGTGCAACATGTGTTGTGTTAAGTCATGCGGTAGTTAGTGAATGAGACCTCTGTCATGAATGAGTGTTTGCTCGCCTTTATCTCTTTTCAAGTTGTACGACATTGTCTGCCTATATTTGCTGGATGTTCAATGACACAGCTCTTTAAACAGCACCGAAACCTATCAGCTTCTCGTTTCATCAGCTCCAGTTCTGCCTATCGATAAGTCTCTGCTCATCTTCCGTCTCATGTCGTAAATTAAGAACGTTGACCGACCGATAAGAATGCAGATATTCCACCATCTCGGTGTGTCAGTTTCACCCATAATCACAAGGCATGTTGTTTAGTCTCACGTCCGTGGGAGTTGTGTTGAGGAGGATAGAAGGTCCTTGTCCTGTGGTTCATCCTCAGATCCCTGTGACTTAGTCTGTGTTCTAATTTGGTGTTGTGTTCCTGTACCAGGCCTTTGGCCAGTTTGACGCCGAGGGAGATGGTGTTGTGGATGTGGAGAACATGCTGATGGCTTTAAAGAACTCCAACGGAGCCAATCTGCAGGGAGAGCTGAGTCATGTGATCAGACAACTCCAGGCCTGCTCTCTGACCCCAGGTAGGGACGGGGACTGATGGGGTTCTTTTGCTGATGCGTTGAGGGGACCAAGTAGGGGAAGCCTTGTGTTTTAGGAGGGTCTTCAGACAGCCTGGATGTCACCTTTTTAAAGACCCTAGACATCCAGGCCCTGCTCCCTCCATGTGCGATCGCTCCAACAGAACTCCCTTTGTCTCTTGTTCAGGATTTGTCGACATATTCTCCAAGTCCAAAGATCGGCTAGGGGCGCACGCCTCAAAGATCCTGAAATTCCTCCACCGGAATCGGATTCCCAGCAGCGCCATCCCCTTCCCTGTTCTGGAGGGCTACAACAGCATCTGCACCATGAGGTCCACCGTGGTCCAGGACTTCCTGGAGTTCCTCCTACAGAAAGAGAAAGGTAAGGAGATACAGGTTATGACCTGACAGGGGCATGTTCAAAGACCTAACCTCTGAGTGTGATGGGGAAAAAAAACCTTAAATGGCAAATAATATGGTTGACTAACTACTTCAGCTTGTTCCCCTGCCCCACCCCACCCCACCCCCCTCCCTCTTGTCAGATTTAGACATCCAGTACCGAGCGGAGCTGAACCGGGATCCAGAGGTGGACAAGGTCAAGGTGGTCACTCAGTGCTACAGCTTCATTGAGGCCTCGTCGAACGCGGCCGACATTCACAAGATGACGAACGGAGAGACGGTGTCGTTCTGGCAGTCGGACGGCAGCGCTCGTTCGCACTGGATACGGTGGGTCGGAATCTCTCTCTGGTTCACGCTTAACTCAGCCCTGTTTGCCTCGACAGGATTTCTCCCTCTGCACTAGTTCTTCGAACGTCCCGCTGGGCCTGTTGAGAGAAGGTAACCTTGTGATGTGGTCCCGGCCAGGTTAAAGATGAAGCCTGACGTGGTGCTGCGCCGTCTGGCCATCTCTGTGGCCTCCAACGACCACAGCTACATGCCCCAGCTGGTGTCCGTGGCTGTGGGGAAGAACCGGCGCTCGCTGCAGGAGATCAGGGACGTCCGCATCCCCAGCAACGTGACGGGCTACGTGGCCCTTCTGGAGAACGCCAACATCACACACCCCTGTGAGTCCGCCTGCCTGGAGATCACATTACTAATCCTTGATAATGCCTATTTGTGTTATCTATGGAAGGCTACTAATATTGCTCTGTTTGTTATGGGGGGGAGGGGGTCATTTATCTGCTAATGAATGGAAATGGACTGTCAATTAGAAGCAGATCGTTTTGGAGCAGAGCATTTCATTAGCGTCTGCTCTGACATCCCAGACATCCAGATCAACATCAAGCGTTGCCTGAGCGACGGCTGTGACACGCGCATCCACGGCCTGAAGACTCTGGGCTACCAGATCACCAAGAGCAAGGAGGTGTCTGTGTCTGACGCCTCGGCCATCTGGTACCTGTCCCTCCTCACCTCCCTGGTCACGGCCTCCATGGAGACCAACCCTGTTCTGGCCCAGACCGTCCTCCAGAGCACACAGTGAGTTCCTGCTTGAGCTTCCGACCAGTCGGACGAGGACTTCGTACATGCTTTCTGGGAATGTGTTTCGTGGTTTTGGTTCGTCGGTGCTGACGAGAAGGAACTTCTCGTTCTTGTTTCTGTAGAAAAGCCTTACAACACATGCCGCCGTTGTCTTTAACACCGTCTTCCACCGAGTTCCCCAAGTTCTTCTCCATGAACATCCTGGAGGAGGTGGATGGCTTTCTCCTCAGGATAGCAGAGTAAGGCTGTTCTCCTCCTGTCAGCACGCTGGCGTCATTAAAGGGACGCGACCTATGTACAACAGACTGACATTTGCACTTTGCTCCAGTGCCGTCTTATCGGGCGCGATTGTGTAAACCAATACTCTTCTTTTCACTTGAATACACACAACCATGAGCTTGCAGGCGTTCACCAAGTCCCAGTCGGTACTCAGTCTGTTCCCTCCTTGTTCTGTCGTCTCCTAGCTGCTGTGTGACCCCTGATGCTGAGTTGACCCTGCTGGCCTTTGCCCTGGCCAGGGGCAGTGTGGCCAAAGTGCTCCAGTCCCTGTCTGGCATCAGTGAGCACTTAGAGGCTGACTACAGAGCATCGCCCCTCATCTCCTCCATGGCCTCCGTCAGACTACGCCTGTTCTACCGCAACGGTAACCACAGCCCCCTGCCTACAGCTCCTTTTGTATCTCAGCGAGGAAATATCAGCACACGCTGGTATCAGTTGGGGGTGAACTGTTGACTGTGAGCTGTGAACTGACCGTGCAGGGATCTTTCGCTGTGTTTGCCAATGGTCGGTGGCTTGCTGAGATGCATGAGCTCTCTGTTCTCTGTTCTCCTCCAGGGAAACCCCTCCAGCTGCACCTGCAGGCCTGCGATGTGAAAGGCAAAGAGGAGAAGTCAGGGCCAGAGAACATGCTGACTGAACCCTCCACTGGAGACGGTACACCCCCCCCCCCCCCCCCCCCTTCCACCTTGTCTCCTGAGAGCAGCCTGTGTATTCAGCTGACCTTTGCGTGAACTTAGGCTTGTAGTATTGGGTTGCGTTCCTCTTGAAGATCCTGTTGACACTAGCCGCTCCTTGTTCTCCTTGGCAGGGTTCCTGACGGAGAGCGGCAGGAAGAGAGCCAGTGTGATCCTATCCACAGAAGACCAGAGCACCTTCCAGGTCACTCAGATGAAGATCAAAGTGAGTTGGTCTTCAACTCACTTCCTGGTTCGGTGAAAGCCGGAGCTCATGCTCAGTGATGAGACTCCTTTGACCAATGAAAGCACAGAGAACACGCCTCTCCCTTAGTAGTGTGCTCGTAGTGAGGTCTCATCCATTCAGTAACTGTTACCCCTGCACATGGTCTGTGTCGAAACAGGTACGAAAAGGAGCCATTGGAGCAAGATGCGGCCTCGTATTTGCCTACAACGAAGGAGACACCTTCGATGCTGACAAACACTTCAAACGGTTTAAGAAGTTCGACTCGTGGGACTACAAGGACTATAAGGAATTTGTACAAGACAAGTGAGGAGCTTGACTGCTACGCGTGGATCATTGTTCATCTGATGTGTTTACATTCTGTTCAGGACAGGCTGTTTCCTGTCGAGTGTGTTGGGGGGGATGTTCTGCTAGTCTTTATGCTTTGGAGGTGGATTCTGTGTGTGGGCAGTGAGACGTGAGTGGTGCATGGCTATGAGCTCACCTCTGCTGTCATGTGACCCTGCAGCATGAGGATCCCAGCGCAGGCAGAGGACGAGCCCATTGGCTGGTTCGAGCTGGAGGAAGACTGGAACGACGTGGAGATCAAACTGCAGCAGTGTCGCGTCGCAAAGGTGCCCGCCTACCCCCCCCCCCAAGTCCCTCTTCAGTCTTGCATGACTCACTTGTGCTTTTCTACCCGTCTGTTTCAATATCAGAGTTGCCTGACTCATCCTCCTACATCCTGTCTGTTCATCCAGGATCCATCAGCTTTAGACTTATCTTAGCAAAATAGAAACATCCCTGAGTCTGTTGTAAACCAAGGCAAATGAAGTACCTGTCGTCTCGATGAACGGTAAAACCGTGACTTGACTTCCTGTCTCTCTGTCTTCCTGTGTAGTTCCTGATGGTGAAGTTCCTGTGTGCGAGGCAGGACTCTGCAGAGCGCTTGGGGGTGCAGTCTGTAAGCTTCAGCGGCTACCTGTGTCCAGGGGCGGACAGGCTGGATGACCTGGACGACCTGAGCCCTCAGGGGGACGGCTCTGAGGGTGACACGGTCACGGGCCTCACCCTGCTCAAGAAGACCCTCTTCTTCATCCAGCAGCTCACCAGAGACATGGTAAACACCAGGGAGCAGCCCTTAGCCTCTGATGGATCAATGCTAGACTGGTGTGGACTCATGCAGTTGGAAGACCCCAAATGTAGAACACTGTCTGTCTGTGACCCTGTAGGACGTATCCCTGTTCAAGCAGAAGTTCCTCTTGGACTTCAGCGGCCTCAACCTGACCCTTTTCTGGAACTTCTACAACAAACTTAGAGAGATGTAAGATGCCTGTCATGGCTACGCACTCTGCTCCATCACTACTTGACCCCAAATGAGTTGCTGTGCTTTTGGTGAAAACGTGCCCATTCTAACCCTCTGTCACCCTGTCTGTCTCTCTGTCAGTGAGGGAGAAGAGGTGATGAAGAGCAGAGTTCTGCTGCTTCAGCTGCTGCAGAACTGTTTCCTGGTTCTTCCCAGCCCTCCGGAGTCCCGGGGCCCGGGGGAGGGCCAGGGGCCCGAGGTGGGACCAGCAGCCGCAGCAGCGGGGCCCTCCACATCCAGCAGCTCTGAGCCAGACTCCTCCAGGGCCGTGTGGGAGCTCTATACTCACCTCTGCAGCAGTAAGGGTCTCTCTCTGACATCTAGGCCCACAGGAACCAAGAGGAAGGTTCATACATGTCAACATTGTTCTGTTGTTGTTGTGCAGTTGTGGACGGTCCTAAGATGGAGGGCAGTGTGGAGAAATCTCTGAGGAAGGAGGCAGTGAAGGCTATCTTGAACGGGGCAGCCATCTTCTTCCCTGACAAGCACAGCAGGAGGGACAGACTGTTTAACATGATGGTGAGACGGTGATAGAGACCAGATTCACTGTTGCCATCGCAGCCTCACAACACAAATTCGCCGACTGTGGTTTTATTGTTTCGTAATGTTATTTAAAACCATTTCAGAAAAACATCACTGAAGAAGACCAGCTGGAGTCAGTCAAGCTGACGTTTGAGTCTTTATGTAATTATTTCAGGTAAAGCACATGTACGCAGGCATACACACGAACCTAATTGCACAATACCAATATCATGTCTAAAGTGTCATGGAGAATGTGTGTAGTTGAGCTGTCGTCCGCTGCCTGTCCTGTGCAGTGACCAGGATCCCAGCGGTCTGCTCCTGCTCCCCCCCAAAGGAGCCCCCGCAGACTTCGACATCAGCCCCATCCTGACCGTGATGGAGACCCTGCTACTGGTGGCCACGCGGGAGGTCAGCCCTCAGTTTCCCCTGAGCCCCTCCCTCCAGCCTCTCTCGCTCGCTCCGTCACCCCACAGCATTCAGGCTCTCTTGAATTAGGCCTGCTCTTCCTGAATCTCTCTCCCTCTCCCCCCCCCCCCCCAGTGCGAGGTGATGATGGTGGATGTGAAGGGCGGAGCCAGCCGGACGGTGCTGCTATCTCTGTTCTGGGCGTTGCAGGGCAGCCTGCTCTCCTGGTGCTTCCTGCAGCTGAAAGCCGGCTCCACCAGCACAGCCTCAGACCTGGCCAGGGACATCCTCGTCAAGTGTGAGTCACAGCCACCACCGCCGCACCCACAGGAACCACGCTCTCCCTTTGTCCTGCCCTCCTCCCAACTGTGATTCATCCAAAGCTTGTTGCTCTAAACTCCCTCTACATTTTTTGGCGTCACGATCGAAAGATTTAACGAGCAGATAATGACTTGATGATAACACCTATCGTGAGTTGCAGCTGAAATATGTGACGAGCGAATCCTGCTTGAAGCTAGCCTAAAGGTTGTGAATATGCACGTAAAGAATGCCTGCGTCACATCACTGATCGAGCAGAAGGGCTTCGGTAAATGAACGATCAAGCAGCGTAAGTTTGTTCTCCTCCTCCAGACGTGAATCAGTTCCTGAGCAGGGCCAAGGCTGTGCTGGGCAGCCTACTGGACAGGTACAGCGGGGCCGAGATCACAGAGAAACTGAGCAAATCCATCCTGGCTATCACCACCAGACAGCTGGTAACCTCCCGCTTCCTGTTCCCACCACACTCCCATGCCGCTAGTGTGCCAAACCGTCGCGTCAGTTAGCCTGGATGCTAATGCTAACCCTGCTTCCCTTACAGATGATCTTCTTGCTGGAGCTGTGCTCCCTGGACATCCCTCACTCCACCCTGCTCCGGAGCTTCGCCACCTTGGTGGAGCTGCTCAAAAACCTGTCCAGTGACACGGGAGACATCTTCTCCAAGGTCAGTCCACCGGGCGCCAAACAGGATTGTGGGATTACTGCGATTAACCCTGTAATGCAAGTGAATTGCGGGACCGGTGGGTGGTTAGTCTGTATCCTGAGCGAGCGGGTCGATTTGAAGGCGGATGGGTGCTGTCCTTTGAGCTGGTCTCTTCTACGTTCCCGTCAGGTGGACCTGGAGAGTTGCCAGCAGCCTCAGCTGCCGGTGGTCCTGAGAACCTGGAACATGGAGTCCACCCACAACTACGAGAACAGCCGCCACGAGACCACCATCTTTGCCTGCCCCGGGGCCACGTCCTTCGAGCTGGAGTTTGACGAGCGCTGCGAGACGGAGAAGAGGTGAGGGGGTTGGCCGACGTCCCGCTGAAGAACCCGCCGGAAGCCAATGTTCTTGTTGTTGACCCCCTGCTGTGGTCTGTCTGGCAGGTACGACTACCTGGAGTTCACAGACGCGAGAGGGGGGAAAGTCCGTTACGACATGAAAGTTGGGACGGAGAAATGGCCCAAGGTAGGAGATGATGACAACAGGAGGATAACGTGTGAAAGGGAAACTGATCAGCTGCACATGGTTTCTGTGTTCCCTGATGCCTGCTGCGTTGTGTCAACCCCCTGCAGAAGGTGACGTTTGAAGCGGGACCCCAGCTCCAGTTCCTCTTCCACTCCGACAGCAGTAATAACGAGTGGGGCTATAAGTTCACAGTGGTCGCCCACGGCCTGCCTGACATCACCGTGTCCTGGATGTCTGACTTGCAGCTTCTGGTGGCCCGGCTCATGGGACGTCTGGCCTCCAGGACCATGGCCCTCAAATCCCCTCATGGTGAGGCCGGACCCCTCCCTTCCTCTCAACTAAGAGCCACTCTCCACCTCATCCACCTGATCAATCATACATACCTCAGACTTCACGTCTTTCACAAGCTCTGTAGTGCTGCGAGCTAGGAGGTCACAGTGGTGCTCTTGTCTTTGTAGAGATTCGCAGTATAAAGGAGCTTCCTTCAGGGAAGATGGCCCACGTCCTGTCCTCTCCTCTCTGGAAGCCCGTGTTTAGACATGGACTCTGCAGCCAACCCAAAGCAGGGACCCCTGCCCTCCCCGACACCCACCCTGACCCGGTAGGACCAGCATGAAGGCACTAAGCCAGCTGTATGCAGACGTAGGCACTTTCTAATGCACGGTTGCTGTCCCTCATGCAGAAGTCCTGGCAAGCTGCAGACTTTGTGTGCTTCCTGGAGGACTACGCCCGCTGGAATCCATCCCAGGATGCAACAGACAGCAGAACGGAGCTGATGAAGTCCCTCATGCAGGCGTGCAAGAAGCAGCCGGTCAGGAACGAAATAAGCGGGGGATCGAAGGTGGACCAGGCGGTGAACGCTATCTGGGCAGCCATGGTTTACCACACGCCAGCCCTGCACTACGCCCTCAGGAACTACGGTATTACACGACAGTATTCTACGTTTGGCATTCGTTCGATGGTTAAGTTGAGTCTGAATTGGCATCCCTTTGTTTTCCCCTCGTCACCTTTATCAGTAGTGACCCAGAGCGGACAGTCCTGTCTGAATGACGAGTTTGTTCAGGTTTACTCACTGGCTGAAGGCATCAAAACATGGATGGTGAGTGTCGTCGATACGTATTTGTGTGACTGCTGAGTGGTTTGGTCTTGCTGGATACTACAAGGTTGTTGCTCTCGCTGTGTGTGTGTTCTGCAGCTGGAGATGAAACAGAGGTACCTGGTGAGCAAAATGAATGTGTCGGAGGAGAGGAACGATGGCCAGGGGGAAGTGACCATGGAGTCTCTGGGTGAGTGTTGACCATTGCTGTTACCGATGTCCGGAAAATGACGAATCGATTCTCAGTTTGCAGCTCATCATTTTTCCTCCACGTTTCTCTCTCTCTTGTCACGCTGTAGCTGAGGTGTGCATAGAGAAGAGCCTGCTGCTGTTCAGGTTCACCCCCAGCAGAACAGCAGGACGGGACAGTGACTGGCTCAGGCCTGCAGAGGGCAGCGTGACTCCTCTCCTCCGCTCTGGCTCTGTATCAGAGGGAGACTTCCAGCCCAGTCCACCGCCGGGGCCCCAGGCCCAGGCAGCAGCCCCCGAGGTGGGGAGTGAGACCAGAGCAGCAGATCAAGAACAGGCCCAGGCTCCCAGGGTCCAGACCCAGGTCTCCACAACCTCCGACTCAGGGTCTGGCCCCAACAGCCTGGGCCTGAAGGGTTCCACCGAGAGCCTGTCCTCCCAGCAAGGGGAACCCGCCTCGCCCTCCACCTTCGCCCGCAGGGTTCCCTTCAGCCGCGGCCGCCTGCGTCTGCTCTCCTTCCGCTCTGTGGAGGAGCCCTGCCCCCCCCCCTCGGTTAGGGAGCGCTTCACTCTCCTCAAACACATCCTCCAGTTCATGAAGACCCAGACCCTCACCACCTCCAGGTGTGAAGCAGCCCGCTCCCGCTACACTTACATCATCTTACCTTCCTTAATCCCATTACTTTGACCTTTGATGAGAAGTCTTTGAATTATTTATGGTGTTACCTATAATAATATCTAAAAAGAAACATCTCCTCTGCAGTGTTCTTCAGACGCTGTCTCTCAACAAAGCCCAGGCTCTGAGCGTGTGCAGGGTGCTGGAGACGGTGCAGCAGTGTTTACAGTCCCTGGGGAAACCTCATCTCTTCCAGGCTCCCTGCATTCTGTTCCTCCAGGAGCTGCTAGCTTGTCAGAAAGACTTCACCAGGTAACCCCCCCCCCAAGCTAATCTAAAATGATCCACAGTTCATCCTGTCCTATCGTCCCCCGCAGCCTGTCTGTTTTGGACAGACACCGATTCAAGGTTTCCTTTTCTCCCGTTCAGTTATTTCTCGCAGCTGTCTGGCAGTGGGCAGGAGCTGAGGGAGGAGGTGCGGCGGGCCTACCACCGCCTGGTACTCATGCTGGTGGAGGCCGTCCAGGGCTTCAGCAGCCTCCACGAGAAGTACGCCCACTCCCCCCTTCCTTCTAAACACCTCCTCTGGCAGCCAATCCTTATTCACTGTTCTTTCCCATGTTCACCAATCGTATACGTCTCTTTAAACTATGTTTCCGTTTTGTTGATGTAAACGGAGCAGTGTTTTAGAACCTGGTGTCTGTTCCCCCCTCCGCTGTCCTCCCCAGGGCCCTACTGCCCGCCCTGTCATGCGTCCAGACGTGTCTGCTGCATCTACTGGATATGAGCTGGGAGGTGCAGGATCTGGCTCTGTTCCAGCAGATCAAACTGCCCGACCTCCTGCTCAACATGTCTCAGGACAACATCAGTGTGCACGACATTGCCATCAGGTACATCCCGCTCCCCCCCCTCCCCCCTCCGCTATAGGACAGCACCACCTAGTGGACCGGAGGACTTCACTACTGCCTCTTCCCAGCTTTGCTCCCTCATAAATATACGTGAGATGCAAGTTATGGCTCATGTGCGGGTTCTGCTCTGTTTCAGCCAGTGGACGGAGGAGGATGAGATCTCGGACTACAAAAAGAACAGGGAGTGGATGGACGAGTGCGTGGACGGCATGTTCGAGAAGTGGTACGACAAGATCGACGAGGAGGGCTCCATGGAGGACAGGAGAAAGGTAGTGTACAGTAACAGCTTGTTCATGTCCTTCTCTGTCCGCTCCACAGGAATAAAGGATGTGTACTGATGCTAAATATCTGCTTTGTTTGAGTCAATATTTGACACGGGGCAAACCAGGATCTTTTAGATACGGAAAAATGGAACAGGACTCGTGGCCAAACATTCCCATGTCGTCTGAACAAGCAGCGTTCGAGTTGGGAGTAACGTTAACCCCTCGGTGTTTGCAGATGCACATGTTCATCGCACGCTACTGTGACCTCCTGAACGTGGTCATCTCCTGCGACGGCTGTGAGAGGATGGCGCCCTGGCACCGCTACCGCTGCCTGCAGTGTATGGACATGGACCTGTGCAAGACCTGCTTTCTCAGTGAGACACCACACACACACACACACACACACACACACTTGGCCCACCCCTCCCGTTTCTGTGTTGTGACCCCTTGCGTCCTCCTGTGTGTCCTTGCTCCACCCAGGCGGGGCCAAACCCGAGGGCCACGAGGACGACCACGAGATGGTGAACATGGAGTACGCGTGTGACCACTGCCAGGGCCTGATCGTGGGCAGCAGGATCAACTGTAACGTGTGCGAGGACTTCGATTTGTGCTTTGGGTGCTACCACGCCAAGAAGTACCCTGACAGGTGACACGCTGCCGGAATATCCCGGAACAAATACTGTAGTCTATGAGCAGGCGCTTGTATGCCAAGTGACTTAAAGGGTGAGGAGGGGGGGGATTTGAACCGTTCTGACTTTCACCAGACTCACTTGTTTTCCTGGTTGTCCTCTGTTCTCCAGTCACCTCCCCACCCACCGCATCACCGTCTACCCCATGGTGACCATCCGCATCAGTGACCGCCACCGGCTCATCCAGCCCTACATCCACAACTACTCCTGGCTGCTGTTTGCAGCCCTGGCCCTGTACACCTCAGACCTGAGCAGCGAGCCTCAGCAGCAGGGGCAGCCTCTAGAGGCAGCCAGCCTCGCCCAGGCCTCCACCTTGCAGTCACGCTGCTCCCAGCTCATCACAGAGTGCCTGCTAAAGGGACAGACTGGTAAAGGTGGGTGAAATCAAAGTAGAAATAGAATGCTATGTGAATGTCCTGCAGTGCACCTTGGATCCACTAGGCGGCACCTTAGCCTGTTTCAGTCAACCTGCGGTCTCTGTGACTACACACAGCTCTGCGTTCCTCTGCCCTGCTGTCCCTGCTGTCCTCCAACGAGTCAGCGTCTGAGAGCGAGCTGGGTCCCGCCTCGCCGGAGTCCTCCCAGGAGCTCAGCACCACCACCGACACTTCCTCTCTGCCCGGAAGCACCGCTGCCATCTGCTCCCCGCCGCCCCCTAGGGACAGGGTGAGCTACTGCTCTCAGGCAAACAGTAACAACTGCACGCGCTCAGTCCTGCAGCTTATGAGTCCTCGTTTTTTTCTGTCTGTGTGATAGAGTAAAAAGGAAGGAAAGGAAGTCAAGAAGGAGAAGGTGGAGTCGCCCCCTGCTGGTGTGGAGGTGTCCTCTCCTGCAGAGGGGGAGGAGGGGCAGAAAAGACTGGTGACCCAGGACACCCTGGACTCCTCCAGCCTCAGCCAGACCCCATCAGTGTCCAGCGAGGGAACCCTCTCTCCTGTGGTCAGAGGTGAGAGAGCCAGGAACTGACCTGCAGGGGGCTGGGGGGGGGGCGTCAACAAGACTTTGAGCTGAGATTCCCCAGGAAGCTAACCTTGTCTCATTCCCCCTCAGCTCCAGAGTCCGGCTCCGACACCGTCACCTCCCCGGCCTCCGAGGGCGTGGACGTGAAGGAGAGGGATGAGAAGCTGGCCAAGGGGCCCCTTCAGGAGCACGTGTTTGCAGAGTGCTCCAGAGAGAGGATCCTGGGGCTGCTGGCGGCCATGTTGCCCCCTGCCAAGCCGGTACGCCCGCCCAACCAGCAAGGACCTAACACTCACATGAGGTCATGTGAGCATCTCACCTTATCTCTGATGCTTCCTCCCTGCCTTGTCTCCGCCCTCCCCCCCCTACAGGCAGCCACCCTGTCCCTGTCCAGCCTGAGCCCCATCCTCCCCCAGCTCTTCAGGGTGGTCATCTCCAACGCGGGCTGCCTCGACGAGACCTACCACCTGACCCTGGGGCTGCTGGGACAGCTGATGCTGAGGATCCCGCCCTTGGAAGCGGACGCCGCTGTCACCGAGGCCCTGGCCGACAAGTACGAGCTGCTGGCCCAGGGCGAGGGGACGGCCGCAGACACGCCTGGCTGGAAGACCACCCAGCTGCTGTTCTGCCTGGGGGCCGTGTGCCTGGACAGGTACGGCCACAGAGCTGCCCTGCTGTGTGTTTAGAGCAGACAGTTCTTAATGGCGTCGCAAGGCCTGATCAGTGGTGTTTATTTCTCTCTCATCTTCTGTTGTAGTCGTATCGGCCTGGACTGGGCATGCTCAGTGGCTGACATCCTGCGCAGCCTGAACGCCTGTCCAGAGTGGAGCGTGGTCATCGCCGCCTTCACGGACCACTGCATCCAGCAGCTGCCACACACACTGAAACGCACCAACCTCTTCACCCTTCTGGTGCTGGTGGGCTTCCCAGAGGTACGGCCCGCAGACTGGATCGCCGGGAGTCCACCTGTGCCTGTCTGGCTGTCTGGCTGTATGGCTGTGTCTCTGCTACCAGACTGACTGTGTTCCTCTGCCTCCCCTTTCAGGTGCTGTGCATGGGCACCCAGTCAGTGTTCATAGACAACGCCAATGAGCAGCACCACATGATCCTGCTGAAGCACTTCACAGAGAAGAACCATGCTGCCGTGGTGGACGTCAAGACCCGCAAGAGGAAGACAGGTGGGATGAGACGAGTGGGGCGCGTATTGCAGCAATAGTTGATACAGCGATATAGTGAAAGCTCAAAATAACAGTACACAATGTGTCTCTAAAGAGAGATAATAACCAATGTTGACCCCACTTCTGTTCAATGAGACAGTAGTTATTAGCATCTCTGTGCTATCAACCCCCCTACAGTGAAGGACTACCAGTTGATCCAGCCCCAGGACTCCATCACTGCAGCCGTCCCCCCAGAGCAGGGGGAGGCCCATGCCCCCCCCCAGACCCAGCTCAGGCGCTACCTCAGCAACTTCACCTCCATCATCAGCCACCTGTTACAAAGCAGCCTGGACTTCAACGCCCCAGAGGCTGTGGAGGCCAGCTGGGTCCTCTCCCTGGCCCTCAAGGGCCTCTACAACACGCTTAAGGTCAGCACGTCCCCCAGACACCGCCACCTGGACAGGGCAAACAGGTGTCATTTCCCACCCAGTTTTGAAGTGTGTATCTGTGCACGGTGTGTGACCCCCTCCTCTCCTGTGCAGAAGCACGGGGTGGAGCAGGCCCAGGAGGCCATCCAGCAGTCTGGTCTGACCCAGCTGCTGGTCAGGAAGTGCAGCAAGGGCACAGGGTTCAGCAAGCTGTGGCTGCTCCGCGACCTGGAGATCCTCTCCATCATGCTCTACTCCTCCAAGAGGGAGATCCACTCCATGGCCCAGGACTCGGAGCGCGAGGAGAGAGAACCCGATAAGGAGCACGACTCGGACCACTCCAGCTGCTGCACGGACGACCCCGACCCCAACCGGCCTGACCCCCTGGAGGGGCTGGACGAGGAAACCAAGATCTGCTTCCAGGTCAGGAGGGCAGCCATGCTCCAACACTACGACTGTCAGACCTTGCTCACTTGCATCCAGTCCAACCAGGAATCTAGTTTTGTTCATCAACTGTGTTTTTTGCTGTTTGCAGATTACCCACGATGCTTTAAACGCGCCTCTGCACATCCTGCGAGCCATGTACGAGCTGCAGATGAAGAGGACCGACTCGTTCTTCCTGGAGGTGCAGAAGAGGTGAGGCCGTACCCCCACTCCCCAGGGGTATCAGGGAACGACGGGACGTGATCTCACCGCTGAATTGTTTGGTCCCAGGTTTGATGGAGATGTGATCAAGACCGACGAGACCATCCGCGCTCTGGCCCAGAAATGGCAGCCTGCCAAGCGGCCGCGCTCGGAGGAGAAGAGCACCAAGGCTGTGGACACGGACATGATCGTGGTGCCCTGTGTGGTAAGCTGCTTCCTGGTCCCTTATTAGCCATTGTTTAAATACACACTGTCAGGGGCAGGGAGTCTGTTAGAGAGTTAGTGTCCTTCATCCTGTTGTCTGTCCACCAGTCCAAGCCCAGCCACTGTGAGAAGGCCACGGAGGAGACCAACGTGGTCACCCAGAAGCTCATCACCAACTCTGAGAGCGACCTGCAGCTTAGCTACGCCAAGCAGCGCCGCACCAAGAGCTCCGCCTTGCTCCACAAGGAGCTGGATGCCCGCAGCAACCGGGCCGTGCGCCAGTACCTGGTGAAGGTGAACCAGGCCATCGCCACCCTGTACGCCCGCCACGTGCTGGCCTCGCTGCTGGCCGACTGGCCCCAGGGCGCCGCTCTGAGCGAGGAGGCCCTGGAGCTGAGCGGAGCCTCGCACATGGCCTACATCCTGGACATGCTGATGCAGCTGGAGGAGAGGCCGCTCTGGGAGAGGGTGAGGAGGGCTGGGAGAGGGTGAGGAGGGCTGGGAGAGGGTGAGGAGGGCTGGGGAAGGGTGAGGAGGGCTGGGAGAGGGTGAAGAGGGCTGGGAGGGGGTGAGGAGGGCTGGAAGAGGGTGAGGAGGACTGGAAGAGGGTGAGGAGGGCTGGGAGAGGGTGAGGAGGGCTGGAAGAGGGTGAGGAGGGCTTGGAGAGAGTGAGGAGGGCTGGAAGAGGGTGAGGAGGGCTGGGTGAGGAGGGCTGGAAGAGGGTGAGGAGGGCTGGGAGAGGGTGAGGAGGGCTGGGTGAGGAGGGCTTGGACGCTAGACTGTAGAAGCAGGTTGGCTGATTGTTGTGTGGATATATGGCCAGCTGCCTGGCTGTGTGTGTTGACATTTCCAACAGCTTGTTAACAGCCTCTGCTTGATGTTTCCAGATCCTGCAGAAGGTGCTGAAGGGCTGCAGCCAGGGCATGCTGGGGAGTCTGTCATTGACAGCCTGCCAGTTCATGGAGGAGCCAGGCATGGCCGTGCAGGTCCGCGAGTCCAAACACCCCTACGACAACAACACCAACTTCGAGGTGGGTCATCGTGAGCCTCCAGTGTCTTTTTGAACGAGTCCCTCAGGTGAGGGGTCACGCCTGAGAGTTGTGACGTGGACCGTGTCCTCTCTCTACCTGTACAGGACAAGGTGCACATCCCAGGGGCCATCTACCTGTCGGTGAAGTTCGACTCGCGCTGCTACACCGAGGACGGCTGCGATGAGCTGGTCATGGCCAGCAGCAGTGACTTCCTCCAGGACCTCCACAACTTCAGCGGCTCCCCTCACAAGTGGTCCGACTTTGAGATCCCAGGTAAGGGCTGTGGGGAGAGCCGCTACCACCCAGTCACGGGAGCGAGGCAAGGGGGTGGTTCAATATCCTCAGTGTGACATGGGGGGCGGATGTGTTTGCAGGGGACACCCTCCACTACAGATTCATCTCCGACATGAGCAACACCGAGTGGGGCTACAAGTTCACCGTGACCGGAGGCCACAGGGGCCGCTTCCAGACAGGTCTGTCTATAAATACACGCGCGCACGCACGCAGTGTCCTGGCAGCGCTGGGAGAGTGTGACTGATGACCATGGGGGGAGCAGCCCGCAGGAGCAGCTGCGCACCTGTCACATGTGGTTTGGACGTCTCTAACAGGGGAGCCTAATTCAGCAGGAGTCCGGCTCCGCCGCTGATGAAGGGGGGACGACGGAGCGCTGCGGATATCCCCAGCTGCCTCCCCTCATGAGCCCAGACCCACATCAACACCCATCTCCGTGTTACAGGAGACGCCTTGCGCTGTGATTGTGAAACCCTATACTGGACACGGTTGATTTCTCACCTCTCCTTTCCTCTCACGGTCCAACAGGTTTTGAGATCCTGAAACAGATGCTGGCCGACGACCAAGTCCTCGAACATCTGCCGTTGGCTGATATCTGGGAGTGGCAGGTGGGCGTGGCTTGCCGCCAGACAGGAAACCAGCGTTTGAAAGCCATCCATTTGCTGCTCCGCCTCCTTCAGTGTCAGTCCCAAAAGTGAGGCCCCGCCTTTTACTCACACACCTTCTGCATACTTACTCCCACACCTCATTCTGTCATTCGCTCAGCGCTCATAGAATGGCAGGTTACTGTCTGGCCTAGTTTGGAAGAAACTCTCCTAGTAACACACTGGATTCAAAGGCCAGCCCCACTAATAAATCATCATGTCCTCCGATGTGAACGTATACAGTACATGTTCATTATAGAGCTAAACTTAAGCAGCTTGTGAAAGTCATCTGTGCTCCCTAGAGCACGTCCTGAAGTCTCTCTGCCAAGTCGCTCTGCAGCTCTGCTGCGACGCTCCAAACATGCATGCCGGATTTGCTTGAAGATCGATCCCAGATAGGGTTCATGTCCCGATAGTTGCCATGGAGACTGGGCCACATATCTGCTTGGGCATTTGCATGGTTTCCACGCAGCTTGCCCTGTCCTGTCACCGTGACATCACTCATTAAACACGCCACATCAAGCAGTCACATCATTATAGTTTTTGTTTTTTTCTTCTTCTTCCTTTTTCTCTGTGTGTGTGTGTGTGTGTGTGTGTGTGTGTGTGTGTGTGTGTGTGTGCGTGCGTGCGCGTGCGCGTGCGTGTAGGGGCTGTGAGCTGGCCCTGCTGAAACCCCTGTGGCAGCTCTTCATGTCCATGGAGAGCGGTGTGAACCAGGACCCCACCAGCATCACCGTGCTGCTGCCTCTCCACAGAGCTCTCACTGAGCTGTTCTTCATCGCCGAGGCTCGGGCTGTGGTGAGGGAGCCTCTCTCTCACACACATACACACACAAACACACACACATACACACCCTGGCACGCAGCCACGCACACACTCGGTTGTGTTTCTCACAAACATACACGCGCACACTCTCTCATACAGATACGCACATTCTGCCGTGCACAAAGCTGGTTACCGTTTTCGAAAGTTTTGAGTACATCCACCGGTAGCTCAATCAGGTACATAGTCTGGTGGCTCAGTCAGCCAGTGTGCACCTGTCTGTGTGTCTGATAAACAGTGTTCCCCTGCCCACCTGTCCACCTGCAGAGCCCTGGCCCAGGTACCAGGTGTACCATCTGTCACAGCCCCACGCTGTCACCTCCACCCTCCCTGGGTTGATGATGGGGGAGGAAGATAGAGTGGCCCACCTAGGAGTGTGTGTGTGTGTGTGTGTGATGCCAGCTGTTCACCTGTCTCGAGTCAGCCATTGCATATGCATTGAGGGAGTGTATGTCTGAGTTTAGCCTGGGTTCCTTATCTCTGAGGTCAGTTGGTCAGGCCACAGGTGTTTACGCTCTTAAACACTCCCCTGGCCAGTCCTGGGCCTCTTCTCCTGCAGGGAAATTGCTTCTGACTACCACTGTCTCAGGAGCACAGGGTGGGGGGTGGGGGGTGGGGGGGGGGGAGGGGGGTGGGGGGGGGGGGGGGGGGGGGGGAAGGAAATAGTTAGACTTTCTTCCCAGCTGGAGGACATTATCAGGGAGCTGCAGTTTGGATCGGTTGACCACTAGGGAGCAGTAGTAGCTCTCCACTGCAGTGCTGTCATAGGCTAGCATACCAATGAGGTAGCCTGAGTTGGCCTACACAAAGGGACACGAACGCAGAAACACACACACACACACTCTGTCTGTCTCTCTCTCACACACACACACACACACACACAGAGTAACACACACTAAGGCGCAGAGGATCCTGTGTGGCTGACCACCTCGTCATTCCGCCGAGCGAACGAAGACATCGCACCATCCAAATGTGTTTG
Source organism: Plecoglossus altivelis (assembly GCA_036571765.1). Lineage (NCBI taxonomy): Eukaryota > Metazoa > Chordata > Actinopteri > Osmeriformes > Plecoglossidae > Plecoglossus > Plecoglossus altivelis. The sequence goes on from BROE01000019.1 coordinate 5,999,974, forward strand.
CTGCACAGCCTTTTTAGCGCTGAGTCACCCTCTCTGTCCTCACCGGGGAGGGAAGTGTTGGGAGAGGAGAGAGAGAGAGAGAAGGGGCATGGCAGAGGTGTGTGTGTGTCACACCTGCTGCGTGAGTCGTCAGAGAATAGAAGAGCAGGCGGGCTGTGGGTCTGGTCTGCCGACAGACCTGTGTGCCCTGGCCTGTGCTTGGGATCCCAAGGCCACCCAGTTCACCAGTCAGTAGAGCAGCGTAGAATAGTACAAGTAAACAAAGGAATGTGACAGTTGCTGAACAGGAAGTATGTTGCAGATATAGCCCCTCCCCTGTGACACTCTTGCGGGTGGTTGGAAACGGTTGTGTCAAGTTT